>JAAIXI010000237.1:10855004-11202870 GCA_013403645.1 Heliconius nattereri | reverse complement strand
CTATATTTCATTAAATCAGGAAAAGTACCGGATTCTACACAATTGTTAAAAATTAAAGTTAGATAAGGAGCAATATTAGGTATAATTATATTAAGAACTTTAACAGACATGCCCCATAGGTCACCAGTTTTCTTTAAATTAAGGCTTTTAAAAGTTTTGACAATTTCATCTGGTGACACATTCTTAAACACAAAATTTTGTCTACAACTATTTACATGGGTCTTTAGTATTAATTCTGCTTCCGAAGGAGATGATGGCAGTGAACGTGTTAATTCAATAGATATATCAGAAAAAAATGTTTAAGAAGTATTTGCCACTTCTAAAACTGAATTTAAGACTACATTATTAATTTTTAATTTAATAGGTTCACTGACAGCTCCAGATCTCCCAGTTACAGTAGTAATAGCATCCTATGTAGCTTTAATTTTATTACTAGAGTTCAAAATTTTTGCTCTTATATACATAGACTTAGCCTGGATACATACCTTTTTAAATAATTTTGATTTTTTTTAACTTTTAACAAGAACGCCGGATCTTGATTCCATTGCCTCATATTATATAATTCGTATAGTTTATATTTCTGTTTATATATATTTCTGCTTCGGTATTTTTAGGTAGATTAGATTTGGAGGTATTAAAACATTATGTGCTCAAAGTTTTCAAGTTTATGTTTGAGAAAGGAGAAACACACGTAACGATATCTATTGACTACATAGACATAAGTACTGTAATGAATGTTGATAACGCGTAAAACATCTTGTTGCGTTATTATTTGCTGAACATTTATTACATCGGAATTAATATTATTATAAACATCAAAAAAAGCAAAACATCTTTTACGATTAATATTATTTTATGTTAAGAGAAATTTAACATGAAAACGGTATGTTTTATCAGCTTCACGTTAATACATGGCTCAATAGATTGTGAATCGCGCTGCAATTCTTGGCGAAAGAATGAAGTTTGAAACCTCTTGAATGGAATAACTATTGATAAAAAATGAATTATTAATGAATGATAACGCTACCCTCTATCATAACATGTATTTAAAGATATCAAGAAATTTATATTTGAGAAAATAGAAACAGAATTCTAAACATATTGTTGCGTTAGTAATTATTATTTGTTAAAAATTTATAACATCGGAAAAGAATAGTAATCATATCAATACTTTATATTTATTAATATCATATCTATTATTACTATTTACACCTTTCTGCTATCCTTTATGTATGTAATAAGTTCTTTCAAATGGTTGCCTGTAAGAAAGCGCTTTTGGTGATAAGGCCCGCCATTGCACTTTTATTGCCTTTTTGTAAATATTGTTAACGTATTGTTTCTTTGTTTTTTAGTGCAATAAAGTATTATTATTATTATATACTAGCTGACCCGGTGTCCCGAATAGCAGAATAACTATTAAAAAACAAAAAATAAAGAATGACTGTTAGGCGGTACTAAGTTCGCCGGGTCAGCTAGTTCGTAATAAAAGTACTTAACTCAAATTGAATTAAGTACTTATCTGGGTTTACAGAAATCTTTAAAGGATTGCATCTGGAAAAACAAGGAGTGTCCTAAAATGAAGGACACAAACTTAGAAAACGACACAGGTAAAGAATTTTATGGAGCTGCAGGCAGCTCCTTGTCTCTTCAGAACATTAGTTAGATATTTTATGAAACTCCCTATTTATTTACTAGGATAAGTAGAGAGACAATTTTTATTACACTCGATTCTCCACTTTCTGCCGGGTTCGGACCGTCGCTGCGCCACGACGACCTCAATTATAATAAGTAAAACACATTGTTAGGAAACATATATTTTTTTGTACGTAGCGGTATTGGAACCCGGGCCTCTTGGAAACCGTTCAAGCGCTCTCATCGGGCTAAGTAGCCCTATTTTATAAGTATTTTTTATTATTTATGGTAACATTTCTTATGCGAAGTGGGTTTGGAGCGTATCGAAGTGTATCGCTTCGAGCGCGGCGCGGAGTGGCTGTGGGCACGCGCCGATCCCGACACCCACGTAGAGCGCGCTGCACGCAGACTCGCGCGCCCCGCCGCCGCCCTGTTGCACGAGCTGCTGGCCGTGCCACGCCTGATTGCGGAGGCGGCCGGGGCCGTGCTGGCGGCCACGGCGCGCTGCGTGTTGGGAGGCGCGCGCGCGGTGCTGGCGGGCGCAGCCGTGGCGGCGTCGGACGCGGCGCTCAAGCCGGCGCTGGCGCTGTCACACAACACGCTGGCGCGGCCGTTGCTGGCGTGCGCGGCGCAGTCAGGCGGCGCGTTGCGGGAAGCTCTGCGGCCGTTTGCGGACGTGCTGGGTGAGGCTCTGGATCCGCTGGGGCGCCTGCTGTCCTCGCTGCGTCTGGTGCACGTGCACGTGGAACGCGCGCCCGTTTGCCGCTGCCAGCACACGCCGGTGTGACGTGGGCAACCTTATGCTAAGCTCTAAGCTTACCACAATGAATAACCACACTGATCTTAAGTTTATAATAAATATATATACTGAAACACATGTACCAATTTTATTTAATAAGCACCCACTCGCGGCTTCTCTCGCATACCACCTTTAATACTTTTATTAAGTAAATATATATAACTAATCTGTAACTCTATACATTTGTAGTTAAATCCTAAAAAATAATAGCCTTAAGAGGGGTAAACATTTGGTATTAAAGCCGCTAGTTCAAGTGAGGTATCCGATGAAAGGGCTCTGAGTAAGCTAAGCTTGAATTTCAGAAAAAGCTCGAGATCTCCATTTTTCTACGGAACCATCGGTGGACGAGCCTGACTCGCGCCTGTCCGGTTTTTTTAGTATGCATAAGGGAATTTGTTGATTTTTTTCTTTTGCACAAACCGAAACATTCATTGTGTTTAAAGTTACAATACGCACGAGTTACAATACGCGCGATTTTTTATATTGTATTGGACTTTTGAATAACGGAACGTATATAGTAAAAAATATATATATTAATAATAATTTTATGGGTGATAAAAATTTGGAAAATATAAATAAAACTACACAATGCATCGACACAGTTTACTATTGTTGTGAGTCGGGCGGCGCAGGGGCGGCGGCGGCGGAGGGCGGCGCGTTAGTGACGGCGGCGGGGGTAGAGGCGGCAGGGGGCGCGTGGTGCGAAGTCGGCGCGAGATGCGCGAGCACCACGTGCTGGGGCGGCGCGCGAGCAGCGGCACGGCGCAGTTGTTGCAGCTGCAACGTACGCAGGGCGGCGCCGCTCGCGCCCGCCGCCACCACGGTGGCGCCCTCCGGAGCGGCGCTCACACTCGGGGACCCGCTCTAGAATACATAATTTCACTATGTACTACAATCATCTCTTGTATGTCGCATGTCTTAGTCTCAGCGTTGTAGTTTGATTTTTTAACAACTATTTGCCATTCACAAGTTTGCTTACGATCGATGAGTTGTCGCCACCCTGAAGTAACCTGGACTGTCTATCTGTGCATTTTTACTTGGGTAGAAAATAAAATAAATCCATGATTCATTAATTGTACTGTGCAAGGTTACCAAATGTAAAAAAAATATGTTAAATGAAATAAAGACGTAATATAACATCTATAAATTTATACTATTCGCGCAGTCTATTTAAATAAGGCCTCTTTGTGTGGGATGACGTGGGATAAATGTGGCATGTGGGCATATCGTAGAAATAACGAGATTACAATATGGCCAGACATTTTGTTATTTGGCTGGTCGTATTGCGACAGGCCATATACATACAGTGAAAGGCTTAGTACACAAGATAAAGTATGATATATATGAGATGTACTTACGCGTACCTGCGGCTGCGCAGCCGCCGCGTGGTGCAGGATTTTGAGGTGGTGGCGCGCCGTCAGCGACTGGTGCCGGTACAACAGCTGCGCCGGCGCACGCGCCCCGCCCCCGACGCCTCCCGCCACCCCCGCGCTCGCCGTCGTCGCCGCCACCACGATGCGTTGCGGCGTCGCGGGCGCGGCGGGCGGCGTGTGCTGGGGGGGCGGCGGGGGCTGCACACCACCCGCCTTCATTTTCTCTTTGGCGATGCGCTCAGCGCGGCGCGTGGCCACCTCCATGGGCGTTGGCGGTGCGTCGTAGTCGACGCCGTGGTCCGCGAGGAGGGCGGCGTGCTTGGGGTTGTGCTGGGCAGCGTCGTCGAGGCGGCGCTTGGGTGCTGAGCGGCGGCGCTCGGCGGCGTCACGCATGGCGTCGAGGCGCTGCAGCGGCGGGCGAGGCGCGTCATCGTCGACGCGCCGGCGCGCAGGCGGAGTCTTGCGGTGCTTGCGTCGTGCGCGCTCGGGGTCGGCCAACGCATCATGGCGATCGCGGCAGGCGCGCGGCGAGCGGTAGGCGCGTGCGGTCTCGCCCACGAGGTCAGCCAGCCAGTCCCAGTTAGGCGCGTGCGCGGCAGGCGGGTCGGGCGGCAGGCGCTGCAGGCGTAACGCGTGGCGCAAGGCGGCGTCCTCGCAGGGCGCCCAGTCGGGTGGCGGTGCGGCGTGGTCGCGCACGGGCGGCGGGGGCGCACGCGGCCTCTGTCGCGGGCGGGGCCCGGCGCGCTCGAACAGCGAGGGGGGCGCGTGAGCGGCACGGGGCGCCGGGCGGGCGCGGCGTGGCGAGCGGGGCGCTCGCACGTCCCGCCAGCGCACGGGCGGCAACAGGGCGTCTGGGGCAGCGCCGCGGCGGTACAAGGGGCGCGCCCAGCTCTCGCAGTAGACGTCGGCGTCGCTGGAGGGCGGCGTGGGCGGACACCACATCTGTAAGTGGGCGATCTTTAGTTCCTTCGGTACTGTGAGACTTTGAACTGACAAGCTGTTCGTTCAACACTTACCGGCATCCGTTCAATAGCACCGTTCTCACTGATCCATACCTGTAGATAAAATGTTTAATAAATATATTCTTATAAAAAATGCATACATTATGTAATTCAACAATATACTTTTTCATATATATTTTGACTCACCCCACAAGTGGTATTTAGTTCACAAAATTAAACGATTATAACTTAACTGTTTCTTCAATATATATTACATTTGTTTGATATTTACAACACAGTACTGTATATTTTTTTACTCGTTTTTACAATTATAAATGAGCGAAAAAAGAAAGAATTTACTTGAACTATTATTGTTTGCTAATAGTAATAAGTGACCTTTTTCCGAGTATATATAAAATGTAAATAACTTAATCAAAATGTAATTTATTCTAATATTTGTTTGAATATTTGTTTACCGACAGTGTCAGTAGGGCGGGCTGAAGGAAGGCGGGGAAGGTGGGCGCTCGTAGCCGCCCGTAAATGCTTGCACGCTTTACATCCCTGACGTTCATGCGCGGCGCGGTCGGCGCATCGCCGTTTTGGTGGCATATCGCGAGCACACGTGCCTAGAGCGAGGTCAAGCATTTACGGTCGAGTATCGAGCGGCACCAAAACGTCGAACGTCAGAAATATAAAACGCAAGGTACAGTGTCAAATCATTTATTGTTCTGTCTGTCGGCGGCGTCGGGCGCGGCGGGCGGCGCACCGGCCAGCCACGAGTCAAGTGTGCCATTGCGTAGGGCGCGCCGCCCCCCGCGCGCACCACCCTCCGTGCCCGCGCCCGCTTCGTCTAGCGTCCATAGGTTGATGTGCACGGTGCCGCGCGAGCGCGTGCGGGGCGCGGGCGCGGAGGGCGGCGTGGGCGGCGGTGAAGGGGGCCGGGGCGGCGGAGAGGCGCTGGGCGGTTGCGGGCGCACGCGGCGCCGGCGGCGGGCACGCACCTTGACGCGCGCATCCTCTCGGCTGTAGGTGAGGTCTAGGTCGGGCTCGGAGTCTGCGGGTGGGGCGGTGGGCGGCGCGGGCTCGTCCCGCAGCGCACGTCGCGCCTGCTCCCACTCGCGCAGTTGGCGGCGCATCTCCCCTAGGGCGGCGCGCTCGGCTTCTGTCGCCGCTTCGCTGGTCTCCACAAGCCGCATTGCATATTTTTCTACTGGCGTTAGCTAAAAAAGAGATGTATATATTAACATTTAGTTATGTTTTATTAAGATGACATTATTAAGATAAAAATTTATAACTTCAAGGCCGCTGGACCATACTTTTTGGTAACTACATAACATGTTAACCCTTTCACGACTATGGGGACGCATTTGTCCCAGTTGAAAAAAATGAGGGTAGTTAGAAAAACACAAACAGATATGCGTTATTGTATGTCAATTAGTTTCTTAAAGTACCTTTTTATTATTTGAATAAAGTAAATTAGCTATCCAACCATCACATTTGGATTTATCATCATTGAAAAGTGGCTGTTTGCTTCGCGCGAAATTCCTTTACTTCAGAAAAGTATTTCTAGGCGTAAAAGTGAAGTTTAACGATTTATTTCCTAAAATATTTATTCAGTGGTAAGTATTTATCCATTTTGTGCAGAAAAAAATACATTTTTTTATGCTATGTACTTGTCTAAGTGGTCGCAAACCTAAAGGGACATCAGTGTCCCTGTGTTCTATGAAGGAAATATTTTGCACATAAAGTTCGTTGCAAGAAAATTCATTATTATCCTCAATAATTTATTTTTTGTGGAATTTTTAAACTCAAGGAAGATGAAATTCGACTATTTTGATGGGAGATAATAGTGACCATGAAGACAATTTACTGCTCGACGAAGAAGATCAAAAACTATAGACACAGGATGATGACCAAGGCATAGTTGATGTTCAGATTGAGGACATCCATCCAGAAATAAAAAGCAAATCACCTGAGCCTTCAACTTCTGCTACAAATCCTACCATAGTACAACAAAGCTGCAGTCAACCTAATTTTAAGTGGAGGAAGAGAACATACATTCCAATGTTTTATTCAAATATAGAATATCAATTTGGAAAGGTGCAAATTTGTCAACATACTGAAAACAATATTTTGGCCCCTTTTGATATATTTGTTTCTACAACATTTTTTTATATTTTAGTTCAAACGATAGTAACATAATCAGTCCGATACGCTCACCAAAATGGACGGGAATTTTTAATGAAATAGATAAGAGGAAAGCTTTTCTTGGAATGAATTTAGTTATGGGCTATCATGTTTTACCATCTTTGAAAGATTATTGGGCTACAGAGCCAGATATGGCGGTACCTTTTATTTCAAATATTATGCCACGGGCTCGATTTGAAGACATACGTAAAAATCTACATTTTTGTAATAATGAAATAGTAAGGGACCCCACTAGCTCAAACTTTGATCGAGCATAAAAAATTAGGCCCCTGATAACACATTTGAATGCATCGTTTCAAAGTGCTCTCAATAATAGGTTTACAATGAAAAGAAACTGGAAGCAAGTCATTTGACCAGCCAACAGTTTAGGCAACGTGTTGCTCGGAGCTTAGTCAACGGCTTTACTTCCAGACACAGAGATGTTCTTACTTCTAAAGCAAGTGCCGTATGGAAGTCTATAAAGCGCCAGTTACCACTACATCCAATGGAAAAGGCCAGTGCCAGAAAGAGATGCGTAAATTGTGCCACGATTAAAAAGGAAAACCGTACAAATAATACTTGTTCTATTTGTAAAGTTCATCTCTGCTGTACAAATGAAAGAAATTGTTTTGCTGACTTTCATGATCAGCAAAGTTTAGTAAATTGATTATTTACGTTAAGTAATATATTATTTCATTTAAAAATAAGAATACGTGTAATAATAATAGCGATTTATGTTATTAAAACCTCTATTTAATTTATAATTAATATAATTATAAAGATGATTTCTATGATAAAAAGTTACTTCTTACGACCATAGGGACAACCGTGTCCCATAAAAAAACTCAAAAAGTAAAAGTAATTTTATTTTTTTTATTTCAAAATATGTTTTTTAGATCGATAATAACTATTTTAAACAGTTACTTCTCAAATTCTTATGGTCCTGAAAGGGTTAACAAGCAAACAACATACAAGTGGTAGGTGTATCCTGTAATACCTGGTTCATGAGCGCGGCGAACTCTCCAGCATCATTGTCTTGGGCGGCACGAGCGCCAGCGGGCGAGGCGGCGCGCTCATCGTCCAGTGGCAGCGTCTCGTCGAACTCTGCGAGGTCGCCCTGCGCCTCTGCGCGTGCCGCCTGCGCCGCCGCCGCGTCTGCCTCGTCCTCTGCCGCCGCCAGCGCCGACTCCAGCTCGCCGCTTTCGCCTCCGGAGCTTGCTTCCACCTGTGCGTCGGAGCCTTCTCCGGCGGTAGTGGTTGTGGTCGCGGTGTTTTCAGGGTTCTCACCGCCGAAAAGTTCTTTGATATTAGCCTATCACATAAAACATGAGAGGATGTTTATTAATTTGATCTTCTTACAATATAGTCGTTTTAGTGTGTATGTACGTACCGCGCGCAAATATGAGGTGGTGAAGTGTCCATCCTCGATGGCGAGGTGCCCGAGCGCGCGCTTCTGCTCAGCCTTGCGCAGAATGTTCTCCTCAACGGTGGCGGCGGTGACGAGGCGGAACACGTGTACGTCGCGCGTCTGCCCGATGCGGTGACAGCGGTCCTGCGCCTGAGCGTCCATGGTGGGGTTCCAGTCCGAGTCGTAGAACACGACGCAGTCTGCGCCCGTCAGGTTGAGGCCCACGCCGCCACTCCGCGTGGACAGGATGAATGCAAACACGCGCGCGTCCGCGTTGAAGCGGTCCACCAGCGGCTGGCGCTGGTCCACGCGCGTGGCTCCGTCCAGCCGCAGGTACGTGTGGCCGTGCATGGACAGGAACGCCTCCAGCACGTCCAGCACGCGCGTCATCTGCGTGAAGACTAGCACGCGGTGGCCGCCGGCGCGCAGCCGCCGCAACAGCGTCGCCAGCGTCTGCAGCTTGCCACAGTCGTACTGCAGCAGGCGCGGGTGTGGGAAGGCCACGGCGTGGCGCGCGGCTGGCGCGTGTAGCAGCGCTAGGGCGGCGCGCGCGGGTCCCTGCGCCGCCCTTGAAACGCAGCCTGCGCGCCGCCGCCACTCGCGCGCTCCACCGCCTGCGCCCGCTACCAGCTGCGGGCCAGCCGCGCGGCACGACGCCCAACAGATGACGAACCTGAACATGTTGAACATATACATACATTGTAAAGGTGTAACACAGTCAAAGGATTGTCTACGAGCAGGTGAACATAACTAAATCTTTTGAAAAAATGTCTGAAAATTCCATAAGGCTAGTTCAACGATACAGGGTGGAATTGCCAGCACAACTTTAAATGAAACCACAGTTTTAACTACTCTATAAAAGCCTAATATAATTCAGAAAAAAACAATCCCAAAAATGAAAGTTATTTTTTCAAACAAAGTAAATAATAAATTTATCGTTTAAAATAAAACGCTATTTGTAAAGTATAACATAAGCACGCACACACTTATGGTATATGGTATATACAGTATGGTATATACAGGGTGGAAGAGGCAGCGCTCCTTTTACTGCAACTGCATATAGTGTAAAATATTTTAAACTCAGAACTAAAGAAAAAGGATCACGGTATCTCAACACTTTGGACGTAGGATTTTTTTTTCATTTCACGATACCTGTATTTCGTGTGACGCACACATACGTGCGCTTTGACAAGTTAGTGTGTGCGTGCTTATGTTATACTTAACAAATGACGAAAATAGATATTTTTTTAATTTATTTTCTAATATTGTCCAAGTATTTTTTAAACACATCCTCCTCCAAATTTTGTAATCTTTCATTATTTGGTATTGGTGTTGTCAAGAATTTATTTCAAGATATTACATAATTAGTCTTAAATTAATAAGACTCTATTACCTGTATATCTATCAACCTATTTATCTATTTAGAATTGGGGAATTTTGAACCTGTTTACCTGTCGATAATGTCGTGCATCTCGTCGAGTAGCCCGGACAGGTCACGCGCGGGCACTGGCGGCGCCCCCGCGTGCACCGCCGTGCGCAGGTCCGCACCGTACAGTGGCAGGCGCCAGCAGCGCCGCTCGTTCACAGCCGCCAGCCGCCGCAAGCTCGACCGCCGGTGAGCCGCAAGGCGGGAGCGCGCGCGTGCGCCCTGATTGGCGGCGGCGGCGGCAGCAGGCGGCGGCCCGGGGTGCGTGGCACGCGTCGCGGGCACTGCGGCGGTCGGCACGCCCGTGCCCGCGGCCACCAGCGGCGTGGCCGGAGGCGCGCGCAGAGCGGCGGCGGGCGGCGTACGCGGCACGAGGCGCAGGTGCAGGCGCAGGCGTGCTGGCGGCGGGCGCAGCGGGGTGGCGCGCGGCGCGTCCGGCAGCTCCTCGACGAGACGGCGCGGCGGCGCCAGATGGCGCGCGCGGTGCGCTCCGAACGCGGCCACGCCGCGCGCTTCGAGCGTAGCGAGGTCCCCGCCCAGGCGGGCGGCGAGCTCACAGCGCGCGTAGACGGCGGCGATGAGCGCGAGCGCGGGCACACGGTAGTGCAGCGCGGGGAGCTGCAGCGGCGAGCTGACGGGGCGTGGCTCGAACAGGTCGGGGTGATTGCACACCTTGCGCAGCTGCATGAGCACGTTGATGACGCTGAGCAGGTTGCCGGAGGCGAGACTCTCCTTGGTCTTGGCACGCGCCATGAAATCATCATAGAGGAAACGCTGACGCTTGGAGAGGCGGCACATGAGCACGTGCTCGTACTTGCGCGGCATCTGGCGCTCCACGTCGGCCTTGAGGCGACGCAGCAGGAAGGGCCGCAGAACCTCGTGCAGGCGGCGTACGAGCGCGTCGCTGTACCGCGTGGCGCCCTCGGCGATGCCGGCTACGGGCGCAAACCACTCGCGGAACTCGGCGTGCGACGCGAACACGTCTGGCATCAGGAAGTGCATCAGCGACCACAGCTCCAGCAGACTGTTCTGCAGCGGCGTGCCCGTCAGCAGCAACCTCCTATGAAAACACATATGTTCACATTAACACCGCGTCGACTGACGGCACACTGCTGCCGACTTACTGTTAGCATGCATTACCTAAAGTTTTTACCTTTCTGTTTGGAAGTTGAGTAACATCTGCCACCTCTGGGATTTGAAATTTTTTATGTTTTGTGCCTCATCCAAGATGAGATATTTCCACTTTTTCCGTCGGAAACTTTGATGGTCCTGCACAACTAGTTTATAAGACGTAATGCAAACGTGAAAAGAGTTTGCTTTGGTCCACCCCACGCGCTTCAGCTTACGCTCCTTGATTGTACCGTAGTAGGTGAGTATCTTGAAGGCGGGACACCACTTCTTGAACTCCATTTCCCAATTGAGCACGACGGAGGTGGGCGCAACCACGAGATGCGGCCCCCAGTCGCGGCGCTCTAGCGCTAAGTGGGCCAACAGAGCGATGGTCTGGATGGTCTTGCCCAAGCCCATCTCGTCAGCCAGGATACCGTTAAGGCGGCGCGCGTGCATAGTGGCCAGCCAGTGCAGTCCCACGTGCTGGTACTCACGCAGGGCGTGGCGCAGCAGGCGCGGCACTGGCGTGCCCACCGCCGTCTCCGATAGGGTGGTGCCCGTCGGCTGCAGCGTCGCCGCCAGCGACGCGGCTGCTTCCACACGCTGCTCCTCCCCACCAGCCTCCTCTGTGTCCATGAGCGACTCGAGCTGCTCCGACGCAGACGACGAGGCCGTGTCGGAGTGGTCGTCGTCCGTGCAGTCGTCATCAGAGTCGAGATCGGTGCCGGATGAAGCGTCGCTACGCGGGTGCGGCGGCGGGGGTGCGGCGGCGTATCGCGCGAGCAGGTCGCGCATGTCGAGGTCAGCTTCGCGGCGCAGCGCGTCCAGCTCGGCGGTGGTATCCTCAGCGCGCTCGCGGAGCTCCTGCGCGGCGATGGTCTGCTCGTCATCGGCGGAGTCGTCGTCGGGGGGGTCGTAGTCAGAGGGCGGCGGCGAGTGCGCTGGCAGGTAGCCGGGCGGCAGTAAGTCGCCGAGGTCTAGACCTGATTCGCGGTGGAGTGCCTCCAGCTCATCACGGTGGTCGGCGGCGTCGTGTTCGGCTTCTCGCTCTGCGGCCGCGATGGTCTCTTCGTCGTCGTCGGAGTCGCCTCGCGGTTGGAACTCGTCGTCAGAGGGCGGCGTGTCGGGCGTAGTGGCTTGGGGGGCGGCGGGGGTGGTAGCGGGCGCGCCGAGGTTGGCGGCGAGCTGGCGCGAGTACCGCTCAGTACGGTCCACAATGTAGCTCAGTTGTTCGTCGAGAGCCTCTTTGCGTGCACGCTCCACTCGTTGTACTCTTTTCCACTCAACTAACTATAAAGAAATAATGAAAAAAATATAATAAATAGCTTTGAACATCACAAAGCAAAATTTTATATATTATCGAGGGGATATATAGACTGGCTCAAACACAACTATTTGTTTTTATTGCTGAGCTTTATGCTGCATCCCGTAATCCCACACATAGCAGGGAAGACAGAGGGAACCTGGAAGCCAAGTGTTAAAACACTCCATTCCAACCAAGCACTTTCCGCAGAATTCTAGAGGCATTGCGTGATGAGTGGCGGAACTCTTCGCCGCGCTTAGCCTCGTTGCCAGAGCCAAGAAATGAAAATAATAAATATTTCTTTTCTTTGAGTGGGAATCGAACCCACGATCTGTCGCGTTTACAGTCGCACGCCTGTGCCTCTGATCAACAACTGGCCTCACCTATTGTCTATTGACTACTACTTCATATACGAACCGTCATAATTATGTAAAGCACATACTCATAAAATATTAAACTAACACTTACCTTCTCTACATTAGTCCAAAACATTCTTATTTCTTTTGCTGCAAATGCAGCTATTTTTTTCAACTGCAATTCCTGAGCCTTTTCTGCTTTTTGGGCGGCGGCAGCTTTATCTTGAAAATATTTTTGAACTGCACGCGCGCACTGCAATAACATTATAATTTATAATTAACTAGCGGACGCGCGCAGCTTCGCTTGCTTATTTAGGGGTAAATTCTAATAAACCACGAAACGAAATATTTTTAAGTCTAAATTTAAAAGTTTATTAAAATCGGTGGCGGTTTAAAGATTTTCCCATACAAACTTTCAACCCCTTATTTGCACCCTTAAGGGGTGAATTCTAGAAAACGATGAAACACGTGTTCAATTAAATACTTTTAAAAATCTAAATTTCAAATTTTATAAAAATCGGTGCCGATTTAAATTTTTTTCCATACATACTTTCATCCCTTATTTCACCCCTTTTAGGTAAAAATTTTTCAAAATCCCTTCTTAGTGGATGTCCAAATTACGAGAGTAAACATCTCTCCAAGTTTTACGTTCCTACCATCAGCGGTTACGGCTGTGCGTGCGTCTTACCTCAGTCAGTGAGGACAAGTCTTTTTATATATATATAGATTTAGATAATTTACTTATTTAGTATTTTATGCAAGATAGTACAATGATACCTTCTTAGCAGCCTGCTTTTTCCACTTCCGCTCGTGTGCGAAGTCCTGAGCGAGCCACGCCATCTCCTCGAGCAGGTAGTCCCAGTGCGTCTTGGGGCGCGGCGGCTCCAGCACGCGCGGCAAGCGGCGATCCGTCCACAGGCCCGCGCGCGCCAGCTCTGTCACGCGCGCCGCCACGTAAGCTTCCTGCTTGGCCTTCTCCACCATCTCGTCGGCGGGCGAAGGCGTGGCGGGCGGCGGGGGCGCGGCGGGCGGCGGTGCAGCAGGCGGCGCGGGTGGCGGCTCGGGCGGCGGGGGCACGGCGGGTGGGCGGCGCGCGTCCAGGAAGGCCTCGAGTTGCGGCGTGGGCGGGCGTTTGCGCCAGGCGGCGTAGTCCATCATGTTGCCGCCCGCCTGCAGGAAGTACAGCTCGCTCAGTTGCTCCGTGAACCTGTAACCGAACGCGGCGACGGCTAGAGGGCGACGCGTCCAGGACGTGGGGGCGATACAGTGGGGATCGTGTCTCACCTGTCCCTGAGGTTCTTGAGCCTCAGCTGTTTGTAATCAAGCACGCGGCGGCGCAGCGCGGCCACGTCGTCGGGCAGCAGCTTGGTGCGCTTGCGCGGGGGCTCGCCGAGGACGTCCCCGACGGGCCCCCCCATGCCGTTGAGCGCCTCGTCCGCCGCGCCGCCCCCAACACAGCCACCTCCACGTTCCACACCCTGTTACATCACATTATTGTTTATTCAATTGCATTCTTTAAAATTAATTTTTATATAAACAAGTATAAAACAATATAAAAATATGACAAAATGGTCGAATCAATATTTAAAGATTTTGTTATAAAAAATATTTACTAAATTGAATGTATGACTTTATATTTTAAAATTATATTGTTTTAAGCTTCACACTGTATCCTGTAAGGTATGCAGAGGGAACCCAGTGTTAAGACGCTCCGTTCACATTAAGACACTTCGATTATCCAAATTCATCATTGTAAATAAATATGAATGAACCCTGATACATAATGAATAGGAAATATGCTTACTTACTATAAAATTCTATTTACTTTTACAAAATTATAACATCCAGAGCAGCTTAACATTTACTTTTAAATTTAAAACCTAAGACTTTGTATATGTTAACAAGTAATATTCAAAAGAACTAAAGAAGTACTTACAAAAATGAGGAAATCTAAATATTAAATGTTTTATTTCTTCAAGTGGGAATCGAACCCACAACCTGTCCCTGCTCCACAACTAGCCTCCAAACAATGTTAATCATATGCCCATTACCGTCTTTCAGTCGATAAGGAACTGGATAAACCAAATTCAAAATCATAATTATTAGCAACAACTATAATATTAAAATTCACCAGACATAAATGATCAAACATAGATTTATAGTTAAAATGAATCAAAGCAGTTATTTCATGTAATTCTGCTTTTATTGTAACAAATTATGGTATGATAGAAAAGCTTCTGCAAAGCATCTGCAGGAAAACAATTATAACTGAATAAATTTAATTCTGTTCTGTTCCTCAATTATGGTGTTCTAAGTGTGCCAGTTAGCACATCATTTCTCCAATTTCAACAGTTTCGTCGGAATAAAAGTGGCATTGTGTTGTGACACTCAATTGCAGTGTGTCAAAGTCAAATTCTGGTGGAAAGAGGAAAAAAACTGTCTTAACACTACTTACTATTTGCTTTATTACAATTAATTCCATTAATGAGCCCAGTTGTGGTGCAGAAGCACAAAGTGTGACTGTAAATATGATGGTCGTAGGTTCTAGCCCCACATGAGGAAATCAATTATTATTTATCAATATTGTCACATCTTCGCTCTGGCACCAAGGCAATAGCCCACTGTTGGAAGTTCCACCAAATACATGGAAAATGGGGAACATAGTGCTTTTCCAAAACTAAGTTCCTTCTGCCTACCCACCCTGCTGTTTATGGGTACAGTGTAAAGCTAATTTAATTTTTTTTTACTCGGTAATATTTCAAGGAACTTCCATGTGTGGTCTATAAATTACTATAATCATAACAGAATGAGGATCAAATTTATAAAGAATTTTATGTATGGTCTTGGATTTTATGTATGGTCCACATATTATGTATTTCCAATCAAAAGTTTGTATACTATTATTTCCATATAATCATTATTATAAATGTTTACCATTGATTTTCACTAAAATAGTTTTACAATATTTAAGATATCTCTAATATTTTAAATGTATGAAAGGCTACTAAGTGTCAAAACAACACAATTTCTAAATTTACCCTGACAATGTTTTTGAACCAAGTATAAAGATATCTTTTAAATATCAAAATGTTATATGGAATACCTCTAATAGGTGTATTTACTTACAGTTCATAATGAAAATCTAATAAAACAACAAATTAATTGGTTTCTCTTTGACATATACACCTCTGATGTATAATCATGAGACAATAATTCACCACATTTGAATAATCATATAAAATGCATATAAAGTAGTAATTTAAATGGGTTAAATAAGAATTTTTATTTTACTTCCATAATATTTAATATTTACACTAAAAAATATAATAATAAATAATTGATAAGATAAGGAATATACTTTAATATAAAGTTATTAAAGTTATTATTGTAGACACAATATTCATGATTTTTATTTTTTTTTTGATAAAAATGATTTTGTTTAAAATTTATTATTCTTACAGTTAACATAAAAAAGGGTTTGTTACCGCTCATTGTTATTGTCAACACAGGACTAAGTAGAAGTTAGGGAAAAATCAAAAAGATAAAGGAATGAATAATATTCTAATAAATGTTCTAATTCAATTAAATGGGAGATTAAATAAATTTGTTGAAGGATCAAAAATTGAAAAAAGATTATTTATCATTTTCAGAATTTTTTTTAATACTATATTTATTATTTTTTTAAAAATTAAAATTAGTTTTAATTTTTCACTATTAAAGCAAATGACTTTACTGTAATTATTACTTACAAGAATTTAATTTATAGAAAAATGTTTTTTAAATTTTGCTATTTTTGTTTAGTGAACATATTTATTATATTTGTTTAGTGAATATATTATTATTATTATATCAGTAGGTGTTGACGCTTTTCCCTAAAAAAGAACACAAAAATAAAATAAATACCATGACTGATAATGATGATATTCCTCCAAAAGACGAGATGCCTTCATCTTGTACACTCATAATGCAACATGTCGAGGCGGGTAAAAATTACTTTGAAAATTTCACTTTAGTTTCAATCAACTTTTATTTCAATTTCACAACACTACTCCTGACGCCAAACCCTTGTTTTGATTATTTATAATTATATTTATAATTTCAGTCTTTTATAAGGGGTTAACAATTATTTTATTAGCAATTTAAACCAGCTACTGCGTTCCACTCGTCCCAATCATTCACATTATTGAAACTTTTATAAATCCTGTATAAGCCGCTATAAACATTCCTCTGTGACAAGCGCAGTCCGGCGGCGGCCATTTTTACAAGCGATAGATGTTTGCAAGACGCGATCTTTAATCGGCACAAATCTCGTAAAGCGCTACGTATTACATCTATTTAATCACATATTACACTTCTGTTATAATAACGCTATTGTAATATTATTTAATTTTTAATAAATTACTTTTCTATCTCACAGTATTTCAATTTTTTTAATAGATTATTGTGTCTCGTTTGTAGCTAATGTTGCCACTACGTAAAATTACGAAATTGACAAAAAAGTTAAATTTGTTGTCCGTTCTGTGCATCAGCCTTTCAACGTCCACTGCTCGACATAGGCCTCCCCTAATTCTCGTCGTGTCGTCGTGTTTAAATATCACAATATATTATTCCTATAATTATTTTATACCGTAACTTTGTAAATACCAACAATGTAATAAATAATGATATTTAATCATGAAATTTTACAAATTATTCATAACGACACGGAAAAATATCGACAAATAAATATCAAGTCATTTTAAAACTCGAACACGAAACGAAATGAAGTAGCTGACTTTACGATATAACGTATCGTAAATTATAATGGCTGTCTAAAATGCAAATGGTTTATTTTATAATATTGAAAATGGTTAATAAATACATATTGAATATTTTTACATAATTTTCTTTGTCCACGAGATAAAAAATAACAAATTATTTTTTTAAATTCCTCTGTCTATTTTAATATTAAATTTTTTTGCTTACTAGTTTTACTTTTATAAAGCCAAGTAATCATTATCAGTGAGTAATCATTACTGAGGTCATTGTGATAGTGAAGATGTTGCATCTATCTAAGCGAGTCACCATCCGTTAATTATTTAATTTGAAACTGTTATAAAGTTAACCCGTTAGTCCCTTTCAGTACTCAATCTGACCGTTGTCTTACCAGTTCCCACCTATTAACCGACCATTTCTGGCCAATTATCCTTGTATTTTTAAGATTGTAGTATTTGAATTGAGGCAGTTACTTGTTGGACTTATGTCGTCACGTAAGCCTAACAAAACTCGAGGGATTTTTACTCAACAATTTTAGCGAAGGTAAACATATTAATTATTAGATCACGGCATTTTTTTTAATACTTGCCAGTACTGTCTCATCATTGGGCAAATGCCTGAATTTCGTACGCTCTTGCCTATTTTGATTTGAGCTATTACTCACTAGTTTGGTCTTTAATGGTCCAGTAACCCAGTTCATTTCGAAATCAGTCAATCAATCAGTAAAAATTTTCGCTCAAGACTCTTTAGACATAAGACAGACAGGTCCGGATTAATAAAATTTTAGCGTAGCGGCCTCCGGGACCTACGTCGGTGATTTATGAACGAGAGCGTAGTTCGGTGTTTTGGACTTTATCCATTCCAATTTGACACCTAAGATGCTGCGCTCCATCTCACTTTGTACGCTTTAGGGTGTACTTCTATGAATTCATCAAAGACTATGTCTGGGCCCTATAGATGACCCCTGAAGGAATGCACATATCCATTAATTTTCTCTTTAAACGCAGAGAAAGTTATCTATTCATCAAGTCATCCAAAGACCAATAACTCCTCCAAGCGTTTTCTACTCGTAAGACGTATAGAAAACATTTATTATAAAAACAATATCATAATTAGTTTAGTTCCATAAAATACTAGGAAATTATATATGGTATATTATTCACAGTATAATTCGATTCACGCAAATTTTTTGCAATCTAGACGCATTAGTGTTTTGACAGCTGCGTGCTGTCACTCGATTACGATTTGAAAGATGCTGTGACTGAGGTGACAAATCTTATTGACGTCCGATTGAAGCTAGTGAACACTGAACGTTGAATCTGGAGAAATTAATTTGTTTTGACAATATTACCTATTCTATATTACTCCTTATAGGATATAAAAAGTAATTCGTAATTGTTTTATTTTATTATTTCTGAACATATAATTGGTGACTTCTAAAATTATAAAAAAAAATTGGACCAAAGAAATTTAGAAGTTCCTCAAAATAAAACATACTAATTTTTACGGTAAAGAGATGTGTTGGCATGGAAAACCAATAGTACTTCATTTTAGCAGTAAAATTTAATGTAGGTAAGTAAGATATTTTTTATAACTAGCATTTTCTATAACTCCCAATAACAGTTTTCTAAGGTCTAAACTTAAACTGAAATTGCTTAAGTACAAACCGACTGTAACTAATCGAAGGTAAATAAGAAATTGCCCTCATGTTAAAAAAATTCTATGCCTTTAAAAATTAATCTTGAAAGTTGTTCATAATGTATAATTGAATTTGATGGTTTGTTATGAAGAGGCACTAACATTGTTGCAGGTTTTTAGTCTAACTGCAAGGCTTGAGACATTTGTAAGTTATTATACAGTTTACTGTTATTCTCTCTGCATTTTCATATGTAACTATGATATGATGATGATGATGCTGAAATAAATGAAATTTATTCCAATATAGCATCTATTGTACAATATAAATTTTACTCTAGTATTTAAATAATTGCTTCACCCCTTTACAAATTTTCATAATTATAAAATTATATGTACTACTATTATTGAATACAATAATAATATTTTCTTACATGTCAATGCAACGGAGACACTCACATTGTAGTGATGCAATATACACAAGTATAGACCAGCAACATACCCAATACTTATATTAAGTGCAAGAGTTTCATTGTGCTGAGTCTTTACAATGAGTGATTTTTATTTTACCAGATATGGCCCAAGACTTCCATTATTGAATGTAATTCATAACATTCAGTAATGTTGGTCAATAGCAATTTTTGTGTGTGTTAGACAGGCATTATTACACACAGCGAATGTATGATGTTGAACATTTTCGCAGGAGACTGGTGGTGCCGAAGGTGGTGTCAGTGCGCATGGGGCGCGGGGCGCGCGCGCGGTTGGCGGCGGCGCTGGCCGTGGCCGCGCTGCTGCTGTGGGCATGGCGCGGGGCAGGAAGGGGTGTGCGGAGCGGCGCGGGGCAGGGTGGCGAAGGCGGCGCGCGCGAAGCTGGTGCGCTGGTGCCCGGGCGCGAGCTACCGCTTATATTCATCGGCGGCGTGCCGCGCTCGGGGACGACGCTCATGCGCGCCATGCTGGACGCGCACGCGGACGTGCGCTGCGGACAGGAGACGCGCGTGGTTCCACGCATCCTGCAGATGCGCCAACACTGGATGCGCTCGCAGAAGGAGAGTGTGCGGCTGGAGCAGGCGGGCGTGTCCAAGGCGGTTCTGGACAACGCCATCGCCGCCTTTTGTCTGGAAGTGATCGTTCGGCACGGCGAGCCGGCGCCGCGCCTCTGCAACAAGGACCCACTCGTGCTTAAGATGGGCACATACGTGCTGGAACTGTTCCCCAACGCCAAGTTCCTGTTCATGGTGCGCGACGGGCGTGCTACCGTGCACTCAATCATCACGCGAAAGGTGACCATCACGGGCTTCGACTTGACAAGCTACCGACAGTGCCTGAGTAAGTGGAACCACGCGGTGGAGCTCATGTACCAGCAGTGTAAGTCGTTGGGGCCGGCGCGCTGCCTGCTGGTGCGCTATGAGGCGCTGGTACTAGCACCGGCGGACACCATGCGGCGCGTGCTCGCCTTCCTGGACCTGCCCTGGGACGACGCCGTGCTGCATCATGAGCGCTACATCAATCAGCCGAACGGCGTCGCGCTCTCTAAGTACGTACCTCCTCACACACGCACACACACACCCACACACACACACACGTTGGTTATATTACTTGTCTTATCTGCGGGTTGCTTGCGCGAGTGGTAATTCCAATCTAGACAATTGGTAAAACAATTAAGCGTGACCTTCGATGCTGCTAATACGCGGTTAATAAACTTTATTAATATTTCTTATTAAACTCAAACAAATAAGATATAGTTCTTTCTAACTAAATGTCGTTCTTTCTCTATCTTCTGTGCAGCGTGGAGCGGTCATCAGACCAGGTGGTGCGTCCGGTGAACCTGGACGCGCTGGACAAGTGGGTGGGGCAGATCCCGGCTGACGTGCGCGCCGACATGGCCGAGCTGGCGCCCATGCTGTCCGTGTTGGGCTACGATCCCTGGGCCAACCCACCGCACTACGCCGCCGCCGCAGCCCCCGCCTCGGCCGCCCCGCCCGCCCCCGCCGCCGCCGCCCCGGACGAGCCCGCCGCCCCGCCCGGCGCGCCGCGGCCTCCCTAACGCCGCGCTGCCCCGGCGCCGGCGCAACTCGAATATTTTTATTTATTTACCACTGTAAATACCTAAATATATGACTTACAACAAACGACCTGCCTGAAACTCTTTGTCCCTACTATGATTCTTCGACTATGATTTGAAAAGAAAATCGAAATCACAAACTTTGCGATTATAATCAAATGCTGTCACACTGCGCCGCGACGGCCCCTAACACTGATTAATTATATAAATTTAAAGTGAAAGTGTTCTAACCTTAATAATATTTTTTTCATAAAAACCTTTAATTAAAACCTAATTTTTGTTAGCAGCTTGATGCGTCTCTGAGAATCTTTATTGAGCCCTTATTAAAGAGTGGCTACTATGAATAACTTGCGTTAAATATAATTAAGAAAAAAAAAATACAATTAACCTAGGCTCGTATTTATAAACCGTTTTGAACTCGGTGATCGTTCTTGAGAGAGATTCTGAGATACCGTTTTAATAATCTTGAATGAAAAGTATCATCTCAAAATAGATCTCAGAGTTGAGAGCGATTTATAAATATGGAACCTAATAACGACCTATATTTTAATATATCTGTAGGTACTATACTGTATATTTGCGTACAAGACCGTGACGTATGTTACAGTCACGACCACTCATTACCATATTCTTTAGAGTCGATCAACTTGTTGCTTGTTGCTGCGGCGGCTATTGTTTAACGATGAAGTAGCAGGTTATTCAGTAATACTGTCTGTCTGAATATATTATTTTTATTTAATTATATGTATATCGCGGTCATCATTCAATTAGTACTCGAGGGAATAAATTATTTTTATTTTCTCGCTCTAGTAACAGGACAAATCCCGGCGTTGAGCTCCGTGTCTTGAAAATTGCTTAAATTATATTAGTATTTATATTATACAAGTGGCATATGTTTAATCCAACGACGTGGGTAGGTACAACATACTTTTAAAGTATGCGACGAATTTTAATGAAGTTTTCATATATAGACATTGATTCAAGTCTTCGAGTCAAAGTTAAAAGTGTCAAAGTAAAGCCGAGTTTTTTAAAGATTTGTCGCGTTAAGTCGTTAAAACATAATATTTTTTATGCGCTTACATTACGAAATCGCCATAAATGTGCACGCGTGTCCACGCAGCAGGAGACTATATTTTTTTAGCTTCACGCTGTATCCCGCTACGTGCGGGGTAGGCGAAGGGAATCTAGTGCTCGGTTTTCTACTTTCCGCCGATTTTTTGAAGCATTGCGTGTTGAGTGGAGGAACTCAACGTCGCCCTTTTGCCTTGGTATCAGAGCGAAGAAAGAGAAGTGGGAATCGAACTCAAAACCGTCACGTTACAGAACTCAACGCCGCGCTTGGCCTCGAACCAGAGCGAGAAATGGAAATATAAACGTAAATAAATATTTCACTTCCTCGAGAGGGGATGGAACCCACAACCGTCGCGTTGTGCCGTTGCGTCACGACGGCCTCTAATAAAACATAGCAAAGCATTCATGCAAATCGATAAGTAGATACATGCTATAAACAAAAATTTTCATTATTTTTAGTTTATGTTCTTTGTAAACGCACACCACTGCACTGCAGTCCTATGTTAACAATTACAGTACTATAACCAGTTCATACTAGTTTAGTTTTTTGTGGTAGTCGATCGTTCGCGTCGGCTGAAAACAATCATCGGTACAGAAATTGAAGTTGAAAAAGAAATATATAAAAAGCCTTATCTGCATAAAATTATATACCTAATACAAAATAAAAACCCAATCGAATCTGACTGAGCGATAAAAACTATTACAAACTTATAATTGTAGTTCATTTCACACAAAATGAGTGCATACGCTTGCAAATTTAAGTTTGTCAAGTTTTATGTGAATCCGCGAGTCGGACTCGCACTTGACCGGTTTTTTATTATACGCAAAGACTGAAGTAAAACCCAAAGTACGAGTATAGGTGAGACGTGTGCGTCAACGGCCAACGCGACGTGACCGCGGGCGTAAGGTTACTATTGATAATAAGATTGTCGATAACGAACCAACTGCAATGTTGTTGTAATTAAATTATTAAGCAAGCATTTCACTTGTACTTGAATAGTAATTATTATTTTATACACTACCGTATATTTTTGTAGCTGCACGATGTTTTTCATTTAGTTATAGAAGAATCTTCCTGGCATTAATCCCGGCCTGTGTCAGGGTCGACCTTCGTACTTTACGTATTCTTGGTATAGAATAGTATGAAGAGAACCTAGAGTGAAGTGTATTACCTCTTTTTAAACGGGTTTATTTAGCTCACCCCGTTTGTTCGTTTGTTTATTTGTTTGGGTCAAATTTAGCAATTGACATTTAACCCTCTTCCCATTAACCGATTGATCTGAAATTTGGTATACGCCTTTGTTTCTGGTGACAATATAATTATCCATATTCAATATTATTGTCAATCCAAGATGGCCGCCGCTACAAGATGGCGGACAACTTAGTTTTTTTCAATCCCATCAATATCAATCATCCCAGGCATCAAATGAAAGAGCTCGTCAAGTAGAATTCAGGGCTCTATACAAATTCAAAATCAAAGATAGCCACTGCTACAAAATGGCGGATAATGTAGTTTTCAATCCCATCAGTATGCGTATCAAAATTAAGGGCTTGGTAAGTATAATACCGTATACTATATAAAATTGGATACTATATAGAAATGTATGGCATTAGGGTGGATAAAAATGATATTACGTTAGCGTTTTCCCCTGAAGATTCAGGCACATCATGTTGTACACATCCTTGCCCCTCTATTGGGGGGGGGGGGGTGTAACCGTAACATTATCCACTACCCATGTAATAATGAGACACTCAACGAATTGAATAGAATGAGAAATAAAAACTTAAAAATAAAAAAGTAAAAAATTTTTTTTAAGTTAAACGGTTATATATTGCAGATAAATGTACTAAAATCTAAAAAATAATTTCATGGATACATTGTTATATTTTCAAAATAAAGTAACTCGTAACCTACTCACTTTCTGGAAATATCTATGGTCACATAAATTCCTAAAAATGCAATATACATTTATGTAAACACCTATGACAAAAGATATCATTTTTGAAATATACAAATTTTAAACATATGCATTGATTAAACTAAAATAAAATCGTGGGGCACGACACCTGCTACTTATCACTAGGTGGGTGAAGTCTCATGCCATGTCTTTCGATTGTAGATATTGGATGAGCCCCACGACGACGAAGACTTTTAATGTTAAAATGTTAAGAATTAAAAAAAATATTTATACATATAAGTTTCTAGTACCAAAAGGCTCTAGGGCTCCAGGTTCTCTATGTATGATAGTGTTGCCGATCGATAGTCGACTATCGATAGGCTTTCGATATTTTTTCGATAGTTGTCCGATAGTAGGACTACCGATATTTTAATCGATAGTATCGATATTTTCGATAGTATCGATACTATCGATAGTATCGATGCTATCGATTATTGTGCACTACCGATCGCATGCTAAGTTGCGATAGTATCGTTTACTATTTTCATGTATAGTAACCAATCATCATAGTATTAGAAACGAAGAAGAAGTACCTAACCAATTGCTTATTCATTCATAGCTTCGGTGTTCGTCTAGTCAAATTTGTAGGTTTTTAAATCAGGTTCAATCAATCAAAAGGAGAAAATCATCAATGTGGACATACTTAAAGAAAAGTGAACATGGAACTGTTACTGTTACTTTTAGATTGAAGCCATATGAAAGGAGATCTCCTTGCATAATTTCAACGCTACTAAATCCTTATTTTAAAAAGCTGGGGTTCAGGACAGATTCTGACGTCGCCCGGGCAGTTCAGTTTGTTCAAAATAAATATTCATCATATTTATCATCAATAAATAAAGCGTCGCCATCCTCTTTGGAAAATGAGAATGATGAATACTCAATACTATCGCGAATTAGTATACAATCGATAGTCCAACACAATCGATAGTATCGATAGTATCGGTACTATCGATTCTATCGATACTATTGTTTCCTAGACATTCAATAGTATCGATACTATCGATTGTATTGATTCTTTTCTGATTAGGAGATACGATACTATCGATAGTATCGATAGTATTGCACTTAGCGGATAGTATTGCATGCTTCTAAACTATCGATAAAATCGGTAGTATCGATACTATCGATTGTTCTATCGATCGTATAGGCTTTTTTAGATTAAAACTATCGATTGCGGCACAATTGATAGTTTGGCAACACTAACATATGATATACAAATATTTTAAAATTTTTTAAAGAGATAACATATAAGCAGCTGTAACGCCATCTTTTATCTACAGTATGATTCTTTTAGTTCGGTTCAGTTCATTGCCAGAGGCTGCGACGCCACGACCCAGTATTGTATGGCTACTACAAGATGGCGTTACTTGTCAAGTTTCTTACTTTAATTTTTAACAAAGCTTGTTCTATTTAGCTTTACGCTGTATCCCACACATAGCACGGTAGTCAGAGGGAATCTGCATCTTCGAGCTTTTTCTACTTACTTCAAATAATTGCTTATTCATATTTTTATGTTGAACTAGAATATACTGTAATAAATGACAATTAATTTTAATTTGTGTATTAGAGATATTTGATTTGAAAGCTGCTAATTTATATTGAAATTAACGTCTATTATTAATTTATTAATGATTATTGTATTTATTAATTAAAACATAATTATAAACTCAGTTACCTATTGTTATTTAAAATACATATTTTTCATTTATATAGTTGTAAGGTATTTCTATTAAATATTTTTACGCTTTTTCTAGGAACTTAGAGCCACTGCTTTCTCTCCCGTCCGCCCATTTTTTTCTAAATTCCCTGCTATAAAAAAACCAACCAGTGGGTTATTTAAAAGATGTTTTTCCAAGTTTTGCCTACTTATGTGTTGTTTTATACCAAACAATACAGTCGTGAATACTTATCGAAGAATTATAACAATTGATGAATCATGAGAACCTATTTAAGATATTATGAGTTTTCAAAAGATAAACAAATATGGCTAATATTCAAAAGGTTTATAGTAACTATATAGTAACAATGAGGATGGTCCTAAGGAACGCTGTCTATTCATTGGAAAGGCTTTTCTTAAGTAAGTCTGGTTTTTGTTCAAAATATCGTAAATTTAATATATTTTCGTTGAAATTTCGTATCTATTGTATTATATTATAATTCTTCCATTATCCTTTCCTTATAAACTAAAATTATGTGAGTGGATTTTATTTTCTGTTATTGTTTTATTTTATGGTCTATAAGGAAGAACTCTTGTAAGTACATATAGTTCATGAAAATAATAATTTCCAAAAGTTTTTATCACTACAGCCACCAGGGCGAGGGTATTTTAGCGAGCTTAGTGGGCAGGAGACGAAGCTCCCCAGTATTAATATAAAAAAAACTTTAATTTCTAACTAACAGATAATGAACAACCGAAACTACTGAACGTGGAAATTGGCATGTTAAACTTTAAAAAAAAACAAACTAAAATAAATATATGCTTTATTCAATTGGAACTTTATATGTAGATAACATTTGAATCGTGTTGTGAAAAGTTTTTTGCTGGTTATAGTAATTGTTTATTCGTGGTCAATGACATATGAATAAGTGTGCAACGACGTCGTCTAAACGAAGTCAGTATCAATATTGACGGTACAAATTTATATGAGCTTAAAAGCTTTTCCCGTAAAATTTGCGCATCGGTTTATAGGTCAAGATTGGACCGAAATGTATGGTGCAGGTATTGCGTGCTGGGCGGAGTGTTCTTGCCTGTATATACCATATAACTATATATTATATAGTGTATTACAACCGCAGCCGCCCCGCACCCGCCCCGTACCCGCAGCGTATTAGAACTAGACTATACAAATACTACACCCGGCTCCGCGCGCTCTGCACCGGCGGCATCGGCCTGCACACCGACCGCCCGCGCCGCTACCGGCCAACAGTCAGTGCCGCACGAGTCTCCACGGTGAGAGGTCGCGTCGTCTGCGCTGTGAGCCTCCGCACACGTGCTCTCTCGCCTCGTCGAACTACTGTTGAACTAATGTGTCTCGAGCACGGCGCGCAGCAGACTTGTGCGCTTTGTGGAATACGACTACCGTACGAGACAAGTGAATTAGAAAGTTTTACATTCGCGCGACGACTTATAATGGTGTGTCTAGAGTGCGCCCGCCGCCGGTGAAGTACGCCATGTCGAGAGCGGCCGTGCTCGCTGTGCTGTGCTGGTGCTGGGCGGCGGCCGGCGGCGCGCGCCCTGCCGCCGTCGACGTGCCGCGCTGCTGCCCGCCCGGCGCCGCGCTGCCGCCCGCTGCGCTGCGCCTCGACCTGCTGCAGGCATCCGACGTGCCCGCCGCCTGCCAGCCGCAGTCTGATGCCGCTGATGCAGCGTCGGGGGCGGGCTGGGCGCCCCGTGTGTACGCGCCCGCCCGTGGGACCTTCCTGGACAGTGGCCGCCTGCCTGCGCACTGGCACGTCGTGTATTCACGTCTGCCCGCCTGCGACGAGCTGCGCGTGCTACGCGAGCACGCCGCCTCGTATGCACTGCTAGCGAACAACGCTTCGCTGTGGATGCGCGGTGTGGCGCTGGCGCTGCCCACCGAGCGGTACTGCGCGGACGCCGCCGCCGCGCTCGTGTGCGCCGACGACGCGGGCGGCCGCGGGCCCGCCAAGTGCTGCGCCGAGGGCCGCGTGTTCAACGGCACGCGCTGCGAGGAGGACGAGGCGGGAGCGGACGAAGCTCTGCGGGAGCTGCGGGCGCTGGCCGGCGGGCGCGCCGTGTACGCAGGCTGGCCGGCCTGCGCGGAGGGCTCGCGCTATGCCGTGGCCGGCGCACTGGGCGGCGCGCGCCTTCTGGACGACGGCGCACTGGAGCTGCGAGGCGGCGGTTCCAAGCTGGATGCGGGCGCGTGGTGCGCGGAGTCGGTGACGGGAGAGGGCGGAACGCGCGTGCTAGCGTGCGAGGCGGCAGCTCGGGCCACGCGACCGCCTCGCACGGCGCGGCACGCGCTGTACGGCGCGGGGCTGGCGGTGGGCGCGGCGTTCCTGGCGGCGACGCTCGCGGCGGGCTTTGCTCTGCCGGCGGCGCACCACGCGCTGCACTGGCGCTGCCAGACGCACTACGTGGCGGCGCTGATGCTGGGCGACGTACTGCTGGCTGCCACACAGCTGGCCGGAGACCGCGTGCCGCCCGGCCTGTGCAGCGCGCTCGGTGAGCATCTCACGTAGCTCCATACATTGGACGCGCCGTGCTATTCTTTGTGCAACAAATGTGTAATGTGTTGTTCTCGTTCTGTACATGTGCGATGTCGCGGCGCCTGCAGCTGTGTGTATGCACTTCCTGTTTCTGTCGGCGTTCTTCTGGCTGAACACGATGTGCTTTAACATCTGGTGGACCTTCCGGTGAGTCGTCTTGCGCAAATATATTTTTCATAAATTTACCAAATGTTATATATTAAATAAATTTCTGGTATCGATAATAATGAATGTACTTGTCATAGTTAATCTATTTGATAGCTATATGAACATGGAACATGGTCAAACGTTCTACGTATATCAAGATGCTTGTTTAGAATTACAATGACATTATTTTAATAGATAAGACGAGTGTAGCCTCGTATTGTAAATCCGAATAGATATTTACAATCATTTGTTTGATTATTTTTAATCTACTGCTTCGTCGTAACACTCATTAAAGAAAATTACTAAATAATGACTGACTGGATTAACTTTGTCAACGTACATATTTGAATTATAAAATTAAGATACTATGTATCTAAATTTTATGTATGTATATTATTTTCGAGATATATTTTTTGAGCTTGTTAGCTTATACTTAAAGGTAATAGAATCATAACCAGTGCAAATATTATTAAAGTATCTGGATATTTTCATTTCTTTGCTCTGGCACCAAGGCAAGAAGCCCGGTGTTGAGTTCCGCCACTCAACACGCGTTGGTTCGGAAAATTCAGCGGAAAGTGTCTTAACACTAGGTTCCCTCTGCCTACCCTGTTATATGCGGGATACGGCGTGAAGCTAATCTGGATCACTATGTATTATGTAGACATTGTACAGAATAATGTCTGAGTTGTCTCGTTACCGTTACCACCTGCAGTTTTTCTTGGTCGATATAATCAATGTACTGGAAAGATAGCTTCCAATTTTCTTATTCTTAGAAATTAGAACTATTCACGATAAACGTTCTACTTGTTAGGAGGTACTATTAGTTTGATCTTTACGGTTAACCTTAAACATCGTGTTTTGTTATAATTTTTTTAATATTCATTCGTTAAATTTCAACTGCAGTGTTTGTTTTATAATTATATATTTTCTTTTGTATACAATGTTCAATGGTACGCAGTTATTATTTAGTCATTTTTGTAACATATCATATATTTTTTTGTATATATAATGATGACAGTTTACGTTAGTGTATATATTTATTTACAAAACTTAAATTAACAGCCTACAACTACAGTACTGTCAACCAGTCGTGGCAAGTATCGGATCGGATATATGTAGATTTGATTTTAGGATCATTTTTGTTTTTAATTATTTTTTTTTCGAGTGAACGATGCGTAAAAGTTCAGTAAATCGTAACTTCAGCGCGACCACCATTTGCTGACCGTATTGTATCTTAAACTATAAATGATTGAATCTATAAGTAAATTAAGCACAAGGAAGTGGTAGAGTGTAAGTTGTATACGGTGTTTGTTGTGTTGCGGCGCAGGGACTTCCGTCCGACGTCGCTGGAACGCGGGCAGGAGGCGTGCCGCCTGCGCGTCTACATGGTGTACGCGTGGGGCGGGCCGCTGGCCGTGGCGGGCGCGGCCGCGCTGCTGGACCGCCTGCCGCCCGCAGCCGCACCCGGCCTGCTGCGTCCGCGCTTCGCTGTGCAGCGCTGCTGGTTCTACGGCGACATGGAGATCCTCGTTTACTTCTTCGGCCCCGTCGGGGTGCTGCTCTTCATCAACCTCGCGCTCTTCATCTCCACAACGCGTCAGCTCACCTGCGGCCTCTGGCGGCGCGACGAGGTCAAGTCCACATCCGAGAGGTGCGTATCTACTGTACCCATCTACTGAACCTATTCTACAATACTAGATCTGTCCTGTTGCTAACTGTCTATTCTGTTGCAGGGCGGCACTGGGGCGAGTGTGTGCCAAGCTTGTGGTGGTGATGGGCGTTACGTGGAGCGCGGACGTGGTATCGTGGGCGGCGGGTGGTCCAGAGTACGTGTGGTACGCCACGGACCTGCTCAACGCGCTGCAGGGCGTGTTCATCTTCTTGGTGGTAGGCTGCCAGCCGCACGCGTGGGCGGCCCTAAAGCGCGCGGCCGCCGCGTGGTGCGCGCGCGCTCCTGGCGCCGGCGCGCACTCCTCCTCGCACCTGCCCTCCTGCGGGGAGTCCCTCACGCACACCACGGCCGCGCCCGCGCCCGCGCTGGCCGGCCCGCAGCCCGCGACCACCGCGCCGCGCGTGCCCATGGAGACCGTGTGCTGAACGCGTCGCCGCATCGACGGCATTTTATATTTATTCTACAGTATTATTTTTGTACTTTAGTGTAACGATTACGTATGTATGACGTACCTGCGGCCGCGTCGAGGCTCTGTATATATACTTACGGTAGGCGGCCTCGCGCCGCGCACATAGTGTATACGTGTTTGTATATGTGTTTATTTATACGATGGACTCTATTGACGAATCGCGAAATCGCTGAGCATCGATGAACGTCTTGCCCGTTCGATTGGCTGTTGAAAGTTGAAATAAATGATTGTGAACTCTTAACAACAGTTTAATTTACTTCCTCCACAACGACTACTACCCCTATTGTCCTATAAAATATGTATCCAAATGATCCCTCAGTCTGACAGCGAGTGTGGTCGGTGCGCGTTTATATCTTTTGTGCGGCGCACAGGCCGCTGGGCGCGGGGTGCGGGTGTGGGGGGCGCGAGGCGGCGAGTAGCGCTTTCTCCGCGTTATGCAACTTGGGTGATCCGGCGTCCCGACGTTCATAAATATTATATTGATTTTATTATAGTTGTTGAATGTTTTCTCAATTAATACGATTTGGACGTCCGGGCTTCTTACTGTGGCCACACCCAAGCAGCTTCATGATTAACGCAATGTGATATGTTTTCCTTTCAAGCAGCGTCAGAGGCTCTGAGCTGCAGTGCAGCGCTGGTTATGGCGTGGTCACCTTGACACGGTGCCGACACGCCGTTCATTCCGTTACACCATTTTTGGGACGCTCACGTCGACACCAATATAGGTACCTATTAGATACCTATATTTTGCTGAGTACTTGAGTTTAATCGACAGCAATGTTTAGATAGACGACGTTGTCCAAACACGCGGTGGCGCGGTAAGGCGCATATCGTTATTCCTTACTAATTAGTATTTGGCCCGTCACTGTGTAATGGACGTGACGCAACGACGCGGTCTTGCAACAGAATTACTTGGAATTCTTCACTACGTTTAATGACTTTCTAAGACTTAGAGTCGATTGAGGAATTTTGAGAAATGATTTAGACTATTGATTAATTATACGTTAATTAAATCATCTTGCATCAGTTAAAACATGAAAATTATAATTAATTATCTATACTGTAATGTTATTTCATAATAGATTAAAAAAATTTGAAAGCGTCTCACTATTAAGTTATACAGACAAAATTTTATGAAGTATTTTCGTCTTGAGCAAGTTTTTAAAAGCAACATGCCATTTTGAAAACTACCATAATTATATTATGTACAATGATAAAACTAGTAGCGAACGAAAATGTCTTAATGGGAACAGAGTCTTAACACATTGTTTTTGAGGCAGAGGGAAGGAGGCCTCTGCCTTAAAAAAGTTAATAGAATACGTGTAGAACAGGTACAATACCAGAGATTATGTAAATCTAAATGTGACTTAAACTCAAGAAAATCTGTAAGAAGAGTTTTAATCAAGATCAGTGACTGCACGAAATCGCCCACGCGTCCAAACCTCCTGCGGGATGTGTAACTTTCTCTTAAATAGCCGTTGGCGAACTAGTTGTAGGGCGTCGTGGTCTAGGGGCACAAGCGTTCGACTGCAACCGTGGTAATTGTGGGTTCGATGGCCAAACGGGGGGACTGAAACTTTTAATATCTTCATTTCTATCCTTATTTTCGCAGGACTTCTACGCTATATATGTTTTATTGCGTAGAAGTCCTGCGGTTTGGCTTGCAGCCATGCGAGCATGCGAGGTGCACCATGCATCCTAGTGCGTTGGTTATTGGTATACGCCATCAGAACTCCTTATTACCCATTGTTGCCATTAGTATTTGTATTTATTTCGTACAAGAATTATTAACATAAACATGTAATATAAACAACATAGGTTATAACAATATTTACATATCGCCGAATGTAAATACGTTGTGGGTTCAAATCCTATTCGGAGGATTAAATTATATTCATTTCGTCTTAACTTTTCGCTCGGTAAAAACAACGCACGACTTTGCGTTCCGCTACTCAACGTCCCAAACGTCTTGAGAAATAGAGTGGAGATTAGAGAATGGAGTGTCCTAACACTAAGTTATATTGCTTGCTATTTTCGACATACACTGTGAACCTTAAAAATCTACGTATAATAAGTATTTATTACTTTATACAGCTGTTCGAATCGTTGTACCGTCTGTAGAAATATTGCTTATTTTAACTTATTCGTTTTTCAACTTTAGTAGAATCTGTATTTGACTTTGTTCAAATTATTTATCAGTTATATACTCTTGATATTTACTGTATCGAATGATTTTTACTTTTGTGCATACATATATCTAACACACACACACACATATGTATGTATCGTTTAATGTTAATGCGTAGTGAGTGACATTGAGGCGAGACGTGGAAAGTGTTGTGCACGCAGGGGGGAGGGGGGTGGAGGGGCACTGACTGGCGGCGGCCGAGGCTGGCGCTGGGGCAGGCCGCTTTCTCCCGCCGCCGGCGCGCTGCGCAGGCGCATGTTCGAAATGCCACACTATGTGACCGCTTGAATGCATATTACTTACATACTTTACATACAAATGCGTTCCGACTNACATATGTATGTATCGTTTAATGTTAATGCGTAGTGAGTGACATTGAGGCGAGACGTGGAAAGTGTTGTGCACGCAGGGGGGAGGGGGGTGGAGGGGCACTGACTGGCGGCGGCCGAGGCTGGCGCTGGGGCAGGCCGCTTTCTCCCGCCGCCGGCGCGCTGCGCAGGCGCATGTTCGAAATGCCACACTATGTGATCGCTTGAATGCAAATTACTTTACATACAAATGCGTTCGAACTTATATTAGCTATGAAAACGTCCGGCCTTTAAAAATCATCGAACACAGGGAATACTATTAAAAAAAAAACAATAACAACGTATAAAAATCATACAAACATTTTAAATGTGAAAAGCGATTCGCATCCGGCGGGCAGGTGTTAGCGTATTATGTTCTCGTTTTGTAGCTGCCTCGGTGCAGGGACCGGGTTACAACCGTCGAGGTCGTCAGTCCTCCCGTCTGTGTGCGTGCCCACTGTGCACACGCCGGGCACCGCACACTAGTGCAGCGTGGAATGTGAGCTCACCGCAAACTAGCGTACCCTAGCGAGCGCTGCAAATGTCATATGCAACAAATACATTGAGGGTAATCAGTACTAAGCGAGGCGTGCGATAAGGGACCTCGAACGATTTCGAACCTGTTTCACCATCAAAACACATAAGCACAGGGTCTTTACGAATGTTTGGCAAACAGTCGTAAAGACCCTGCGGTTCATATATACGCCGGCGGTGTGTAGCTATAGCTTAATATTCAATGCGTGCAGACTGCAGGCGAGCAGGCGTCCTCGCGAGCCCTGTTTACAAACATTTTTAGTGCTTTCTGCGAACGAAAATATATCCAATTTTTAAAAATGAAGTTTAAATCGTTTTTTGGATACCAAAACACTTATTTTGACGTTTATTATTAAGCAGTAGCTATGCGAGGCCGTCGTAGCCCAAAGGCTCAATCAAGTGTCTGACTGTAACGCGACGGTTGTGAATTCGATCCCCACTCGAGACAATGAATTATTATTTATTAATATTTTCATTTTTTCGGTACCAAGATAAGACTCCGGCGTTGAGATCCGCCACTGAATACGCAGTGCTTTGAAAATTCGGCGGAAAATGGGGAACGGAGTGTCTCAACACTAGGTTACCCACCACAACCCTGCCTACTCAGCTGTGTGCGGGATACAGCGTGAAGTTTTAAATAGATGAGAATGTGTTTCTACTGTTCAATATATAGGTATGTCAAGTATGTCATTTAACATAGATTCGTATTGAATATTATGTAAACGAAAGTAGTAGGTACTTAGGCGATTGTTTAAATTCCGAAATGAAAACATAACGTCATGTTGTGACAAGTACTTCCCACAGTAAAGAGAGTTATCTTTTTCTTTTTCTTGTAATAAAGTACTTGTTTACAATCAACACGAACCGAGAAACGATCCATTGTGCGTCGATGGCCGTAGAGTGTAGAGTGTAGACTTGGTGAGGAGCGTCGAGAGCCATTTTTAATTTTATTTTGGTCTTTTAAAACATGATTTGACCCAATTAGTACAAACAATGAGTGACCATTAAAAAATATAAATGAACACATAAATCATACTGTTCCCGATCACAAAAAATAAATCAAATCAGCTTCACGCTGTATCCCGCACAGAGCAGGGTAGGCAGAGGGGACCTAGTGTTAAGACACTCCGTCCTTCGCACATCCTTGAGTGGGGATCGAACCCACAACAACCAGTCGGTCTTTCAGTTACACTTTGTGTGACTCGCCTTTAATCACAAAAAAATAACTCAATTTTATTAAATGTTATAAAAGTTATTGATATTTTTTTTAAATTGATAGATATAAACACATACAATGTCTCGAATACTTGCGAAAACGAAAAACGGAGTGCCTTGACACTAGGTGTACGCAGCGTTCCGTGAAGCTGCAAAAAAATATAAAAAACACATACATACATATACGAACTAAAATATAGATAAAAATAAATAATTTAGATATATCATGCATTTTTAAACAATTATTCAATAGTGAATAATATTTTAAAATAACAAGTCATAATTTATTTATAGCTAAGAGTGAGTGTATGAAGTAACTTGTGGTCAGCCGTCAGCCGTCAGTACACAGTGCTAAGGGGAAATAGGTCAACGGTTCTGAGTACGCGGTGTCTCACCGCCGCGTGGTGGCGCCTGCGCCCGCGCCTGCGCCTGCGCATCGCCCCTGATAACCGATAAGAAGCTTGTCCTTAATGCGCAGGATAATGAGTGCCCCACTTCCTAGACGATATTGTGATATGTCGGAGACTAATTTCTAATGGTTACATTTGTTTATAAGTAAAGGAAGGTAATCGAGAAATTTTAATATAGGTACTTATAGTGATAACCCACTCCGTTTTTTTATTTTCTCATTTAGATAAATATGTAGGTGTACTTAAGTGAATGTCTGTTGTTTATGCGTTTTTTGTAGATTAAATAATTAAACAAGGAATTTGTGAGTGTATTGTTTAACAGACAACAGGAGAGAAATTTGGGCAGTTTTTTATTTTTAATTCAAATATATTTTGTTATAAAACGAAAAATATACTTATACAAATATTTTTAATTTCACAAAAAATATAATTTTCTTGTTCTGATAATTCAATTGTATTTAAAAGTAAGAGTAAAATCACATATGGAAATTTATAAATCCTCTGTTAATTTTTTTATGTCGGAATGATTATGATTATGCCTTATTTTGTCATAATAATCTTAGTAAGGACATGTCCTTGACGTTATGAGTCAGTTGGCAAGTGTTTGGTCATGCGGAACTACCCGCGACCAGTATACATAATTGTATATGATATAATAGCATTATTTCACATGTCTTTACCACTTGAATTTTTTTGGATTCGCAAAAAGCTTGATAGTGTCAGTAACACGTCTATATTGTTTATCGTTATGTCATAATACTGCAGTTCGGTCGCGTGGTGGGGGGAGGTGGGGGATTGGTGACCCGGTTCCTTTGTCCGGAACTCAGCGGTGCGCCGGCGCAGCTCACGTTTCGTCCCTCAACGGCGTTTCTTAGAATCTCACCAGCTAATTGTGTCTACGACCGCCGCCGGAGTGCAGCGCGACCGACGACGTCGTTAACTAATGACGGTCCACGTCGACTTGCATACAAGTGACGAGGAACACAAATAAAGTGACGGGGAAATAAAAGATACCGTTGTTATCTTTATATTACGAGGACGGTTAACTGAAAAGCTATATCGTAAAAAACTATGAAAATTATATTATAAAATTTGAGTCCAGCGTTGGCTGTAAGCGTGACGGCTTTTGGTTCGTATCCTATTTCGGTGAATGAATAAATAATGTGATTTCCTTGTTTTGTCTTTGTGAGTTCCGCATCTTAACAAACAGTCTTTCAATAAAGTGTGGAATGTGGAAAACGGAGCGCTAGGTTTCCACTATCTTCATTATTATATGAAGTATACAGTATGAAGCTATAGTACATTCATTCTGTGAAATGTGAGCATAAGATTTTATATGGTGGGATGACGTGACTGCCAAACTATGATTATATCTAAAAATAGAATAATTATGGCGTGTGTACTTATTTGATTTACGTTACGCATATATTTAATCATCCTGTATTTGTTTAGGATAAAGACTTAAAAGAAAATATTCGATAATTAAATAAAAATTCGGCGGAGTGTTAGGTTCCCTCTGTTTACTCTGCTATATGCGGCATACAAAAAAAGTTAAGCTATAAATATCACTATATAAGAAGATAAAATTAATTTTATTAAAATTTAGCAATGACTTCCATACAAAATCGGACCAATGTCCGATGAGTTATAAGGCATATTAGTCATTGTGTTCGTTATAATGGGCCGAGCGGAAATCAACGGATGTGGACATTGGTTCCTAGGAATCGCGGAGAGCTATTACACTATCAAACAATCATGGCACTCATTATATGTTATGTCAGTTACAATAACCGCACTGAATAGGAGGCACTTGGAGAACATACTCACCACCATAAGCGTATCTAGAGATATTTGGGGACTGGATTTTGATTTTGAATAGTACCTATTCTGGGGTGGCACGGAACACCTGGCTCTATCATTCCTGTGCCCATGGAACTGACAGATGCTTGGTAACAATGAGTTTATTAATTTTTAATCGATATTTATTTGAATAATTAATAACCTTCATTATACTAGTAGGAGGTAGGAGTCAACCTGTAGGGTATAGTGATTTATGAGACAATCTTATGTCAGTTTTACTATGTGCTCTGTAAAATGACTTTGTCATATACTAATATGAATTTCAATATTAATGTTAAGAGAAGCAATTTAGTAATGGATTGGTAGAGTAGAACTTTTAATTCTTAACATATATGTTCTATACATATATATTGTATAAAAAGAAAATGAAAGTAGTATTAATTCAATATCCTCTCTCCCATAAGAGGTCCCTAATGAGGAAGTCCTTCTCGTCGGGGATATAGATTTATCCGCTTGTTTCATATTAAATATTCATTTGACATTATGTGGGCGTCATAAGAGCTTAATTTGCAGAGTTTTTCTCACCTGAAGCGCATTTTATCGCATTCTTAGTCACAATTATAATGCTTGAGGCCGTGCTAGAAGCACAGGTGTGTGATTACGAACGCGACAGGCTGTGGGTTCGATTCCCTGCTGAGGAAACGATTAATATTTTTATTTACTCGCTCTTCTAATATATAAGTAATATCTTTAAATTGAAAATTTTTGAAAAATTGGTTTAATAAAAGTATTTCATTATAATAGCTTTTACTTATACGCTGGTCGTGATGTTGGCAACATTATAGAATTACCAAAGCTTTTGACAATACATACTCTTTGAAATTTCGCTTTAGTCGAGACTGAATATATCGGCGCCTTAATGAAGTGAAACAGGATTGTGTGAAGGTCTCATTATTGCGTGTTTTCTTTAACGCGTGTGTTCCTTTAGACTATAAAACGTAGGTATTTATAATATTAAATATTCGTATATACATATGTATATATTGCCTAAAGCGGTTGCAAAAATTTTTGTCAACGATCTAAAATTAATAATATTTTTTTAGTGTCAAGCGCTGTCCCGCACATAGCAGGCATAGAAAAACGGAGAAGATACCTTCGTTACCCGCGGCGGAAGTCAACGCCGCACCGCCTTGTTACCAGATTACTATTAATCATGTAATATAATTTCAAACATGTATTATTAATTCGCAGACACCATTTACCAGTACCTACTATATCCTAAATTTTAAAAAATGGCAGCTTCACAGCATCTACAGATAGTAAGTAATGAACTAAATGGTTACGTTCTTTGAGCCACCGCGTCGCTGCGTCGGCACGCACGGCTGCGTACGCGCCGGTGCAGGCGGACACAGCGCGCGCGTCCCCTCTCGGACCAAGTAACTAGCTAGGCTAGGCTTTATTATTATTTTTATTATAATTGAAATTTATTATTTATCATTTCTGCTCTTTCCATCTCTGCGTCTAATCAATGTTTTTATTTTTAAAACTTTTATAGATACTACTTTAAAATAATACTTTAGACTAAAACAAAATTAATTCCCTTGAGTGGTAATCCAATCCACAGCCGTTGCGTTACAGTGACACCCTAGTACCCCTGGACCACGGCGGTGTCACTGTTAGAAATAAAATTGCAATAATTTAGAACTAAGTAGAGGATTCTATTACCTTCAATTAGAATCATATTTGAGGTCGTAGTAGAGCAGTAATTTCGCGGTCGACCGGTCGCGGTCTGCGGGGACGAGGAGCCAGTCAGTCTAATAGAATCCCACCTTCAGTGTTGAAACTAAAAATAAGATAAATATAGTGCTAAGTGGGTCAATCTTAATTATTATTTATCTGTTAAATTTAATCAATTATTTTTAATCAATCGCTTTCGTAATTATTATAATTACAGATATTACACACACACACACACAGTACTCGTGATATTTTTTTTGATAATAGGCATTTATAGATTGGAAACCAGAGGAAACTTGGGAATCTGGACGCAAAAGACCGACCGACTACGACAAACGTATTATATTATTTTAATTCATGGTACTCTATTAAAGCATTGTTGTACCTATTGAGCCTTCAAAATAATAGTAACAGGTACGCCTGGACTTGCAAAAGTAGATGTAGATAATAGTAAATTATTTAATATCTAAGTAGACCACATCGGACTCGATTACAAACATCGAAGTTATTTCAACTGTAATTATGCTTTAGTTTTCATAATCTACACATTTGTTTTTACTTCACGCTGTATCTCACATATACATACCTATAGGAACGTAGGTAGAGAGAACCTAGTGTTAAGACAATCTGTTCCCCACTTTACTCCGAATTCTAGTGGCATTTCATGTTGAGTGTTGGTTGCCTCGACACGAGAGTTAAGAAATACAATAAAAATAAAAATTTCAATAAATATTTCAATTCCTTAATTAGGAATTGAACCCACAACCAGTCGCGTAAACAGTCACACTTTGTGCCCCTGCGCCAGCTCTGGCTTCAGGTCTAGTTTAGGTGATAGTGAAATGAAGTCGGTACTACAGCCACAATCGTCGACATTATCGCCTAATTACTGTCTCTTTGTCAGCACTCTGCGCTAAATGTTCCAAAGTGTTAGTTTTAAATATGTTATGAAAGACATATTATAATGGACTTAAAGAATTTTCAATATAATAAAATTTCTAAATATATTCAATGCGTGTAAACAACGTCCCATGATAAATACTTTTTCAGAAGTTGGTAAACAATGTGATTTATTGTTGAGGATATCTGTACTTACTTCTCTGAATGTAAGGAACTATTTTTTTTAGAAAATGTATAAAAATCTGCACTTAGCGCAATTTTAATTTGCGTCTCTTGGATATGGTCTCATTAATTTCTCCCTACAACGACGCTAGCAACCTCAATAAGTCGTAATAAGCGTATAAGAATTTAGTCAAAGTAAAAAATATGTAAAGTTGTATAAATAGCACAGGGTGTTAAGTTGGAAAACCCGTTAGTTATTCTTGTGTTATAATACTTGTGTTTGTGTTAACTTGGGGGATGATAATCAGGTCAAGGGTTGCCCTTTCCACTCTCTTTGTAAAGTGAGTCACTGGCGTTTCGCGAAGTAGACGAATGTAACATTGTGCTTGTAAAGGGGAATTCACGCTATACAATAAAATAGCGTTAATTGCCTGTGATAACAATAATATTTAAATACTAGCGACCCGCTCGCGGGTTCGCTCTCCAAGTTAGTTCTGTTGTTATTTCCTTATCTGAATTACTTTCGTGTTCCAATGACATTGTTATATTAAAAACAATATCCATATATAGAAAAGTGTTAACTAATTCAATTTTGTAATAATTTTGTCAAAGAATGTTTTAAATATTTTGGGTTCTTTTACACTGATAAATATCCCAAGTATTAATATAATATAGGCACATAGATTACATTACTAAAGGAACATTGTTAGATGATAAAAGTGAAATAAGCATTTGGAGTCGTATTACTAGAAAACAACTTTTTTCCAAAATCATCAATATAAATATGATTGAGCAATTATGCAAGTATCGCACTAATGAAAAAGAAATTGCATAACCATATACTTAATGAGTGACTTGTATCGAGCAATGAGCGCTTGTGCGGCTCAGGCAAAGTATAATAAAATAAAAGAAATATCAATTATATTAAAATTAAACTTAAAATGACTTTAGAGTAAGAAGGTAAGTTGAAGCAGCTACCTTAATAGCTGTGCCAGAACACCGTTGCCGTCAGCCACCAGCAGCGGCGAGCAACGGTACAGCGGCCCCGGCCTAAGCGAACTGCACTGCTGTGTTTTACCGCCTACCACGTACCACCTACCGTCGCTTCCATTGACACGACCGCGTAGACTCGAGCGATGCACTTCACGCTCTACATACACTTGCCTGTGCAATCAAGGTCGCCATTATGATTCTTATGTTTACGACCTGTTTACTAAGTGTAGACACTTAAAGTGTTGCCTTTGTTTTGTTTTTAACTGTAGAATTATTTTCGCTATAATCAAAAAATGGATCTTATTCAACTAAATATAAAAAAAGGGTTCTGTACCAATTTAAAAAAATGACACACTGTATAAAACTTTGTGATATTTTTATTCTCGGATATACTTATTTATAAATTTCTATAGTTATTGTTGTTTTTATTGTAGTTTTTCATTCTTTGCCAAATTTTATAATTGTAGGTCCACGTAAGTACACTATAGGTCTTGTTTGCGTGGCAAATTTCAAACAAGTTGCAACAAAAACTTATAATTACGTGCTCTAAGAGACCATAAACATATATATTCAAATTTAATTTCAGATTTTCTTTTCTAAGATAGTCTATCGCTATTTTAAGATTAGAAGCTTCAAGCTTCCGTTTTTTGTTTTAAGTTACCGAATTATCCTAAGGTTCCCATTTTCATGAGAAGTTAAACATTTTATTAAATAACAACACAACCTATAATATATTTTATCTATGAGATATGTAGTATATTTCCATATATATATGGAATTGTGATAGCGTAAATAATTAATTAATTATAACTAAATAATTATCCATACATTATTTTACGTATTTTAACTTTTATTTGGTTGGTCAAGGATAAGGATAGAGAGTATACGTGCGTGCTGATTAGTGAACAAAGACCTTTGACTTCATTGGTCACTAAGAAATGCATTACAAACATTTGTAGGTATAGTACAATCTCCACTTATACATTGAGGCGAGTAGTGGCGCAGGCACAAGTGTGTGACTGGGAAATCGACTGGTTCTGGATTCGATCCTCACTCGAGGAAATGAAATATTTATTTATATTTTCAATCCTTCGGTTTGGTGTGGATGCAAAACCCGGTGTTGAATTCCACCATTCATCGCGCAATACCTTCAGAATTAGCTGGAGAAGTAGGGAACGAAGTGTCTTAAAACTAGGTTCCCTCTGCCTACTGTTCTGTGTGCGGGATACAGCGTGAAACGGTTTCTTTACTGCCCCGTGACGTGAGAGATGCCGATGTCCACCTCTCGAAGTCTCACAGAAAGCAAGCAGGTTTTGTTTCCGGACACGACTCGCTCGTAAAAAAACTTTTGTTGTTTTCGTTTTTTGCAATTTGCACTCGATTACGAGTCCGCTATCTGTTTTAATGTTAGTTTTTATCATTGGCCATTAGTGTAGTACGAAGTAGAAATTATAGTGTTTTTGCATCTTCTTTTGTATATAAATAACTATTATCTGGAGCTTGATGATTTATTATGTAATTGAACAGTCCTGTCAGTTGTAAATGGCGGCTAAGTGATATATTTATAAATTTATTACTTAATTTGATGGACGTTTTTACACCAAGGCAAAAGCCTCGCATTGAGTTTTGCCACTCAACACACAATGGCTCGAATTCGGTGGGAATTGGGCAACAGAGTGTCTCAACACTATATTTCCTCTGCCTACCCTGCTATATGCGGGATACAGCGTGAAGCCGATTTTTTATTAGACATGAATAAGCATTATAAGGTTAACGCGTGACATTAGCATCGAGGATTGAGGTCGCGAGTGCTGGTGTTCTTGCACGGCAGTCGTCAATGAGTTGACTCATCAGGTGGCTCGTTTAAAATGCTATAACTTTCGTTCTCACTAGATTTCGTCACTTACTCGTAGGGAAGGCCATTTACTTACTTTCCTTTAAATTCAAACGGATCTTACACAATGTTGGATAATCAAAGTGAGAAAATGTAGGTCAATTGATTTGTAAGATAATTTTTTGATTGCAAATATTAATATTTTAAAATAATAATGGCGTAGCTGCTTTGTATGGGTCTTTAACGCGACGTTTGTGGATTCGATTGTCACATCTTCATCATCATTTCTTCGCTCTGGTAACAAAACGCAATCTCTCGAAAATTCGGCAGTGCGTGGTGTAGTGTCTTTACTCTAGAATCCCTCCGTCTATATTCGGGAAAAATATATTATAAACCAAACTACTACTAAAGAAACTAAAGTATACCAAAATATAATTAAAAAGATAATTTGCTTAGTAACTTTCAATGCTTTTATTTAGCTAGTTCTATCTTCTCAGAACATTCATCAGGCCATAGAACCGTAGAAGTAGAAATATGAATTTAGTAGAGCTGCAGTAGTAAGTTGTTCTTATCGCTACAGTTCTCTCCTCTGTTTGTCTCCGCTCGTGCAGTGTACTTACGAATGATAACAGAATATTCTATTTAAATAACTCTATTGTCTTTTGACCACTTCTATATGTGTGGAGTTCGGATGAAAATTAATATTAATTATTAGAATTAGTCTTATATATCGACGTTCTTTTATAAACCGTTTTGAAGTCACGATTTCTAGCTTCACGTTGTATCCCGCACTTAGCAATAAAGTTAAATATTGAGACGCTCCGTTCCCATTGAAACATTACCGTTCTTCACTCCTTCGCCGAATTCTGGAGGAATTGCGTGTTTATTTCATTGATGATGGTAGTAGGTAGTATTTTTTTAAAACCAACAATAATTTTACTTTCAACCAGCATAATATTAATAAAAACTAATAGACCTCGATGTCTTTAACTGGTGCAAGGTAATATAATTTTTCGATAAATAAATAAAAAAATAATTTAAAAAGATGCTTTTATTCAGATTAAGTTGAAGTAAAATGAGAATTAAAAATTGCAAATATATTTAATTTGTAAATGGAAATCTTCGGAATTCCTATCTTCTATTTCGGCTGTTACGTAGCTGTAATCTCAGTCCAATATTCCCCGTATGGGGAATAACATGTTGAAATATCTCCAGTTAAAATAAGCTATAATGTATACGAGTATATAGAGACCTGCACAAATAAGCCTCCCTTCAGCTCTCGACGACGAAGACGACGCAGCGATCCGGCAGATATTGCGCAATGTGATAGCAAATATACAGTTGAATGTACTATAAGTGGGGCAATAAACGAGTTTTTGTATAATCGCTATTTGTCCATTTTTTTATGTATCTACTACTTTGAATATGTATGCGAAAACAGGTTCCCGTGGCGTTCCCGCGCGGCGGCAATTAGGATTTAGTTCACATTATAAGTGTATACTCCGCGAGCCTAGTAAATATTACCACTAGGTATGTATATACAAATAAATGAAATGAATTGTTCCTTGTTATCTCCTTTACTTTGAGCTCGTCTGTATTCTTGTATCAACAGTAGGCTTATCATTGTTCTACCACGTGTAATGGTTTACATAGTTTAAATATATTAAAACAATAATTAAATTAAATCAGCTTTACACTGAATCCCGCACATAGCAGGGTAGGCAGAGGCAATCTAGTGTTAAGACACTCCGTTATTGAATTTCCGCCGATTTTTTCGAGACGTTGTGTGTGGCGGAACCGGACTTGGTGCCAGATCGAAGAAATGAAAATATTAATAAATAGTAATTCATGCTCTACCGTCGTATTACAGTTCCTGGTGCCCCTGGGCCACGACGCCGTCTGTTTAAATATATACATATATAGTTTATTGTATAGTTCCGAACAAACGGTACGAGTGTCTCGTAGATTGCTCAATTCTCGCCGGTGGAGGCGACATGCTAAATGGAATGGACAGCTCACGTTTATACAGCCACTACACCATTAGGTTTTGCTTTATTTTAAATGAAAGTGGTGCAAAATATAGGATAAAGTAATTATCTCTCCAATATAATTATGAGTGCGATTGTAAACAATTAACTGGAACGTAATAACATTTAAGACTGATTAATTAAGTTAAATATAGGAATATATAAACGTAGTATATTTTAAATGCGTGTTTGTAACCTACCTTATTATACCATAGAATAGCTTTTTTTCCTCTAATATTATAAAATCATAGCAAGAGTGTTTTTTGTGATTTTGTATATTGAGTGGCGGAACTCTACCAGAACGAAGAAATTAAAATAAACAGACATACTAGACCATTGCTTCACAATAGGCTCACGAATATAAATAAGTAGAGTCGAGGGGATCGAACCCACTACCAGCCAGGTTTGCGCCTACCTCTGCGCCGCGAGTAACCTCTATAGCATATTTTAACTCGCACAGGCCTCTTCAATAATTAATTTAAGCTCTATCAATGATGCACGGTCATACGCGGGCTGCGGGGTTTGCTAGCGGGGCCCGGGGCCCGGGCTCCGGGGGGACCGCGTCAAATCAGAACGTCGCCGACAATGGATGCCCTCATGAATACCGAACACGAGCATGCCGGCGCAGCGCCCCGGAATGTTGTGCATGAGTTTTAATAATAAGTAGAAGCCCTACTCTCTAGACATCGATAACACGGACCTTTGGCCCCTTATTGGTAAAAATTTTTATACTTTTGAGGATATTTTTTAAATTTGTTTAAAAAAAAAAACAGCTTTACAGTACCCGCATACAGCAGGGTATGCAAAGGTAATTTAGTCTTAAGACACTCCTTTCCCCATTGTCCGCCGAATTTCTCAAGGCGTATTGGGCGGAACTCAACGCCGGGCTCTTTTTTGCCTTGGCACCACCAGAGCAAAAAATTGCAAATTTTAATAAATAACAATTCATTCCCTCGAGTGGGGATCGAACCCACCCAGTTACAGTCACACCTTGTATCCCTGCGCCACGAAGGTCTCTAAATTTTTATTTAATTTAAATATATAATAAATTGCAAAAAAATCTGTAAGATAGCACACACCGAGGAAGTTGTACGAGATGTCGTGTCGTGGACCGCTGACAACTGCTGGGGAAGACAAATTAATAAAACTTTAAATTACTTTAGAAATATACCTACAATTAATAATTTATTCCTATTTAAATGCAATTAAATTTTAAAATCTACTGTTTTTTACAATAACCATCTATAGCGTAAAATTGAATAGGTAGGTAACTACCTCATACGTATGTATATCGTATCAACACTGCATTTGTAGGTCAAAGACGAAATGCAATGATTTCTGACATCTCCTCGTTTCAGCGACGCGCCTTGCTAGTTGCCACTGAATAATACAAGAGTTTCATATTTCACGCCGCCTGGGCCAGCGCGTTTAGCTACAGCTAGGAGGCAATATCTCGTTGGAAATAATTCAAATATTACTTTTTAATGTGGAAGGTAGTATGTATGGGGATGGACACGTTTTAAATTAATATTTCTTAGTCGTGTTTCATATTCCTATCGGGGCAGCCAGGTCACCATACCAAACTGTCTCTGCATATTCTTTCACCCCTTTCCACTTAATATACTAAATTGATCCAATGCTTTTTTCTTTCTTTTTCCAGCTTCACGCTGTATCCCGCATATTGTAATTCACCCGAATGGGAGCCGAACTCGCAACCGTCGCGTTAAAGTAACTAATGGTAAGTAGCACGCTTGTGCCCCTGCACCGCGACGGACTCAATCCAATGTTATGAAAAGTTAAAATTGTTTTACCATTACCACAAGTAACAGTACCTAAGTATTTTCAAACAGTGATGCGTTGGAAAGCAGATGTTTTTGTCACGTCGCGGTCAAAGTCCACTTATTAATATCAAGGACTTAACGCATTATTTTAACTACATTACATTTTAACAGTTATTAAAACAAAACCTACGAAATATAAAAATTTAAGGCCCAGTAAATCAATAAAGCAAAATAAAGTTAAAAAAAATACAGTGAAATATAAACGAAATATTTATTTTTTCATTTTCCGCCATTAAACTCGGCGGAAGTCGCCACTTTCACACACGGAGAGTCTCAACACTAGGTTCCCAGGTTCCCTCTGTTTACCTTACTAAGCGGGAAACAGTACAAAAAAAGCTAAACACCACGTATGTACGCATACCTACTGTTAATAATGTAAACACAAAGGCAAGCATATATGAGATTATGCGTAGGGTGCAATCATGTGCATCCTCGCGTGAGCTCCCATGATGCACCAGTAGTCATCGCTGCGGAGTCAAAGGGACACAAAACCAATTAAAAAGGACCAACTAGATTCATCACGCGACTGAAAAGACAAGGTCTGTGTGTAGGTTCACGTCGTAATTAAACGTATTTCATAGTCATTTATACTAGTATTATAAAGATGAAGAGTTGGTTTGGTAAAACGCGTGAATCCCAGGAACTACTAGGTCAATTGAATTTTTTTTCGTTTTGGATAGACCCTTTATCAGGGACGGGTTGCTTTTTGTTTTGATGTTAAACACTTACTTATCTATGTATAGATTGTTTTCTTTTATTATAAAAATCGTTTTAATATACAAATATTATACACCAAATTAACTTAATATGATAAATGTATGAATAAAAAATGTACTCGTCTTACCGTACCGGCCGTCGCCGACCCCTCTGCGCTAAAACTCATATTTTATATTCATTTTGCACATAGGATTTCTATTAAAGTTCTTTACAATTAAAGTCTTTAAGGCGGGATAAGTATAATACTAGTATAGTAGATTTTGTTTCTCCTATTTTTTATGGTTCCGTACCTCAAAAGGTAAAAACGGAACTTTTATAGGATAATTCTGTAGTTTGTCGGTACGTCTGCCAAGACTATATATCTAGAGATCGCGTGGATGTGTGAAGTTGAAATTAATATGAAACAGGGCAATCGCTTACGATTATTTATGCATAGTTATTTGATGCATTTTGTATGAGATTTGCTGCGTAATTCTAAACCTAGGGTACTTCGTGGACCTAGTGTTATGAAATTTGGCACTTAACGATAACTTACAATACAAATCATTCTTACAATCAGAAATACGAGAATATATTTTAAGAAGATACTGTATATTAGTTGGCTCTAAAGTAAAGTAACTATTACTGTACGAGGAGAATGAGTCGGTCGAGCTAATACGATATCATTAAAAGGGCTAAGTGATAGATAGCAGACGCGAGTGTGGCTGAGGCGAAAGTGGATGATATAAATTTCTCAAATTTCCTCCCACGCTAGTGTGCCCAGTAAATAAAATCTTTATTGAAATTTGCTATAATATGTAACATACATTATATGTTTTTATTAGAGGTCGTCGTAAACGCGACGGTGGTGGGTTCGATTCACTCGGGGGATGATTTATTATTTATTAATATTTGCATTTCCTCGTTCTGGTAACAAGGCCTAGCGCGGCGTTGAGCTCCACTACTCAACACGTAATGTTTCATCAGACTGTCTTAGCATTAGGTTCCCTCTGCCTACTCTGCTCTAGGCGTTAAAAAAGAAGTAATAATAAATAAGTATTTGTGTAGTAGAAGTTATAACTACAGTTGCTAGAACTAAAATGTAAGTGACAAGGCAATAGGAATAAAATAAGGTGGCGGGTATCAGAACAGGGGCGAGGCTGCGCGCTTGACCGAGTTGCGTGGTGGGCGCACTCTCGATATTTAGTCGCGTTCCCGCGTTCTCGCCTTCGGCCGAGATAATTACAACATGCCATAAATTGCAATGACAAATGAAAATAATGGCCGCCTCGATAGCGCCGCGTTCGACTTCAACTACCTTCTTTTATGGAGTTTTTAATTAACGACTGGATAAACTGGACTCGGTGTGTTGTTAATTAAAAATAACCTACTAGATATTATTATATTGTGTAGAGCTTCGTCTAATGAAATATCAAAATTATAAAGAAATAAATCAAAATATAGGAAATTTTATTTTATTTGCTGCCTTACCTTAAAAAGCTTAATAGTTTTTATTTAATCTATATTTCGCATTGTGTTGTTTTTAAGCTTCACGCTGCATCCCGTATATCCGCGAAGACATTCGTTCCCACATACCACCGAATTTTCGAGTCAAGTGAAAATATGAATAAATAAAAATTCATTTCCGCGAATCGGAGAAATTAAACCCACAACTGTGGTTCACAGTCATAAGCTTATTCCACTGCGACACGATGACCTTATATAATTTTTCATAATTAGTAAAATAGCTATGAAAAAAAAAGTACAATAAAGACATAAAAATTCACAAAGTATATTGTAAAATGACATCGGATGTAAGTCTCCGTCTGCTCGGTGCGGTCGAGGAGAGTGGAGTCGGAAATAACTGCCGCCTCCACTTTCCAGCGGTCTGCCTCGAAGGCGACCTTCAGCACATTACTCGTTCATAGCCAGTTCATAAATTTCAACTCCAAATTATTTAGGTTTTTGTGGCGCAGTGGCACAAACGTGTGCAAGCGATGGTTTAATTTGAGTTTGATTCCCACTCGGGAAAATTATTCATATTTTCATTTCTTCGCTCTGATTGAATTACGCCGCTCAACAAGCAATGCCTTGAAATTCGGCGGAAAGTCGGGAAGGGAGTCTATTAACACTAGGTTTCCTCTGTTTGCCCTGTTATATGAGGGAAATAGCGTGAAGCTGACAAAAAAAAAACATATGTAATAGACATCCTTTTATTGTAAGTTTGCGGTCGCTCGTGGACGGCGGTGGACCCTTAGCTCTCATCGGCTTTAAACATTGGATTGGAAAGTTATGTAAATTCATAATGTAACTTAAAACTCATTAAAGTATTACCTAATGTAGTATTTCGCATTAAAATCGTACAAGGAAATATTTCGTGGAAATAAAGCTATTAATAGAAAACGAAATTACGTTATTCGAACATTTATAGGATGGATGGGTGGAGTCCATCCGAGATTGTGGGTTCGATTCCGACTCTCTTTTCATTTCTTCGCTCTGGTATCAAGACAAAAGCGCGTTGAATCCACCGCTCAATACGCAATACCTAAAAAAATTCGTGAAAAGGAATAGAGTGTCTGAACACTAGGTTTTCTCCGCCATGTTACAAGCGTGATACAGCGTGAAGCTGAGAAAAAGATAAAATATATTGCTTTCATAATACTTGTAGAGTTCCTTAATCACTCGGCCAATAAATTGTTTAAGAGCAATCAGTAAACACGTACACACAAATATACGGGTCACAGTAATTTTTGGCACAGAGCTGCAGACAGCCGAGGAGAGTTCAGTGACCGCTCATCGCTCACCGCTCACCGCTCACCGCTCACCGCTCACCGCTCGTCGACGGCCGCATCGCACTACCGTAAATCACCTGATATTTATAGTTAATTAAAATATTTAATTAATCTGCACTTATCTGTCTGTATCTATAATAAAATTGTAACTGATCGGTGTCTGTACATGGAAGATATGTAATATGTTTTTTTATTAGTGGTAGTTGATGAATGATTGTTTAATTGTATGTGCATTTGTTCACGCTAATCTCAGAAACGAGTGAATAAATTTAATTACAGGTTTCACTATTGTATTTTGGCGAAATCGCGTAACATAGCTTGTTTTATTGAACTATTTGAATATTTACTTTTCAATATAGGTATAGATATTTTTATTAAAATTATAGAAAATAATGCAGGAGAGAAAATAAATAATTATGTAGTCCAAACAGGCGAAGCCGCGAGAGGGTCACTAGTAATAAGATATCAGTTATTATAAGCTCAGATAGAGATGACTCAACGTATAAATGAGTGAAACACGTGAGTGATAGTAATGAGGAGAAGCACTTAGCTTCGGTTGCACTGTTACTGCAACTGCGACTGCAGTGTGCGAACTGCACTCTACTGGCGGAGGACTTTGATTCGGGTCGGAGCGGGATCTTCGCGTCGTCCTACTTCCATGGTGCACCTTCTACCTACCACGCTGGGAGCCATTTTGAAGTGGTTCTCGGCTCGGACTGGTCTCGTTATGTAACAGGTTAATAAACTGTCATGTGCCGCTTGTAGGGCTGTGCTGTATTCCATATAAAAATAGATACAAAATTAATTAATCTTCACGGATTTTCCCGAATGCAGGGTGGGTATAGAAAATGTCAATGCTCTACACCACTTTAATACATTGCGTGTTGAATGGCGTAACTTAACGCCGCGTTTTGTATTTTGCCAGTGCAGAGGATTGACAATAATTAATTGCTCTGGGAGCGGATCGAAATCACAGTTTCCGTGGTTATATCAGGTCCACGGTGAATAAAATTAAAAAAAACAAGATAATCACAGTTTTCTCATTATTCTGAAAAGGAAATAGAAATAGATGACATATTAACACGTACAAAGTATCTGCAAAGTCAGATTGCATGAGATGCAATCCTCCGGTGTCATCAGGCGGCGCGAGGGGCGGGGGGCGTTGCGTCCCCGACGGTCATTAAATATACATATGTCCCAGTTCTTGCCCTATCCCACATAAACAAACGTCAAAATGTTTTAGTTTATGTTTTCTGCAATTATTTCGAGACAATACGCTGTGTACTTGCGGTGTCATTTTAATTGCAATGTCTGCATATTTTTAATATTATATGTATTTATAGGGATATAATTTAAAAGAAAAAGTTTGTGTTCATTTATTTGTTGAATTATGTTTTCGTTCTAGCAATGCTACCTAAATGTATCGAATAAACAACAAATCTTATTTTTTTTTAGCTTCACGCTATACCACGCACACAGCAGGGTAGGCAGAGTCCTCAGTCCTCATTTTCCCCCGAACTCCCCTGTGCCATGACTGGCCACAGATACCTTAATAGTATATTATTTTACTACTGTTATCAAATTATATAATTCGTATTGAGCAACTAGCGTAGTTCATTGTAGTTCCAGGAGGCTGTGACCACGGAGGCGTATCGCCGGAGCCCGAAGTCACGTCACATCTTGCCAATCTCCATTTGTGCGGAGCGGCGCGTGATGAGATGTTACAGATATTACATTATTACTATATTGTTATTTAAAATAATAGAAATATAATTTGTTATCTAATCATAATTGAGGGAATGGAGAAGAATTTAGTTCAGTTCCGTCTGCCTACCCTGCTGTGAGCGGGACATAGCGGGAAGCTGATTTTAATTTTTTTTAAATCTTCAAGATAAAATGTTACTTAAAAATGTTTTGACATCTTTCAAGAAAAAGTGTCGACAATAGTATATTATAAAGGAAATTGTTAATAAGAAGTGAATAAGAAAAAATAATATGTTTATTGTCTTAAAGTGTTTATTTGTTAACTGACTGTAGAGTGGAGAGCGGGCGCCGTGCCGTGCTTACTGCACGTGAGTAGTGCGCGTCTGATTGGAATCGGTACGGTATTGTGGGTTCGAATAACTCTCGAGGGAATGAATTGTTTTCATTTATTCTCTCTGGTAACAAGACAAAGCGCGGCGTTGAGTTCCGTCATAAATCATAATATAATGTCTCGAAAATTGAGCGTTACGGTGAAAGGAGTGTTTTAATATTAAATTCCCCCTTCTTATCCTGCTATGTGGGGAACAACACAAAGCCGTATATATATATTACGTTATATACCAAACGTAAAAAAATGCACTATTCGACCCACGATTATATTCTTAGTAGTCCAAAAAATATTTGGAATATTCAGTTTAAGCCCGCCCTTGATTTAAAAAAATTAAAATATATGACTCTCTTATCAGCTCTTATCAGTTTAAGTGCCCTTTCGCACATTTTAAGTGGATAGACAGACTTTCGAAGTGGATTCCTGCAGTCGAGTGATACACAGAAGATAAAATATTTGAAATTTTAAAATAACTTACTCTATATAAGTATATCACTCATGTCAGTGACATATAGGCACTTTTTTATAAAATATTAAATGAGTTAAATGTGTGAACGTGAAACTCAGGGCCGTATTTATAAAACGCTCTCAAGTCTGAAATCGGTCTTAAGATGCCATTTTTATCCACAAATAGTTCCTATGTACCTGTATTGCGTTTCCTGTTATATTTCAGAAAGTACAAATTCCACGCTATAAGAAGAAATCTCATCGATCTTCAAATTAGTTGAAAATGACGGGTGGTGCCAGGGTACTCCTATTAACGTGGCTTTCACTTTCTACCCGCTTGATCGATGACGCGGGTGATGGATGTCCTCTCTCCCCCATGCGTTGCGCCCGCAGCGTCCATTACACGAACTCAATCTTCGCGTATATTTAAATTAAATGAGCCATCTCCTATTTTGGCTTATATCATCATAATACTATACTTTAATTAATATTCTATATTATCGACGATATTAATGTCAGACTCTCTCGTGAAATATTACGAAGTAAGTACATACTTATCTGAACAACCAATCAAAGTTATTTAACGTTACTTATATAATATGTATAGCTATTAAAATGGTGTAAAATGAGGCATTCTGGCGGAGTGGGGTACTAGGTTCGACTCCCACTTGCAGTTATTAACACGAAGTGTCTTCACTTCCTACCAGGTTATATGTATACGGAAACCTACCTAACTTGTTATTAAAACTTTAAAAATGGTAAAAATTTAGTAGAAATATATCTATGTATATATAAAATACCTTGTTATCTATTTAAAAACTAAACCAATTGCTATAATTACATATTAGGAACATAACTGTATTATTTGCGTTACTCGAGTTGTGCGAAAGTACGTGCCGGCAATAATAATATTTTCAACGAGAGAGTACCTAAATGTAACGAATGTAGTCATTATATAGTTTAATATTTTTTAAAGTATTATCACATTTGGGAAAGAAAAACACTTTTTCGTAAACGTATTAGGCAAGGAGCAGCGTTGCGTTCCGCCACTCAACACGCGAAAACCAAGTTTTGGCGGAAAGTGGGGAACGGAGTGTCTTAACACACTTCTTCACCGTACATTCATTCATTTTCATACAGCGAGAAGTTAGCATAATTTTTTTCTAAAAAGTATTTTAGTCTGTATACTCGTATGTCTATGAAGTCGGTCGATTCGCTCGTACAATGACTGTAGAGCGTAGAACAATGGTGCATGCTAATAGGAACAACTCGTCAAAGCTTGTTGCTGGCAAGACACCAGAATACCGAGAATCTTAATTAATAATCTTAATCAGCTTCACGCTTCATACCGCATATTGCATGGTAGGCAGAGGGAACCTAATGTTAAGACAATCTGTTTCCCATTTTTCGCCAGATGAGGCATAGCGTCGTCGTGAGTCAACGAAGCGCTTTTGAGTTGGTACCAGAACGAAGAAATTAGAATATTAATAAATAATAATTCATTGCCCCCAGCGGGAATCGAACCCACACCCCTCCGCATTACAGTCACACGCTTGTGCCTCCACGCCACCACGACCTCTACCGAGAATCGGATTCAAAGCCATCACCGGCCACATGGCGGGGAGCGGGATAATTAGCTAAACTAAGCCCTCGGCTATTCAAATGCATACTACCTTATTGTTCTACTTCCTAGAAAGGTAATTTCTTAAAATATTGTTTTTTTTCTTAAAGACAACAAATGTTAGATATTATTTTCTTGTAAAAATATACTTTTTTCATTAGAAACCGGTTTTTAGTCGTAGAAAAATATTATCTATATTTTTAAGTATTATGAAACTAGGTTGTTATTACTATTAGTTGACCACATAATTTGGCGCTCATATTCATATTAAATGTATGATTTAAAGAGAGTTCATTGGTCAGTTGAAATTGCTAATTTGATTTATGTTCATCTTTTATTTACCGGCAGCGCGAAATATTTCTTTAGCCCGCAACACACATATTTCAAAGTAAACGCTAGTAGAATTGAGGAAACGAGAGCAGAACAAATCTACAAACGTTGCTTTTGAAGTGTGATGTACGAGCGGAAGGCAGGTCATGCCTGTCGACGTCCTAGGCCTGCGCCTGCGCACCGCGCCGCGCCGCCGCGCCGCCAGGGTTCGATGATCGCGCTAGATAAGCGAAACGTATGACGTAACAACATTAATTTATTACCTATACGCTCACTAGCCAATGTATGTAGAAACACACTCGAGCCAGTATTATAACATCGGCCATCTGTCAATTATGAGTCGAGACCTAAATGATATAGTAAGACCAGCAAGTTGTGGCCGCTTCAAACTTAATTTTTCAGAATTAGAAAATATTGATAACTACGAAAAATCTTAAAATAAAATTTTCACATCCGTCTACAGCTAATTGCATAGCGGTCACGACTTGTTGACCGTACTGTACATCGTTTTTAAACAAGAACCAAATGAGTCTCACTCTCATATAAACATACATACGTGCGAATATTCGCATTTCCTTATTTGATTTTAACACTGAATTATAGTGTACTTGTTAGTACTCGTGCAATATAAACTATGTTTTACGACATTTAAGTGACTATTGAAGCATGTCGGCGAAAACATGGCTCTCCGTAAGAATGGAATGTTGGGCCATTTAGATACTGTGACATGATAACATGTCAGAACGGTACGCTGGCTCGCAGACGGTATCGTGGGAAGTATTAGCATTTATATTTCATTGATTATTGACGCAGGGGCTCAAAGTGCGACTGTAAACGTGACAGGTTGTGGGTTCAATCTCCACTCGAGGAAATGAAACATTTAATGTTTTCATTTCTTCGCTCTGGAGTCGAAGTGAAGCGCGGCGTTGAGTTCCGCCACTTAACACGCAATGCTTTCTTCTCGGCGGATAATGGCGAACGGTGTGTCTAAGCACTAGGGTTTCTCTGCATACCCTGTTATATGCGGATAACGGCGTGATGTTAAAAAAAAAAACTCCAGGTCCTACTCTTCGAAGGCCGCGGCGCCATGTGCGCACTGCACTTACTGGGTAATTTGTTTATCTCGTCGTCTTTACAATCCATATTAAGTTGCTAGCGTCCATCTGAGACTGCTCTACATTTACTCCATTTTGGGAGCACTTTGGTCATGCTTTCTCCGCTAAGTGTTACATTTCATTCTATTTTTAATTTCAATAGTAGCGTGTGAGAAGAAATTTATATCACAACGCACTAAAAGTGTCGTCGCGCTCGCTTCTCGATAATTGTAAACATCGTAAATTTTTAGTTGTATCACGGAATGTGAATTATATGCCATTGGTTCGACGTGGATATATGCTGTCAGGTGGTCATAGCTCTGAGTGGACGGGGTTCGTTGATCCTCGTCATCATGACGTTTTTTAGGGTTCCGCATCTTAAAAGGTAAAAACGGAACCTGCATAGGATCACTTTGTTTTACGTCTGTCAAGACCATTTAATCCGACATCACGTTGAGGTATCAAGCTGAATTTAATATCAACTATTCAGGTCTATGGTTCGTTGAAGTATAGAAAAAATAAAAATCATGCTTTTAAATCAACGTAATGAAAAGATTCATTTTGCTGCATTTTGTATGAAATTCGCCGCGTCATCAAAACCCATTGGTTACCCGGACCCGGGTCCCGGAGACCTACAATTATGAAATTTGGCACGAAGTGAGAACTTACAATACAAATAAAAGTAAAAATCCGAAAACTGTAAATTCATATTTATTTCATTGAAAAAATCATGACACGCTTATATTTGTAGTTTATTTCATACAAAAAGAATGCATACGTCCACAAATTTTAATTTGTCTTCTGTGTACTTCCCGTTGGCATAGAATCCTGAAATTGGTACAGAACCCTCGGTGGGCGCGTCTGATTCGCACTTGACTGGTTTTTTGATAAATGTGTAATGATTGTAACTAGCATGGAGATGTAACGGTTATTAAGGACGATTAATGTCTATATATAAGGAAGCCAATTATTTATGGTATTAGGAGTTAAAAAAACATTTGATCCTTATACTGTCAGGTTTGTGCAGTTCTTGCCATGCATAGATGCAACTTCTTTTGCTTAGATTCCTTTGACCATCCACATGTGGATCTCACTTAGCTGATTACTTATACTTACTGGGGGCACTTAGGTCTTACAGAATATTTATTACAACGGTACACATCACCGTTTTGTTTTTTCAATGTAATTTATTACTATTTAATGAAAATAATTTCATACTTTTAGTTTAATAGGAATTCATTTATAATAATAACGCCGATACAATATAACTAGAGAATGAATGATCGTGTTACTTCTGCTGGCAATGTTAAACATTTGAAAGACAAAACCAATTTTTCTTAGAATTAATTTCTTAATGTAGAGTAAGACTTACCTATTTATATCGAAATCTACATATTAAATCTATACTTTATAATAAAATCGTAAGAGTCGGTGTCGGTACTTGGAAGACATTTTAAAAAAAAAAGGTTATTGGGAACCTTTATTAACCTAAAAGAACCCAAAACAATGATTTTTAAATTTTTTGTCTGCTTGTCTGTGCGTTTGTTATCGCAAATCTCAGAATTGACTTAACCGACTTAGATGCGGTTTTCACTATTTTATTCTGGCAAGCTTCCGAAAACATGTAGGGTATTATTATATTATTTTATTACATTCGGTTCATGAATAAAATCGTTATTTACAATTACAATTTAAAGTATTTAGTTAGACAAATTTGCTAATTGCCGTAACAGTTATTTTATACAACTGCTTTACTGAATTGACTGAATCTTTAGTTTTCAATTTCTTTATTAATATTTCTATTTCAAGCGGGCGTAGCCTACTAGTATAAAATATAAATCGACAATGTCTGAAGCATAAACTAGCGTAATAAAACGTGTGCATACGTTTCTTGTTAGGCTCGTGGTAGGCAGGTGGGTTCCGCAAAAGGTAGGTTCCTTATTTAGTTACATAGTGCTATGCGGAAGTGCCGGCGAATGTACGAGAGTTCCGCAAACGTTGGATCTTTAACCTCTGTTTACGATTTAAATGGAAATATAATATGTATATCCAAGTTTGTATGGCCTATTCTCTCTCTCTTCTCTCTCTCTCTCTCTCTTCTTTACATATCTTCCGTTCTTCTCTTTTTGTCCTTTTGTAAAGTTTTAAATGTTAATAAATAAAAATTCTACTGTTGTGGAATTCAAAGCTGCGTTTTGTTTGTCTTAGGCGATTGCAAATACCTTTTTTTTTAAATCGACAGATTAAATGTGAATGTACAGGGTAGGCTGAAGGAACCTAGGTACCCAGTGTCAAAGCACTCTAATCTCATTAAGACCACTATGTTCCCCATTTTCCGCCGGATTCTAAAACCATTGTGTATTGAGTGGCGGAACTCAACCCCGCGCATTACTTACTAAATAGGAAGCGAATCCACAATCTGTCACGTTAACAGTCACGCTTGTGCATCTACGCCATGACAGGCCCCAGAAAAACGAAAAGAACTAAAATATAATTAATTCCTCTAAGAATGGACCAACTTATATCAGTACGTTAAGCCAGGCAGTCTCCCGATCAGTTGAAAATGGCAATAGCAGTAATTGGGTCTATAATATTAAGGAATTTCGAAATAATGTACTTTATTATTATTTAAGGACTATTTAAAAGTATACAGGTTAATTACTTACAGGTTTTTGTTGCAGTTGACTGCTGGATTAAAATACCTCCGTCGACAGCTGACTGGAATGCTCAGTCGTGCGTGTGAGCCGCTCGTATAAAAAATTATGTTGAAGATTTAAAGTTAATTATTTTTTCTTTACTTAAAAGTGCGCGACGCAAGAAAATCATTATTGTTACTTATTTTAAGTAACGTATAAAAAATTAACGTAGCGGGATTTGAACCTGTGTCTCTTGGAAACCTTCCAGGTATTTTTCTTTCTTAAGTGTTTGTTATCTGTAATGTAAAATAAATGTAGCTAGTTTTTCAAAGTTTAGTCATGTACCCTAACACTACATCAAAACCTCATCCTTTCCAACCTGGAAGTAGATATCAGCTTCACGCTGTATCCCGCAGCAGGCAAGGCAGAGGGAACCTAGTGTTAAGACACTATATTCTCCATTTCAGTCGAATTCCGTGTGTGGTGAACATCAACAAGAACGAAATGAAAATATTAACGATTTCATTTTCTCGAGTTGGGGTCGAACCCACGACCTGTCGCGTTTACAGTCACATTTAGTTCCCCTGCATCACGACTGGCTACTTTAGTAAATACGTTATTGCAAATCAAGATAAGGCATTACATATAATGCATTATTTTCAATAAATTATGCTTAAAAAAAAACCTAAAAAAAACATATAAAGACATTGAAATGAGACCATTCATAAAACGTTTTTCCTTAAAGACATGATACTGTTCCAGGAAATTGGTAATATTTTTGTACTGTGAAACATCTGTTCTGTTGATAAGTTAACAAAGAGTACAACAGAACTGAATGTTTACGAGGATGATCTTACTTGATGTCCTTATCAGCACGAAGTAGCAGGTTCAAAAGGGGAGTAAATGATAGATTTCTACGTATAATAAATAACACAAGGAGTTGGCGCAACTCGAAGGAAGGGGCGGGTCAAAGGAGTTGCACTTTGCGTACTTGGTAAATACATCAATGATTGCATTATTCATATAAGAAATAATATAATAAATAAAGAATATATATTTTAAGAATGTATCATTTTACACTATATTCCTCATAAAGTAGCGTAGGCAGAGGAAACCTAGTTTTAAGCTACTGTATCGATCCGTTCGAAACTCAATGGCGCGTTTTGTATTTTTTACAAAAGTCAACGTTTTTTAACTAAGACTTTAAAACAGTTCACTCGCTCAAACTCACGTATTTTTATATTAAAATCAAAGAACATTTTCTTTAATAAAAGTTATCTTATGTACTTCCTATTATCTCTATGCGTTTGTGTACAAAGTTTCATGGTAATCGGTCGAGTAATTTTGGGGTGAAAGCGTAATAAACAAACGTACATTCACATTTGATAATATTAGTACGATTATTATATGAATTCTTAATAAAAATTTCAATATGCATAAATAATACTAGCTATTCTTTCAGTCTTGTCGAACTGACTCAGAGGACGCTAAGTTACGAGGCGGGTAACGACGATAACGACACTCTCGAGTCCATCTGTATTCTTTTATAAATAGACACAAGCAATGACATAATTATCATCTCCTTATCAATTACATTCACTTAAGCGGTGACTATATACACTCTACAGTACTCGAGTTCTCTGCAATAAATATATTTAATTACTAGTGGCCCGCCCGCGGCTTCGCCTGCGTGAACTACGTCGTTATTATTAATTTCTATCTTTATGAGTACCTACGTCCTATAAATAACTCCTATGCAAAATTTCAGATTCCTAGCACTTGTAGTTTCTGAGATTACGTGATGAGTGAATGACCTTTCGATTTTATATATATAGATTATAGATATGTCTATCCTGCTATATGTATCCCGCATATAGGAAGGAAGACAGAGGGAACCTAGTGATAAGACAATTCGTTCCCCATAGCGTGTTGAGTGGCGGAACTCAGCGTTGGGCTTTTGCTTTGGTGTCAGCATGAAGAAATGAAAATATTAACAAATAATAATTCATTTCCCCGGGTGGGGATCGAATCCACAATTGTCGCGTTACAGTCACTCCCTTGTACCCCTTGTTATTATTTAGTAGAAAATAATGTATTTCTTTACTTAATCTAAACGAGAATTGTTATTTATTTGATTTAAATGATTCAATTATTATTTATTATAGTTTTAATCATTCTCACTGAGTAATGTAATTTTGTATGCATTTTATAACATTGTACGTAGAAGAGCGACGCTGTATTACTTTAATTTCTTTAATCTAACCATGTAAACGAAAATTATTATCGCTTCAATAAGAGTACTTTTTATATTTACTTAAATAAAAACATATATATATAGGTTGTCATTTTTTTTTAGCACCACCCCGTTTCCCATTTACCGCCGAATTATGGAGGCATTGACACTAGAGTTAAATAATTATAATAACTATTTTTCTTCCTCGAGTACGAATCGAACCCCCAATTGTCGCGCTTGCAGTCACACTTTGTTCCACGTCTGGTCTCAGTTTGTTAATTTTTAGCAATTCTATTTTGCAATAATTTAAAAAGATTTGCTTTAATAAACAAAAAGGCATGAGTAAGTCAGCACACATCCGGTGCGCGGGGGATTGAGCAATGGCGCCGCTCGCCCGCCAATGTGTGTACGAACAAAAAGTAAATACATTTAATAATAAAAACTGCGTTAATAATACTCGAACATAAACTTGAACTATATTAATACAAGAGACTCAAACGTGGTCTCTCGCTTAAACTTATAGTTAAAGGATATCTTTTTAAAAATAACTTTAATAAAAAATCTCCTTCTTTCCATCCATCCTAATATAGTCCTTTTTAATATCTCTAGGAATATGTTTACAAAGTTTAATGTTAATCGGTTCAGCAATTTTGGCGTGAAAGTGTAACAAACAAACTTATATTCACATTTACAATATTAACATGAATTATGATTATGAGGCTAAAATAGTTTGTTTGGTTAACCGCATTAATCTCAGAAATAACAAAATTATTATTCTGTTACATTATCTATTGATCGAGGTAGTCTTTATTACATCACGTTAATCGAGGGCAAAGGAAATTAAAATATTATATATTTCATTTCCTCGAGTGGGAATCGAACCCACAATCTGTAGCGTTTGCAGACACACACTTCTGTTCCTGCGCAAACATTATTCGCATTAATATTATTGTAATCAATCAATATTTATCGGAAATATTTGTAGGAATTATATTAAAAATACTTTGCGAGCTGCCGACGCGCCCGAAATCTATAATCAATTCAATACACCTTCGTCAGTCGACCTACTCGTATGTCAGTACATAGAATTTTTTAATTCATGTCTTTTTTTTAATAAAAAAATGTACACAAAGTTTATATGGTGTAAATATTTAGAAATATTCTTTCAAAAATATTTTTGTAATTTTTAATAAAAAGATTTCTTTGAATAAGAAAACTATTGTTTGAATAGAAATATATTGTCAATTTATATTTTTTAATTATTTTACTACAGTTCGCCGGCAGTGATTGCCGAGGGATGTTAGCAGTACCTAGAGTGACAAGCACGGTTCCCACGAAGCTATATTTTCACTTGTAATAATAATAACTTCACGCTATATCTCGCATATATTCAGGACATACAGAATTAGTGTTAAAACACTCCGTTACACTTCAAAACAAGGAAATTAAAATAATTAAATTGTCTGAGTAGGGATCGAACCTACAACTGTCGTTTACGGTCCCACTTTGAGTCCCTGCACCGCCTCTAACAAGTTATTTGCCCTCGAAATTTATTTAAATTATTTAAATTTAAAAAAACTTTACACGGTGTAGAATTTGTATTGAATCCATTGTAAAATATGTACATTGTGAAAGATGAAATTATTAATAAAGAAATATAATATAACATTTTACTCTTATTGTTATAGGAGACCATATGTCTACTATTATATCATATTAGATTTCAGCCAGCGTTCCTCCAAGAACATTTTTTGTTAAAAGTACTTAGCTCTATAGAGAAAATTAAATACAGAAATTGGAAACTACGAAATTGAGAATTGGGTTATTACTAATTTGATTCGCAGTTAAATGAATTGACTCTAATTAATACTTTCGTCTATATTTTAGGGGTATTTTAGTATTCTATATTTCCTCGGTATAAAAAGCAGTAGGGGCAGATTAATAAAGTGTTGGGAAGATGACGTTAAAAGGTCGATGAGCCCAATAAAATCATGGTATTGGTACGTACTTAAACAAAAATTATCTTCTCGATGTATCCCGCACACAGCAGGGTAGGCAGAGGGAACCTAGTGTTAAGACACTCCGTTCCCCACTGTCTGCCGAATTCTGAAACATTGCGTGTTGAGTGGCAGAACTCAACGCCGCGCTTTGCCTCGACACCAGAGCGAAGAAATGGAAATATAAACGTAAATAAATATTTCCCTTCCTCGAGTGGGGATCGAACCCACAAACCGTATATTTCCGAAAGGACTTTTAATTAAAATTTATAAGAGAGCTAATTGAAATAATAACAATACAATCTCATTCGCGAACTCACTATATACTAAAAATACTTACGTTGATTCTATAGAAGTACACAGAAAAAGGTCAACAGATTACCTAAAATATTAAGATAAGCTTGCGAGTGCACTCCAGCACTTCCCTATAGTACCGTCGCATAAAGGGGTGTCATCCCTCGCACGCCGTACAATCTCAACCCCAGCTTCTTCCTGCCGCAATATCCTGTTGGCTGAACACGATCAAATACGAGTGGATATACTTAAATACCTTCTTTTAAGGACGTTCTAGTAAGGTGACAGGTTCGCTGAAAAGAAAATTATGTTTGCTGTATATATATTATAATAGAATAAAACTTGTAGAGCTAAAGAGGAAATTTACTTAAGTAAGACAAAGACAATTTATGTGAAGAGTCTTAATTCTCCTCTTTTCGCATAATGGCTCGCTATGGCGTCGAGACAAACAAGTTCCTTCATTTACTCGAGTGTCCGTCGCGTGACAGCCACACGCTTGTGTCCCTATGTCACGGCCGGCATATGGCGGTGGTGTTTTTTTAATTCGCAAGTAGTAATTAGCGAATATTTAATTGTACACAATAGAATCCCAAAGGTGTGAGAACCTGCGTAGGCGTGACGGTAGCGCGTAGTGGGCTGAATCTAACAGGCTTGATGAAGGTAATTGGCGCTGATGAAACAACGCGTAGGTACTGTACGTAGAGACGTACTCCCACATGTCACCGAAAATATATGGGCCATGGCTAATGCAATTTTACTGTAATTCAATCATTTAATTAGGACGTGGTGGGTTTTGCTACTATGATGGAGGTGCAATATTGATTCTGTAAATGGAGATTCTAATATTAAGATTTTATTAAATATATTTTCTATTACTTTCAGCCACGTAATTAATAAGAAATAACTAAGACTCCAAGTGTTTTAGATTTTTTATAATAGAACTGTTAGTCCCTGAGACTAGCTAGCTTTATAATACTGAAGTCTGAAGTCACAGTTGAAACCTATCGATAATCACTAAATTAAAATTACCTAAAGTTAAAAATCGATTTCTTTTTGTGTTCCCTTCTTTTTCAAATATAATGATTCCTATTTTTTATAAATTCTCTTGTTCTCATAATATGAGAATTATCTTATAACTAAGAAGTTAATGTAAATGTAAGTATTTATTTAAAATAAGTTGCCTAGATGCTAGTCCTCCTTGCACCTCTCTTTGGTAAGTAATTATTCAGAACTTAAATATTTTAAGATTGTGATGTAAACAGGTTTGGTACTTCATGTTTATTTATGGACTTGTATGAAATTACTTGGAATGAAGCTAGTAGCGGTAATACCCTTTGTCTACTGTGATGTATCTATATATGTGGCTTTCTGGAACCTTCGAGGCTATATTTGTAGTTTATTTATTCATTAACATTTATTTACGTTTATATTTCTATTTCTTCGCTCAAGAAAAGAGAGAAAATTATAGATCAAGAAAAACAATGATTATTGGCCATAACTTGTAGTCCTTCTTGTACTTCATATAAATTTAATAGCCGGTATAAGATATAAGTACAATAAAGATGTTTTTCTTTCAATTCTGAATCGAAGTTGCTGAATCTATTTTGTATTTTGTTCTTTAATATATTTGTTTAGCTTCACTATATACCGTAAGTAGTAGGGTAGGCAGAGGGAAGAGATTGGAATCTAGTGTTAAAACACTCCGTTTCCATTAAGAAGAACTGAAGTGTCGTTCCCCAACTTTTCGCTGAATTCTGGAGGCACTCCGTGTTGAGTGCCGGAATTCAACGCCGCGCTTTGATTTGCTTTTCTTTGAATAATTAAATTTTTAAAATTTAATTTTCTCGAGTGAGAATCAAACCCACAACCTGTCACGTTAATAGTTGCACGCTTGTGTCCCTGAGTCACGACTGGCCTCAATTAATGATATAATTCATTTTTTTTACAACGAAAAGCAAAAAATATCAAGTATTCTTGTACTGCAAAATTTAAATAGCATTATAATTGCTAAGATCATAAAAAAGTCATTAGGATTTCTCTCAATAACATACATTCATGTCATAACTATAATTAACTGAGTTCGATGTCGTTTGTTGGAAATCAGCTAAAAATAAAGTAAATAGATTAATCATCCATAATAGTCATTTTCTATTGTAAACAGACAAAGTGCAGCGTTGAGTTTCTTTATTCTACGCACAATACCCCGAAAATGACGTAGAAAGGGATCAATATGTGGTACTAGCAAACGCCAGCGGCTTCGCCCGCTTGAACTACACAATTGTTTATTCAATGTACTGAATTACTTTATGTTCTAATATTTCATGTTTGCAGCGCACTTAGTGATTTCTAATATGAACATTTCAATTCGATTTTGTTATAAGAATTTTTAATGGTTTAAAAAGAATGTAACCTACATTGCCTATTATTTAAGATCGGTTATAAGTATTTTTTTTTAAATACATATATTAACAATTTTTTTAGAGCGCTATGCAGTATGGTTATTTTTTTTTACTTTCACCATATGTTAAATAGAAATATAAGTATGAATTTAAACTATTCAAATATTTTACAATTGCATAAGCAGACTTAAAGATGAAATAACTGGCCTTTATTCCTGATAGGGCTCTTACTACTTTTATGTAAATTTTTGTTATAGAGCATTAATTAATTAATTTAAACAAAAAGAAATGTTATTCTCATATACTCCCAGTACAAACATGTTGGGCTCTAACGTTTCGAGTAACTATCAGTTAGTATCGAGATCATACGGAAAGCAAGAGCAAGTTGGTATCAAAGACACTGGGAGTCAGGCAGAGCGAGACATTACTTTACGTCAAAACACCGTTTGGTAATGTAAAGAGTCCAAGATCGGCCTCATATGAAGTACTGTTCTCATCTCGAGGCACGCCCCGGTATCATTTGGGACTATATGTTTTTATACAACTCAGAGCCATTTGAATCGGTGAGGATCAAATATTCTGTAAAATGCTTGACACTTTTTTTTTGCCAGCATCCATCATACCAAAATGAAATATTTTGTGTATGTACCAGTAATTTTTGCATGATTCGCGATCGGAGACAAAAATTCTACTAAGTAGTTATATATATAGCCTATTTCATTAATATATTAATGGACATCATTCTTAACTTTTTATATCTTTATAATCAACTTCACGCTGTATCCAGCGCACAGTGGGGTGAGCAGAAGGAATCTAAAAATAAGCTAAAATACTCCGTTCCACATTTTCCGCCGATTTCTGGAAGCATTGCGTATTAAGTGGTGGAACTCAAAGTCACGCTTTGCTTCGACACTAAAGCGAAGAAATCAAAATATAAATTTAAATAAATATTTAATTTCCTCGAGAAGACATAAAACCTACAACCAGTCGCATTTACTATAACACTTTTGTGCTTCTGCACCACGACTGTGGTATTTATCTTTCTTTTTTCAGCTTCATGCTGTATCCCCCACAGAATATAGGCAAAGGGAATCTAGCGTTGAGACACTCCTTTCCCCACTTTCAACTTATATACCGAAAAACACACCCGCAGGGGTCGAATTTCGAAAAATAATTTTGTTTCAAAATCCATGTCAAAATCCCATCTAGGGTAGCACGTAGACACTAAAATAATTCGTATGCAAAATTTGAGACTTTTGTTTGACCAGCACTTGTAATTACGAAATTGCATATACAATATGAACCCCGAAACTACATGCTTAGGTTTCAAATTTAGCAAAATCTTTTAGTTAACAACTACGTCCTGTAAATAACGCTCATGCTATATTTGAGACTCCTAGCACTTATAGTAACGAAGTTTCATGCAAACTATCAACCCTAAAAACAACCCTTTAGGAGTGGAATATTGGAAATTCCCGTCTCCTTGTGTACTTACGTCCTTTAAGTGACGTCTATAGAAAATTCGAAACTCCTAGCACTTATAGTAACAAAGTTTCATACAAACTATCAACCCTAAAAACAACTCTTTAGGAGTGGAATATTGGAAAATCCCGTCTCTGTGTGTACTTACGTCCTATAAGTAACGTCCATGGAAAATTTGAGACTCCTAGCACTTATAGTAACGAAGTTTCATACAAACTATCGACCCTAAAAAGAACCCTTTAGGGGTGGAATATTAGAAATTCCCGTGTCCGTGTGTACTTACGTCCTATAAGTGACGTCCATAGAAAATTTAAGACTCCTAGCGCTTATAGTAACGAAGTTTCATGCAAACTACCAACCCTAAAAACAACCTTTTAGGGGTGGAATATTGGAAATTCTCGTCTCCGTGTGTACTTACGTCCTATAAGTAACGTCCATGGAAAATTTGAGACTCCTAGCATTTAAAGTAACAAAGCCTCATACAAACTCTCAACCCCAAAAACAACCCCTTAGGAGTCGAATATTTTAAATTCACGTCTTAACGAGCACCTACGTCCTATAAATAACCTCTGTGCAAAATTTGAAACTCCTAGCTGTGGAAGATTCTGAGATTTTGTGATGAGTGAGTGAGTGACCTTTCGATTTTATATATATAGATTTAGCGTTAAGTCAAAAAAATAGAATAGGTAATAAATATTAAAATTAAAAAAAAATAAGATGAAAGTAACTACGTCACTCATCATTAATATAATGAAGCTAAAAAAATGTTTGGACTTTCTTCGAAATGAGAGCGACGAGTGATCTTAGTTCCTAGAACGAGGTCATTAGATAAAAACAATTACCATGTTCTCGACACACATATACACTATACACCAGTGTCGATGGGTGACATTTTTAAAAAGGTAACCTGATGTCAAAAATAGATAAAAGAAAATGAGTTTAATTTGGACGACAACATACAAAATTTACGCAGTTTCCTCACTTGAAGCTAACATAGATTATAAGTGATGAAAGAATGGCAAAAAAGATTTATGAAGGAAAAGTAAGCGGTAAGAGAGGCAGGGGAGAACTCAGTTGACCTTCGAAAATATATTATCAAAGATACTGGAGAAAGGTCAAGTAAAAAGCATGGGGACCTCCGGAGTACATGTATAAAGAGGATGATGTCAGTGGACGAGGCGGAAGAGGTATGCAGAGAATGTAGCGTTTGGCATCCCGTTCTATCTGTCACCCCGCTGGGGATACAGTGTGAAGATAGATTACATTAGGATTTATTAAGATCTACAAAAGCTAACTTAATTGGAAATAAATAGAATAATTATGTTATATAGACACTTCGACACTGCTTCGTACTTTCTCTATATACTAAGATACGAATAATGTGAAGTGTCCCTAGAGTGGTGTAAAGTGTCGTAAGATATAAGGGTTTATGACGCTCTATCATCTTTCTAACTTTGTTTTTAACGACTGTGTCTTCTTTTTATTTTATACTAGTGGACCCGAACGCGGCTACGTCCGCTTGAACTATACGAATATTTATTAAATATATTTATGAAATTATTTTCAGTTTTCAATAGAGAGATACATTAAGAAAGTTCATATTGGGTGACGTCTTCTAACAACAAACTTTGCAAATCGTTGCTTAGCAACGGTCGCATAGCGACGGTTGTCATTAACATGGTGGAATAAATTGCATGTCAAATTAATAAATATTTTAATTATATTGGTATATATCGAAAATATTACAAATATGAGAAAAAAAAGTATCCTATGTTCATCCCGAGACCCTCAAGTATTTCTATATGAATATTTTATCACAATTAAATTAGCGGTTTGGCCCTGATTTTGTAAAAGACAGACAGACAGAGTTACTTTCGAATTTATAATATAGGTATGGATTACACGTGTCGGGTAGAAACATAGTATTACTTGATTCATAGTAAGAAGACCGCTTCGAGAGCTTAATAAAAATAAAATAGTAATAAGAATTGATTATTATTATTAGGCGGAAAATGGGGAAGAGAAATGTTTTAATCGGAACGGAGTGTCTTAAAATTAGGTTTCCAGGATCCGCCTGTTCAGCGTAAAGCTTGAAAAAATTATCTCTTCCGGTCAGGGCACGCTCTATCTCACGAATAGCACGGTAGGCAGAGAGAGCCTAGTGTTAAGACACTCGTAAGGCATTGCGCGCCTTGCCTCGAAACCAGAGCGAAGGAATGAAAATATTAACTATTTCATTTCGTCGAGTGGGAATCGAACCAACTACATGTCGCCTTTACAGTCATACGCTTGTGTCGTCGTTCTACAACTGGCTTTAAATTTCTTATTTCATGCAACATTTATATAATGATTTTATAAGGTTTTTTTGTAGTTGGCGCCCTTATAACGAGTGTTTAATAGAGAGTGCGACAGACGGCGGCGCGAGACCACCGACGCGACGCAGTGTACGGAAAATGTACCTACTGTCTAACAAACATTATTTAGAATATCTCTAACTACATATTTGGTAAAAAATGAAAAATAAAAGAAAAACTAATATTTAAAAAAAATAAATGTAACCGGCCAGTCGTGGCGCGGAGGCACAGTTGTGTAAACGCGATTGGCTGTGGGTCCAATCCCCACTCGAAAGCATGAATTATTACTTATAAATGTTTTCATATTTTTGCTCTGGCACCAAGAAAAAATCCCCACATTCCACCCAATTTTCGAGACATTACGTGTTGACTGGCGCAACTCAACGTCAAAATCAACGACGTGAAGCTAAAAAAAACATGTAACAAAATAAAACATGCGCGTGCGCATCAAAGGTTAAATACCTACTCGTATAAATATATCACAACAAGGGGGCGGGGGGGTGCACGGTGTGCGGAACACTAGTGACCGGCCTGTTCTCGTTGTGGCTGATTAATTTTATCATTAGCATCTATTTTTAAGCGTCCTACACTTGAAATAATCGCTATGGAATTAACGCGCCTCTTTTATAAAACGATTGGAGAGTCGTGGTCTCTTAAGGTTTAACAATCAGAATTTTTGCGCATTGTTCATTAGGAAAGAAAATAATCAAATGTAAGAAAAATCCAGTAATGAAATCTGCGCAGCCGTTTATAGCTAGAGAATGGGCACGACTCGTCGACCGTACTGTATTTATATTTAGACGAAGTGGATTAAAATAACAAGTCGGTTCGTTAATTATCGCGCGTTATCTATCATGACATGTTTTTATCTCATTATTTAAAGCTGTATCTTTCCAAACTTTCTTTGGTCACGTTTTTACATTGATAAGAATAAAAACGTGATATATCTAATATGTATTCTAATATAATGTATTTTCATATTTTTCGTCGTATATAAATTCTAAATATAGTAAATATGAAAAAATTAAAACTGGTTTTATCTAAAGACAACTTAAGGATGATATTTACTTATTTAGAAAACGAATAAAAATTGAACCTAGCGGGTCTCGAACCCGCGCCTCCGATTTCATCCATGTATGTTTGTTACACTGTCACGCAAAGACTACTGAACAGATTTAGATAAAACTTTACAGTAATACAACTTATATTGTCCGACAAAATATACATTGTCATAGTACTAATATAGTGACAATCATACGATAGGAACGAGAAATAAAGATAAGATTGTTACTCCAAGTTTTCACCTTCAAAAAGTTAATAAATCTTTTATGGGTCTGAGCATACGTGTATATAATAAAATTCCGCGGTGTATTCTAGGTTTGCCACTTCCAAAATTTAAAATATCAATAAAAAAAATTCTGTCAAGTCTGAATATTTAGTGGACAAACATGTATGGAATTAATGTCTATTGAATGTAATGCAGGATATCTGCCAACTAATGTAATAGATTGTTCCATTGATTTTGAAAAGAGCAACTGTTGAGTTTCTTGCTGACTGTTCTCAGCAGAACTGCCTTCCGAACCGGTGGTAGCATTTTGTTCATATGTTCATTCGACGATTCAAAAGTGCTTATTATAAGTCTATTTGAATAAAGAATATTTTGAAATTTGAATATACATCAGTAAACAATATAACAATCAGTTGAAGCGGGCAAAGTCGCTAGTATCTACATATTTAAAATTTAATACAAACGTAGGAGTGTCATTAAGCACACTAACATTATGAGAATTGAATTTCACTGAAATAACGCAATATTTCACAAATAGGTAGTTGTCAGAAGTCGTAAAATAATATTTTGAACTAAACAAAGGTAAATACAAAGTAAGCGTACGTGTTCGCGGAGTTACTAAATTTGTCGAATTGGGTAATCGACGCGTTGAGTGCGCTCGCCTTACCTTCCGGGAATACTTTATGTACGACATGCGCGGTGACACCGGCCTGTGACGTTATATAGGATGGCCACTCGCATTATATAAATATAATTTTCATTATCTTTCAACTTCTTGCTATGCTCCGCATGTAGTAAGGTAGGCAGACGAAGTCTAGTGTTAAGACACTACGTTCATCAGTTTCCGCCGATTTTCTGAGGTATTGCGAGTTGAGTTGCTGAACTCCATGCCGCGCTTCGCCTCGATACCAGTGCGAAGATATGAAAATTGTCATTTCTCCGAGTGGGAATCGAACCCGTTACAGCCACACTCTTGTGCCCCTGGGCCACGAGGAACTTTACGTTAAATTATGCTATATTTATTTACGTTTAACGACATTATGTTTCGCATCTACCTGTATAAAGTGGCGGAGCCATAATAATTAGATAGCGGGTGTCGTCGGAGTGTCGCGTCAGGTTGCTTTGCCAGAAGGAAGGCGGCAAAATGACGCGGACTAAAGATAATCAAAAGAAGACACAGTCGCTATATTTTTTTTAGCTCTTTACTTCGAGGCTAAGGAAACGTAGTGTTAGGATACTCCGTTTCTCACGCATCGACCCATTTTCAAGACATTCCAAGAAACCACCCAAACGTCACGCTAACAGTCATACACTGTGATGCTGCACCAAGAGGGTTTCATATAAATATGAGGTTCTCATATAATATGAGGTTGAAAAAAATTATCATATATCATTATTAGGGCAGTCGTGTGACTGATCACTGATTGTAAATCCCACCGGTTCGATCCCTACTCGACGAAATGAAATATCAATATTTTCATTTCTTCGCTACGGTTTCGAGGTAAAGCGCGACGTCAACGCGTAATGTCTTCAGATTTCTGTGGAATGTGAGAAACGGAGTGCCTTAACACTGGTTTCCGTTTGCGTACCCTGGTCTGTGCGGGATATGTATGAAGCTGAAAAAAAAAATGTCTATCATTGGTTTATTATTATTTATGGTTAAATCAACAGCATATTGCATTCAAAAACAATTCTCATATTTTCTTTAAATAATATCATAGCAGTACAATACAAGTAGGTAAATATTTAGATATTTTTCCTTATATACCCTTCGTATCTTACGTACACAATAAAAGTATATTGACATACTCTTCCGTTGTTTACTTTTATTCCGTTCAGAGACATGAATGTGAGTTTCAAGCAAGTTCGGCTAGTTGTTACCAACGGAACGGAAGTAACATAAGATTTTATATATAGGTACACGTTGAGTTCGAAAAGTTTGACAAAGAATAGAAAACGGAGTATTTGAACACTAAGTTCCCTTTGCCTACCCTACTTCACTACATACCTATATTGATAAGAAAGTAAGTTAATAAACATGTTCTTAATTGATACATTTCCTGTCTAAAGATCTCTCTCTCTCTCTCTCTCTCTATAAGTTAAGTACAGACAACAGTACAGTACTCAGAGTTTGATACATCGCGTGGTTGGGTCGATTGCGGAGATTCTGTCGTCGATTAGTAAGTGCTCTCGTTAGTTGGTCGTCACGCGCACAGTGGATATAGGGCTGACTCTTATTAATTTTACATTTAATATAATATGTAGAAGAATATTTTTAATATATTTTTAAAATGTTATTCTACACTAAGAAAGAAAAATACTTTTTTACTAAACTACATCACTTAAATTTATATTATTTTACAATTAAAATAGTTTTGGTAAAAAAATAATTATGCTTTGTGTTTTTAAAATAATTTTCTTTGCGTTCTTAATGGCTGTAATTCAGAAAACTCGTTTTAAAAAATAATTCCGTTGGCATTCTATTTTCTTTTACGTTTTGCGTTACGATATTCCGTTTCCCACAGATGTTCGGACTAGCGGAACTCAACGACGACTCTTTAGAGGGTAAAAACAATTATTCCTTCGACAGGGTGCATACTAACTTGCAGTCATCACGTTTACAATAACACGCTGTTCCATTGCGTAGTTTATTTTTATTTAAATATCATCTATGGAAATGTTAACTGTAAATATGATAACAATCTGGCGTAAATTTCGAAGTGACCATGGCCTTGGAATTAGTTTAATTAGGTAGAGTTCAAGGACGGTACCTACTCTAAAGCCATGCGTGCTTACAGAGTTAAAATTAACAAGCATAATTTTGAGGCCACTTATGGCGCAGTGGCATAAGCGTGTAACTGTAAGCGTGAGAAGTCGTAGGTTCGATTCTCACTCGACGAAATAAAATATTGAAATGAATTTTTTTAATTTCGTCATCCAACACACAATGAACGGCCCTTCTTTTCCAAAGTACCTACTGTATTTTAAATTTAATATTTATAAAAAGATATCTTAACAGTCTCTTTATGAACTTAGTATTAAAGTATGTTTATAGAGTAGACAATATTCCAGTAATAGATTTGTTTTATATTCTTAATAAAATATTACTATTAGAAAGAAAATGTTTATTTTACAAGTAAATTTACATACTGAATTTGATAAATGACATACAAATATTTATATAAATTAATTTCTTGAAAAATAATTGAAGATCAAAATTTGTTTTTCTTCTTGGAAAAAATATGAAAACTATTTCTTTGTACAATTGTTCAAGCCTTAGAAGTAGTCATGAGTTTTTAAAAATAGGTACAAAAATCTATTACTCGCGGACCTTTATCCATTGTTGGTACCTACAAAGTATGTTCCTTCAATGTTATAAACATGTATATTTTTAGCTTTCCCTCTGCTTAATTGAAGATAGCAGGTTTAGCAGAGGGAAACCACCAATTTTTTTAGATAATGCGTGTTAAATGCCGTGACTTGTCGTGTTGTTTTTAGCTTTATGCTATATTCCGGGTGTACTAAGGTAGGCAGAGAAAAACGGGAAACCTAGTATTAAGACACTCCGCTTCCCGTGCCATAACTCACAGCCGTGCTTTGCTTCTTTACCAGAGCGGGGCAAAATGAAAATATTAAATATTTCAATTTCGACTGGCCTCAACTGGCTTTGTTTTGTTAATAGCGAGAAAATGGAAATAATTTATTCCTCTGAATGAAAATCAAATTTACCAGTGAGTATTAGTCAGACGCTGTGCGAAGAACGAGAACATGACAGCCTCTAAATAAACCTACATTGTTTTGTTATATTCATTCATTCCAAGAGTTTTCAGTTTCATATTTCTATATATTTTTCCTTTTACTGCAATGTGTAATGCAATTGTGGGTTTGACGCCCACACGGGGGAATGTTTATATTTAAATTATTCTTATCAACTAACGAAATAGTTGGAAAAAAAGGGTGTTAAGTAACGTCCCTCAACATGCCGCTTCCCAAAAATTTGGCAGTGCGAGGGGATGGGGAACGGAGTGTTTCAACACTAGTGTTGATACGACCTAGGGTCCTATCTGTCTACTCAGCTGCGTGTGTTAAAATCTTGAAGCTAATAAAGACATGTTAAAAATTATCTTGATACATAAAATATATATTTAAATAGATAAATTAAAACAAAGACAATGCAGTCTTAGCGCTGTTCAATCACTGCGCATTACAAATATCTATATTAGTTCAATTGTTTACATTTAAATACCTTGTCTTTCATGTATATATGAATCAGCCAGTCATAGAACAGTCTTTATTGTACCTACATAAAGTTATATAAATATGGCCGACAAATAGAAATAAATATGGAAAAATTGACACCGATCGTGGCGCTGGGGCCATGTATCGTGGAGTGTGACTGTAAACGCAGCGGTTGTGTGTTCGATTCCCGCTGGAGGAAGTGAAATATTAACGTTTATATTGCCATTTCTCCGCTCTGGTGTCGACTTAATGTGCGGCGTTGAGTTCTGCCAGTCAATAAGCAATGCCTCCAGAATTCGGCAGGAAGTGGGGAACGGAGTGTCTTAGCACTAGGATCCCTCTGCTTACCCCGCTGTGTGCGGGATACAGCGTGAAGCTGATAAATAGAAGAAAAGGAAAAAAGCCTAATATATAACCAAGGTAAGTTATTATGTATTCATTGTACATACAGTCATGTTAGCTCCATAGAATAGAAGTGAACATTATGCCTCGTTTGAAAGCACCCCGTCGGAATGCAGTCGGCCGAAGGCTCTATAACAATGCGTTCACACTTTACGCCTTGCGTCCTACCCTCCTTTGTTGTCACTGCCCGCCTTAGTAGTAGGCTGGAAGGGGCACAGTCAGTGCATCAAGACTTCTTATGGACAAATAGATTTTTTCCCCCATTATACTTTAAAATATTAAAAAATATTTATGAACGGTTTTCAAATACGCTACGTTCAAATTTTCCGTAGGTACCTTTATAGAAATATTATTTTATTATGAAGTAATTTGCTTTACATATTTCATCCCCATGTTGAAAACAAAGTACATATAGTATTTAATGTAAGACTATTAATATTTTAACTATTAAGCATTAAATCTTTCAAATAGAATACGATATGAACTATCTTTTTAGTCTCCTTTCGTTATTATAAACAGTTTTTGAAAATCACAGAGGCTAATATCATCAACTATCATCTAATATATTTTGTCCTATACCTAAATAAATAAATTATATAAGATAAATATATTATTTAATATATTAATTAATAATAAATAAATTATATAAGTCAAGCATAATAATTTATTCGCCTAACATTTAATACCAAAGAAGTTATTGCTACAAGGGACGCGCGTAATCTCACAGCGATCGGAATGAACACTTTGAACTGAGGAATTACAAAAGAATGTCTCGGTTCCTAAGAGGCTATAATAGGGGGGAAACGGAAACTTTGTATTTGTTAACATGTTTTATGTTCGTCTCGTAATATGTGACTTTAACATATTTTGTAAATTGTAGCTCATAAAGCAATAAAGATCCGTGCAGTCTACAAAATATTATTATTTTTATTAAAAAATAGCTTCACGCTCCAGCCCGGATAGCAGAGTAAACAGAGGAAAACTAATGGAAATGGAATTTCTTTTTTTCCTTAACGTATGTTCCCAGGTTCTCTGTGCACATCCCGCATTGTGCGGGATATAGCGTGAAGCTAAAATAATAAAAGACACAAACTGTTAAATATTTACAGGCCATTATATCAAGTCAATATCCACCATAACCGTTGCCTTACAATAGGTGATTAGACCAACGTTATATATTGTAGTGACTATTAGTACATCACTACCTGCTACCGTACTGTGGACATTGAGAGAGGTGACTCACTCCGAATTTAGGTGGAATGGCGTATTCAAATGACTTTGTTATGAAAACATATCGAGAGTTATTTTTAATATGTTTTCAAAATATCACGATCAACAGGAATTTAATCAGGTTTTTGGTTGTGATAGCGCAGATTGCATATGCCGGCCTTGAGATATTATAATACCTTTTACTCGAGTTTAGTTGTTTTTATTTTGGTTTCAAATAATAATAAATATTTTTATTAAGAGGCCAGTCATGGTGTAAACGTGACAGATTGTGGGTTTGATTCCCATATGAGGAAGTGAAATATTTAATATTTTTATTTTTTCCCTTTGGTATCAATGTATTAACTTTATTATTTAAAGGGAGTACCGGAAGTACCTTCATACTATATATATCCCTATTTTGCTATACGCTGATATAGAGTGAGGTTGAAAAACAAATGATTTTTCTTTGTTTGTTTATTTTTCACATTTTGACGTAGGAAGAGAAGAGAAAATGTAGAAATGACTCTACTTCTTCTTCCAATTTCTCTATCCAACAATTTCTACACACTGTATACTGTATGTCAATGTCAAGTCAATGTCTGTGTTTTCCACACACAGACACAACAGACATTACCCACTGCGCTACTATATTATTAACGTCTAGTTTTTGCTAATTGAGACGACATTTTAATTTATCTATCTTTAGCCCCTACTACAGACCGCGTCTCGTGTCTCTAATACGACGGGAGACGGCGACATAGAGCTCCGCTATTTGGACTTAAGGGATTAGCTTCACATGAGTGACGTTATACTAGCTTTTGCGAACCGTGAACTGTTGGTTCGAATCTGGTTTCACTAATCCTCTGCTACTCGAAATGTTTTGTACACGGTGTTAAACTACGATCCAATATATATTATATTTATTGATTTAATACTATAATAATAATATTATAGAAATTGTTTGGATCACAGGAATTACTGCACTGGTGAAAATTGAAATATTTATTTTTTCATTTATTAATAATATTTATCGAGGAAAGAAATAAGTTCTATTAGATCACAATTAGTACTTCACGTTGTATACCGCACTTATCACGGTAGGTATAGGGAACTTTGTGTTAAGACACTCCTTTCCGATTTTTCGCCGATTGATGCATTCCGTGTTGAGTGACAGAACTCAACGCCGCGCTTTGATTTGTAACCAGAGCGAAGAAATGAACATTGAAAATATGATACGTATTATTCCACTCAGTGGAAATCGGACTTACAATCGTCATGTCTACAGTCATACGCCATTGCGCCATATAAAAATGTAATACATAATAAATTTATAGTTATAGTATATAAAAAGTATACATTTTAATGTTTTTTAATTGCATATGTATTTAAGTAAAGGGCGTTCATTTTTTGTCCTTAGTGACGTGAGCAAAAAGATACTGTATGTAATAACTTATGTGTTAGCTATTATCGTTTTTAAATCCACTATTTCTGAGAAAGTCCAAGAGATTTTGTAATAAATATTTATACAAGAAATAAAACTAATATCTTAATAAAACTACAAATTAAAAAAAACCGTGTTTTCTACCGTGTTTAGTAGTTTTTTGTAACATACAAACTGATTTATATGTGGCCTCGATAAATTTATGAAAGCCTCATTAAGCTGTAACGTTCATATTTAAAGTTCTCGTCATTAAAAAGCAAGGAGTTTTCATTTAAAAGTCGCCTCTCTGCTTCTAGAGCCGTCGCCTTTGAGGGTACAAGGCAGGGCCATTACATTGCTTTCCATTAAAGAATGTTTACAATTTGCTTTTAAACTCGTCCTATTTCTTAAATGAATCATTCATTTAAAATGCTTTAAAAATTTTTTTTTTACTTTTACATATTATTTTGTATATTGAACTATTTTTATTAACTTGAATAATTTGGAAAAATATTGTTTGTTTTTCCATTTCAATATAATAGGCACAAATAAATTATTAAAAAAAATATATGTAACGCGATCTTTGGAATCATTGTCACTTGCGTTATAAAATTAAAAGTACTTCTAATTTTAGAGTAAAAAATCTCACATTTTTTTTAATTTTCACAAAAAAATATATTTAAAAATAAAATTTATTTTAATAAATTGGAATTATAAAGGCACGGCAGCCGTTTCATTAAATGAATTGAAAATGTTAAAAGGTTAAGAAATCAAATTGACAGAACAAAACTAAATTAACGAATTATAAGATGCGAAGGGTTATATGATTACAATTGTTAGATGAAGTAAAAATATATATTTTTATTTAAATGTTCTAAAAATGATAGGGTAGACAGAGAGAACCTAGAGCGGAGTGCTCACTATTTTCCGCTCCGCTCACGTAAAAAACGTATAGGGTTCAAATCCCACTTTAGAAAATATTTTATATTTAATATTTAAATAATTCGCTTTTCACAGCTCTGGCGCAACAATCAAGAATACATCTACCCAACCAACCACTGCAAACAAACCCCACACTATATATCTTATCTAATTACTGTAGACGATCGTAAATGAGTACATTATCGAGCAACGAAAGAGTCTGGAAGAAATTAACGTGCTATTTAGAGGCAACAGTAATACCACTTGTAAACATATCGTTAATAATGATTGATAGTTCTTTAGGCGACCTTGTCTCCCGTCGGGCGGTGGGGGGAGGTGCACGGGAGGCGCGAGGAGGTGGGGGGAAGTGGACGGGAGGCGCGGGGAGGTGGGGACCGGCGCGTGCGCACGGTGCCGCGCCGCACTAGTGTTACTGTAATTTGTTTCACTCTGATATATTTGAAATGGCCATTTCCGACAGCTAAAAGGATTACTTCGCCAGTTTAGCAATATTTATAGTTGGAGATAAAAAAAGTATGCGAATTGTGATGTAGAGGCAGATTGCGGATCTTTAAAATGTTTACATAAATTATGTTTTATTAGAAATTAATAGTTGTTACGTAGACGTGTGTGCGTAAAAGTTTAAAAACAAATAACTTTAACACATTAAATAATAACTTTAACACATTAAATCGCGAACTTTAAGCTTATGTTCAATAAAGAACCATAATTACAACCCATCGCGACAAAGACTTCAATCCTTTAAAACTAAGTTAGTCGCGACTTGACCTAATGGTCCCTACAGCCAACTCTACGTAACGACGTTACCCATCGACTGCTCACTTACCGCTAACTGTCCGTACGAAAGGGGGATGGGGGGGGGGGGACAGGAACACTTTCAAATGGTAAACTTTTAAAGACAGCTTTCAAATGGCTAAAAGCTTTTCAACTTTTCAGGTCGCAATTTCTGTGGCGTGTTATTGCGTATTCGTGTGTTTGGGAACAGTTATTATGTAACAGACTATATGATGTTATATCAGGATAACGTTTTTTTTGTTTTATCCGACTACCCAAAGCTAAGAAGGGTAATGTGTTTCAGTCTATGTATGTTTATGCTTATATATAGAGACCAAAAGAATAAATATGGCGCTATAGAGACCAAAAGCGTAAAAATGTTGATGATTCTTACGTCAATCGATTCGTTTTAATATTGCAGTCGTCACTAAATAAATACATGATAATATTAAATATATTTCATAATGACAAACAGACGCCATATTGTCAAAATGAAAAAAAAAAGTATGAAAATCTTTGAATTTTGTCAAGTTGAGGATTTCTTTCATAATTTTTAAGTAAGTAACGGGTTTAAGATATGTAATGATTTAAAATTGCTTAAACATGTTGTATTCTCGTTAATTGTATAGAATATAAATGAATAATTCTTCCTACTGCGTCTTGTCAAAAAAATAAGCATTGTTTTATTTAGCGCAGTGGCACAAACATGTGACTTTAAGCACGAAGTCAAAGTCAAAGTAAGTGGGAAGGGGGGTGTCTTAATATGGACTATATTCAGGATTTATTATAACACCGTGAAATCGAAAACAAAATGTTTCTAATATTCCAAAGTAATTAAGTAAACTCTTAAACTTTCTAGATCTTACCGGGACAACTTAAAAATGAAGTGGTATAATGAAAGGAATCCTTAAAGATGTCTTCGAAGTTTGATTGGTTTATGTTTTGCTCCCAGCGACGAGAAACTAAATTCCCGATATAATTTACATTGAATCTTCTCTCCGGGAAGATTGGGCGGGTGTAATTTACGTTTATACTTTATGGCCGACTTAATTAATGTTCTCATTCCTCGGGACCAAAGTCACTTATTGAATCAGCTATGTTGTTTAGAAATTAACTGAAAATTAACTTCGAAAATTTTATGGAGCTTAGCTATTTGTTATTAGGTGCAGTTGTGATGAAAAATTGTTTAGGTTAACGTTGTATGCCTCATATGATAGGGTAAGTAGAAGGAACATGGGAACCTAATGTTAACTGACTCCGTTTTTCACGAAACCCCCAATTTTCGAAATATTGCATGTTGAATAACGGATCTCTACAACGATCCTCTTATAAATAACAATACTTCAATCCCACAATTGAGAATTGAACCCACAACCTTACAGGCAAGTCTACAATCAGATTATTTCACAATTGATTTATGTTTAAAATCAAATAGTTTTTGTCTTCCCCTCCTAAAATTTCGAAAACCCTTGAAGCTTATTAAATATTTTCATAATAATAAATTTTAAATTCCTGAATTAAATTTATTTACTACCAAAAGTTTATTTTAATAAATTAAGTAATTTGTTTGCCAAAATGGGTACAAAAAAAGGATTGTGAAATATCATCAGTGTAGTCTACGATAGATGGTACCGAAAATGACGACGCGCAGGCACGCGCGGCTTGGTACCGTCCGCGCCGCCCACCACGCTTCCCTTTTCAGAACTTTTACAGGACCTAGATCCTTTATTAATTGAGTATTAAATTTTTTAACGTTCAATGCCTATTTTTATATTTTATCAAAAGTAAAAAGATTCAGATTTTCCCAGCGTAGCAGGGCAGCAGATGGGCGAAAAATTAAGAGTGAAGTGTCTTAACTTAATTCTGCTGCATACATATCTTATGTACACATACTTTTTTTTATTTAATTTAATATGTGAATATTTATTCTGCATGGAATCGGAACATTTTACTCATAAAATATTTCCCATATAAATAGTTCATAGTAAAGCCAGAATTTATTTGCAGGCTGCACTTTCGGGAGGGCCGGGAGGTCGAGTCGGGCGAGGCCTGTTGGCGAGGCGCCGAGCAAACAAACGGATGAAATACGCAAACTATTATAGTGTTTATATTAACGGCATAAGAGGCCTAATGGAATGGAACTTATAGGCTTTTCATGAATATGGTCATCCGCAGGACGCAGTGCGGAGTGCGGACATCGCCCCCGTTGCGGGAAATGCAAATTGTGCAACGAAAATGTCCTAGCAAGTAATTTTGCATTTCCTTTATCATTCTACGAGTAGTGAATGCCCGACACTAATGTCAGCATGAAGGATATTTATAGTAATTATTTAAATATTAACTATCTAAAATAATAAAACAAATAGATTATATTGGATTAGAGGCTATCAGGTTATGAGTTCGATTCCCACTCGGGAAAATTAAATATTAAATATTTTTATTTTTTTGACGAAGAAAACTGCAGCGTTTAGTTCCGCCACTCCAGAATTCGGCGGAGATGGAAGTGTTTTATTGAGATCGAAGTGCTTTTATCTATTTACTTACGGCACCTTAAACATCTTTCGATTAGCGCAGGAATTTCATAGTTTATTTATTTCAAATAGCCTCGTTTTTTTCTTCAGACAATTTTTTAAATCCGTAACCACGTCCGTGCACAAAATGTACGCGTAACGAAACACCTTTTATTTCAAGAAGCAATTTCAGAGGCGTAAAAGAATATTATGAAATTGTATGTATCATACATAACATTTGTCTTACGCAATGCCAGATGGTCGCGGCTGGACTGCGTACAGTGATCGACACAGGTTTTTACTAAATTTAGCAAACTTTCAGGCAGAAATAGTGCTTGAACGCTCTGGATATCTCTTTCGCCTCGTCTACCTTCATTTATATCTTCATACATACACTCATAGGGTCCTCATCTTCTTACGCTACCTTCCTCCAATATCACCGGCACTGTGATTTCGAAGATCAGCCGAACGAGGAATTCCTTGCCTCTTTTATGAATATAGTATTTTGGGGGGTAGATGTAGATCGGCAGTCATAAATCATAACCTGGTTAGGCGCGCCGTTCCAAAGTGACGCAATGGGCACGCGCACCATCAACGCGATCTCTTGTAATTTTAACCAACTCATACGCATCTCCATAAACATTTTAATCTTTTTATGCTTGGTCTTTAAATACTGTTTTAATACTACTGACCTATTATTCGACTTTATTTATTTTAAAATATGGTTCTTAGTTGATTATGTTGAGAAAAAAGTTACTTCAATTAAAAATAGTTAGTCATTCATTATAAATAATATGAAAATTAAAGTTAAACTTTAATATTAAGGGTTTCGAAGTAATATTTTTTTCAGGTTCACGCTGTATCCCGGGAAGGCAGAAGGTACAGGGGAACCTAGTGTTACGACACTCTATTCACTTTTTAAGACGCTTCCGTCCCACATTTTCCGTATTGAGTTACCAGTCAATACGTAATGCATAAGAATTTCAGTTTACAGTCACACACTTGTGCGCCTGTGCCACAACTGACCTCAAGACTGAAAAATTTTTTATATATATATATATATTTTTTAATGTTAATTACGGAAAATACTGTATGTAATTACTGACACAAAATTGAATTCCGGATTATTTAGATTCTATATATTTATTATGTTATCTTGACTTTTAGTAGCAATCTATCGGTCACTATAATCCATAGCTTATCTTTTCCGCTCCGCTTATCAGTGTAAGCGAAACGAGCGACGACCGCATAAAACTTTTACAGCGCTGTAAAGGCACAGTATCGGACGTGGCATAGATATGCGTATGAATATAGTTGCTAGTTCACCTGCTTCCAACTGTTTGAAATTTTACGTTTGCCTTTTTTTATATTTTATATAGAGTTTGGATTACAAAACCAATTGAGAGACAATCACGCAAATAAATCCCGCAAATAACAGGATAGGCAGAAGGAATATAATATTAAGAAGGAATGCCGTTCACTTTCTTCTTTCATTATTCTTTATGCTTTAGATTATTTAAATATTCTTTCAAAACACGAAGCCATTTAAATTTAAAAGGCAAACATTATTTATTTATTAGCCTCAACTATCAACCCACGTTGTATTGTAAACATTTTAATCAGCTTTAAGATCTGAAAGTGAAAGTTCCGCCTCATTACTGTCGCAGTACAATCAGTTCGCTCTCTAAGGAATGTGTATTGTTACGTCTAGATATATAATAATTGCGTCATTTGAAATCTGCTTTATTAATCTTTATATAAAATTGAAAGGTCACTCACTCATCACGAAATCTCAGAAACTACATGTGCTAGGAATTTCAAATTTTGCATAGGAGTTATTTATAGGACATGCGGGACGTGCGTAGGAGTTATTTATAAGGTGCTCGCTAAGACGGGAACTTGCAATATTCGACTCCTAAGGGGTCGTTTTTGGGGTTGAAAGTTTGTATGAAACTTCGTTACTACAAATGCTAGGAGTCTCAAATTTAGCATGAACGTCACTTATAGGACGTAGGTACTCATGGAGACAGAAATTAATAATAACATAGTTTTCGCCGGCGAAGCCGCGGGCGGGCCGCTAGTGTTATATATATGTAACTAAATCTATAATAATAGCTAGAAGTATTTGACGACGTGGCGCAGAGTGAGAACTTCTGGAGAAATAGTCATGGGTTCAATCATTAGGAGTAATGAACTGTTTTCATTTCTCGACTTTGGCAAGATAAAGTGCGGCGTTAAGTTCCGTCATAGCAAAGCAATGTCCTGAATTTGGACGGAAAGTGGAGAAGGGACACTTCTTGACACTAGTGTTATTAAATTTTAGCGTTCTTTGCGGGAAAAAAAATAAGTAGTGGAAAATAATGTAGATGAGTGTTTCTCTCATATATAGTCTGTTAAATCGCGGCGTTATGTTGGGAATATCTAAGTATACCTATGTAAAAATTTACACCTCACCTTTTAGTAAACAAATTGTTTTATTTTATAATTGAAAATATCGTACATGGCTATAGTGTTTTTCCTTAACTTTGTATTAGTACAATTAGAGGCAACCGTAAATGGTTGTTTGTGTCTAGTTTTATATTATTTACTAGAATATGATAATATTTATATATAAGGACTCAATTATAATAGAGACCGTTTAGGCGCAGGGGCACAAGACCAGCAACAGGACGGTTATGTGTTCGGTCCCCACTCGGGGGAATGTTAATACATTCCCCAATAAATAATATACTATTATACAATAAATAATAAACAATAAATAATAATTTATTTATTAATATGTTCATTCTCTGGCACCAAGACAAAAGCCCGGCGTTAATTTCCACCACTCAACGGCTCGGAAAATTCGGCGGAAAGTAAGGAACAGAGTGTCTTAACAGTAGGTTACATACAACTGAAGCGGATTTATTTTTTGAGTTAATTGCTATTGAGTTTGTTTCAGACTCAGGAGAATTAATTTTTGAGCCAGTTTATTCGGTATTTCAATAGAGCTTGTAATAGGTTTTTTGAATAAATAATATTGACAATTTGAATTCAATTAGATATTTTTAAATTTGTTACTGCTACACTACATATAGTAAATGGTTGTAAATAAATATAAAAAAAGCCGATGTCTATGTCATATAAGTTTCAGTTTCCTATTAATAAACAAGTAAGAAATTTAACACACGTGCCTGGAAGCCAAAAATTCATCAAAGATATACCTTCATTAGATACTCAAATATTATCCAATTTCAAGAATATCAAGAGTCAGTCTTCGTGCCGGCACGAGCCGGGCGTGGTACTTGTAAACGCGACTGTTCTGGGTTCGATTTCCATGCGGGCAATGAAATATTTAATATGAGAAACCCACTTTTATTAAAAGTTTTTGTTAAATTAAATAGTTTTGAATATAAGTATAACTATTTGCAAAATGTACGTCACTGTATCGTCCATTTGTATTTTATTTAAAAACTTCAAATCACTTTCAATCCTTTCAGATCCTTCTTCGTAGGAGTTCTTCTTAAATAATACAGAAAGTAAAAAAGTTTTCAGGACTGGTCCGAACACAATGTCATAAATCCTTTACTTTTTTAATATATTATATGACGTATAAATAAGCATTATTTTTCTTATGAGATGTTTTTGTGGTATAAAGTAAACTGCAAGCCGCAATAATTAACAAACATTGAGTAAGAGTTCAAATTTTAAGTATAAGCAGTTTAGAGAGATGAAAATGAAGTGACAAGAGTAGAATGGAGAGTTTTAACACTATTTTAGTTCTGCAATTTATTTTTGATCAAGAAATCAAGCTAAAGTAAGTTAGTAAGTTTTACACGTGTACGAAGGAGAAGCTGACGACACTTTACACACAGGTCGCGTAGCGCTGTAGTAGTAAAGTTTATGGGCCATCCCATTACTTTTTAGGATCCTCCTTTTCTACTTTACATCCCAATTTGAAATTAAGCTTATATAATATATTCTTATGTATTTTTTTTTAAAGATTTGTATGATTATTAAAGTCAAATATATTTTAAATTGCATAAGAACTTTTCTATATTTAGATAGTAGATATATAGAAGTATAGTAATGTTGTATTTTTATTATTTTTAAGATTACTGCACATTTAATAAAGGACATATTTATTTACAAAAACGAATAAAGTACTTAGTTAATGTGTAAAAGGTGATGTATTTATTGTAAAGAATATAAATATACCATATACGAGTACATACAATGTTTTGAAGTAAAGTTTAAATAATTTTGAATTTATATATTAATTGATAACATTAACAACAACACCAAAAAAAATGACTGATAATAAGAAGACAAGAATGTAAAAAAAAAGCAATGTGGTTAAAAAAAACACGAAAATTTCCGCTGAGGACAGGATTCGAACCTGCGCGGGTAGAACCCATTGGATTTCAAGTCCAACTCCTTAACCACTCGGACACCTCAGCTGTGTGGGCTGCTACGAAATAAGGCTTCAATAAAAAAACAAGAAACTTATTTTTATTTGTTCACGTGTTTTGCCTGTAACGGGTCCATCGATGACGTCATATTGCGCAAGAGTTGTTTACTTTCTCTTTCTTTCTTACAGGTGTGAGCGGGACAGTGACTCATGCGCATAATATGGCGAAGCGGATATCGTTAACTCAAATTTGATCCTAATTCGGACCAAATAACTGTCGTTTTGCACAATTGTGCATAATAATATATAATTGAGGTATTTTTAAGTGTAACTTCTCGTTACTTTTGCCGATTTTGAGTACCATTTACATTGTTGATATTATATTAAAAGAAAACAAAATCAGCTTCACGCTATTTCTTGCACTCAACAGAGTAAGAATCTCTACAGTCTCTCTAATATCTGTTAGATAGTGCTCAGACAGCGTTCCCCATTTTTCGCCGAATTCTGAACGCATTGGCGGAACTTATCGCCGCACTTCACATCTACACAAGAGCGAATAAATGAAAATATTAAATTTCCCCTGGCCTCTGCCTCTACATGACATTATAAATATTTTTTAAAATGTAATACGCTCAATACGCAATACATGTTTCTTTTAGTTTCACTCTGTATCCCGCAAATAGCAGGGTATGTAGGGGGAACCTAGTGTTAAGACACTGCGTTCACCACAATCTAATGTTCAAGACAATTCGCGTTGAGTCTCTGATCTTAACGCTGCGCTATGTCTTATTACCAGAGTGAGGTTAAGAATAAATAATTACTAGAGTGAGAATTGAACCCATAATAGTCGCGCTTACAGTGAGTCTCTGGGCTTAAATAAAATCAGAACATAATTAAAACGGCAGAGTTCGATTAGTACGAGATTCAATTGAAGGCTTTTTGAATAGGAAGCGCTTGTCCTCGAGTTAATCCTTACCGTCCTTCGATGGGCTTTGGGGATCTCTGGCGAGGTCTTTCTGACCTCATGGGCCATGCCGATAATTAGTTAAGCGGTGGAAAATTACTGCCTGACTCCCTACTAAGTGTTGTTATTGCTCGTATTTTTTGTTTATTTTTTATTTTGAAATACTTTATTTATTTGTGATTGCAATATTTTTCTTCGGAGGCCAGTTATGCGACTGTAATACGTGACAGGTTGTGAGTTCGATTCCCATGCCAGGAAATGATATATTTAATATTTTCACATTTGTATTGTCACATACAGCTTCTATATTACTTATCTACATAGCTATTCGGACCTATAAGTACATATATGCGTAAGCCTCAATTCAGCAGTACTGATAATACATAGACAATGTAGATAATAAAAATATTAATTTTTATAATATTTTTGTTAATTAATTAAGTAAAAGAAGTAATTTCAAAAAATAAAGGGTAGTTAACAAAAGTATCGTTAATTGCGTGTTTTGGTGTAATAGCAGAGGTGCGCGAACACCTGACGGCCTTGCCACGCGGCCGCTCGATGAGGACCTGCCGTGAATCATTACAAAGTAAAATCGTCCGGTGCGTGTAAGTGATTTTTTTGAGTATTTGCTATTTGAACATAATATGTACACTATATTTAAAGAATTATTGATTTCGACTTCAATCTTTATCTTGGATAGTGGAGTGAGGATTGAGGAGAGAGAACCTGGTGGCAAGACACTCCGTTTTCCGTATAACGCCATAGTAAGAGATATTGTATTTTTTTCATGGCGATGCAATCGAAATAATTAAGTTCCCCTAATGCCAGTGTAAATCTGAAAGCTGAGGCTGTCTATTATGTTTAAATTTTAATACGAAATATTTAATATTTTTATTATTTTAAGAGACCAAGTAATACTAGAGAAATATTATAAAATGATTCGTATTGTAATATTTCGAGATAGAAATAGGTGAAGGTTTTATAATAATAATTATAGGTATAATTAAATTTAATTTACCACTTCAAGTATTTAAATAATTATTTTTAATTACAATTAAGTTTATGGTAGCTGAGAATTAATAAGACCCCAATCTTATCTCGCCGATAGCTGTAGGAAGATAATTATGAAAATTAATTAAAGGCGATCGAATTCCAATTATTTCTCGTTCATCAGTTTAGTTGAAGAATTTTTAATTGAAATTAAGTGTCCGTTAGTCGATTATGTAAAAGGATGTTGAAATTTAAAATATTTTCTTATAGTGAAATTTCGTAACGATAATAATTAGGTACTAATTCACATTTAAATTTTTTAATATCTGTTTTTTTTGAATTCGACGCGGTGTGTGGGGAACTGAGCGTTTTAACATTAGGTTTTCTCTCCTTACAATTTTACCTAATTGTATAGATAATATATATAGTATAGTAAGATAGTTGGAACTTTAATGATGGAACTAACTTGCACCTTTATTGACCAGAGAGGGGAAATAAAGAAATACGTTCGCCCCCATAGGGTATCGCACCCACAAAGCATTCCTACTGTGCCACGGTGGGTGACCTTGTAGTATATAGCATACATTTTTCTGCATCATATAATGATTTATCTAAAAAATAATTTAATTTATATATAACTTAGCGCGAACCCGACCGCGGCTACGCCCGCTTGAACTATACGAATATTTATTAAATATATTTATGAAATTATTTTCAGTTTTCAATAGAGAGATGCATTAAGCAAGCTCATTTCGGGTGACGTTTTCTAACAACAAACTTTGCAAATCGTTGCTTAGCAACGACGGTTGTTAATTACATGGCGGAATTAATTGCATGTCAAATTAATAAGTATTTTAATATATTGATATATATCTAAAATATTACAAATATGAGAAAAAAAAGTATCCTATGTTCATCCCGAGACCCTCAAGTACCTCTATATGAGTATTTTATCACAATTAAATTAGCGTAGCGTAAAAGACAGACAGACAGACAGAGTTACTTTCGAATTTATAATATAGTAATGGATATCATATTAGTTGAGGCTATGGCCGGTGTCCCAACGGATTAAACAAAACCAGTCTATCGGAATGCGTGACTCACGCCGAGACAGATTGTCCTAACTTACATACCTATTCAATTTTAACCGCCTCCAGATCTAATATACATACATCTATTAATGTTTTGGCTTGACTATAATTTTTACTTCAAAATCTCGTAATTTAAATAAACGGAGCGTATGGACATGCTTTTTTATATATAGATGATTTTTTTTATATATACGAACCTAAGAGAAAAACAAGAAGGTAAACAACGAACGTGACCTCTGGTAAGATTCTTTTCAGCTCTCAACCAGCCCACAAAAAATTATCCACGTGGAGGATTAAAACAATGACAAGTCACCAAAGTACCAACAAAAAGAACAGACCGACTACAAAAGTTCGTAGAGCTTTGTACATTATAATTATGTATAAAAAAGCGAAAAAGAACTTAAGTCACGAATCACTTTCTACTTAACGCTATCGTATTTCAAGTTACAATCTTAATAAAACCACTTATCACCTTACAATTATTTTCAGAATTCAATCAATAATTAAAAAAATCGGTTATTTACGAGTTAGTATCCGTACAAATTTCAGAATTGTATTGTCAACGAGAAGTAGATAAACTGAAGTTTGCATGTGCCCATATGCACTCATTGCGATATGAAATTAACTACATACATATAAGTTTGGAATGATTTTGTTTCCTATGAAATATCTATAAAAAAATGTTCACGTCTCATAACTAATACGGCGAATTTTATATAAAATGTAAAATCAATGCATTAATGCTCGTATCTGTTGATGGAGAAGCTTTATTTTTGACGTGCAAGAAAGGACTTTAGATCTGAATATTTGATATTGAAATTAATCAGTTCAAGTCGATATCTCCTCTCAATCTCGAGATAAATTGTCGGAACAGACTGACAAGAAAGTGATCCTGGAAGTTTTTTGTTTCACCTTTGGTGGTATAGAACCCTAAAAAAACAGTATTTAACGGCGAGCTATAAAAATACAATGAAACCTCACTTAGCAGAAACAACTTGAAGAATTTTTCTTATCAACAAAGTTCTGTAACAAAAACACGAATATTCTTCAGAGCTAGGTCACAGGGCTATTTACGTTCCAAGAAAATATTTGTACTCTTAAGATTACTTACATTCGTAGCACTCGAAATTCCATCTCACACAAAGAGAATAGGCCGAGGTTAGACTGCGGTACGTAAGCGTTATAAAAGCTGAAACAGACTAGCGATCCAGCTAGCTATCTGAGGCACTCGAAAGACAACATGATTCGATGATTAATCCTACCACCATTAAATATCTTCGCCAAGTGGGCTGTTCCTGTAATGGCTTCGTAAAACCACTCTATTAGTGATTCAGTCTATGTTCCTAGGATCGATTCAGGAAGCTCAGAATTGCATACTTCGAATGAGCTAAGGAATTTTTCAATTACTGGACGCTGTACTGGCTTTACTGGGAGCTGTTTAGTTGTATAGCAGGGTAGGCAAAACGAACAAGTTAAGATACTCCGTTTTCCACTATGCGTCCAATTTTTGAGACATTATATGTGAAGTGGTGGAACTCAACGCTGCGCGGTAATATTTATTGTCAAGTTGTTAATATTAATTGTGAAGAATGCACGAGATCATGGGATTTTAATATAAATTCCATAATCCCGTGTATCACCAGAGTGGGTGAGAATGGGTGCCTTGCAGGTCTTTAAGGTGGAGATAGATGAGTACCTGTAAACACTTCCGCAGGTAGCCATTCGACCTTTGTTTGACCGTTGTAAGTATTCATTATTTCAAATACTTAGACTTTTTATATGAAACTTTAAAGATTCTATCAAAAATAAAAACAGTTATATTTTTAGAACTTCTTTACACCTCCTGACCGCTGCCGACGTCGACCACATTACCACTTAAATTTACTTGTTTACACAATCACGTCTAATTTACAGCGATAAACTACGCATACCCGGCGCATACTCGGGCCTGATTAAGTGGAAAGAATAGCCAGAGATAAACACTGCGCCGAGCTAAGAGATGATATCCAGACAACTAACATTAGTTGTGTTACGAAAGGCTAGGATAAAATTTAAACAGATTTAGACTGTTTTTAAATTAAGTACGTTCAGTGAAAAAATACACATGGTGGTTTGTTTTGCTTATAAATATTTATCCAATTTCAACCTTGCGTTGATTTTGATATTGAAAGTGAATTTAATAAATTATATACAATTTGCTTAATTTTATACTAGTGCGAATTACTTTATGTGGTCGCGCTACATTGGTACAAGGGTCTGAGTGCAACTGCAACGGTCGTGGGTTCGATTCACACGCGACGCTTCCTCTGGTAACGTGAAGCGCGTCGTCTAGTTCCCATACGCAAGAGAAACATCTCATAAATTGGGCGCTGCGTGGAGAACTGAGCGTTGTAACACTACGTCCCCTCTGCCTACCCTGCTGCATATAACGTGAAAACCCAATGATTATTTTGATACTCATAAATATTGTAAATAACGTGGTCAAGTTTGAGTGGCAGTTAATTGTCAAAGATTGTCATTTACTACCAATCTGTTGTTTAATTACAGTCGCGTGACTCCTAAAGGAAGAGAACGGGAATACCGACGTACGATACGGGGTCAGCGCGGCGTGTATTACCTACTTCAAATCATGGAGTTGTATGTATGTATGTGTCAATTATATTTGTATTTGAATTTACATAACTTATTAGTTGTTTCTTTGTTTAAAAAAATATGTGTTACTTGTGTCCGCCTGGAATGTCAATAAAAAAATAGATTTTGCATTTATATGAAAAAAAAAATTCTATGAATGCTGTAAAAAACTCTTGTCAAAGTTTTACTTCAGGAAGTTTTGGGTAGGCTGTCGCGGTGCAGTGGCACTGTTTAAAGGCGAAGGAAATGTCACGAGGGTGGATTTGTATAGATAAAGTGCGGTGTTGAGTTCCGAAAATTAGGCGGAGAGTCATAATATTAGTTTTGTTTTGTACACTGTGTTAGAATATTAAACAGTCATGGTCAAATTTTAACTGGACAAGAATGGCGCCATTTTAGTCCTATCCATTAAATACATAAGCGTGGACTCAATTTTATTTATGTATTCTTCAATATATGAAACAAAACCAGCTGAGTGTTTGATTGAAACATTTATCATAAATAACACGCTACAAAATGCATTGCAATAAACGTTACTCGGTGAGTTCAGTTCGCTGACGTGTTTCCGGATGCCAGTGTGAATACATGGAGCTGTTCTGTGGAAGAGCAGAAGAGACAAGACTCAGATTTGCGTTTTACATTTGATTATGAACCAGTATTCCGTGAAATAAGACGTCAAAAGTTATTTTAGTTTTATGTACATGTAATATAGATTTCTTGTTTTAGCTGCACACTCTCTCCCGTATATAGCAGGGTAGGCAAAGGGAACCTAGTGTTAAGATATTCCACCACCACCGTTCAGTTTTCAAGATTGCTTGTTGAGTGGCCGTAATTAACGACGCCTTTTGTTTTTTACTAGAGTGGGGAAAACTTAAATTAATTATTCTTCCAAATGGGAATTGAACCTAAAACCGTCGTATTTACACACTCCACAGTTATAGGTAGGTAAAAGTTACTTAACAAATATAATATTAAGGTCTAAAGGCGTCTCTATTGTCTCTATTTCAAATGTCTATCTTTCAAAAGATATTGCTAGGGTATATGCAAAGTAGAAAGGGATAAACTGTCCTTTTCACTGTTTAATTGAAATGTATGGCTTAGTATACTAGCTGAGGTTATCTCAACAAAGCACTCGTAACTTGGGGTTGCATGTAGGCGCGGAAGGCGTAGGGCGTAGGGCGACGCGTGGGTTGACTACCATTCTAAGATCTTTTTGCGATTGGGTGTTAATCTTATGCTTAATAGCCGTGTTGTATTTGTGATATCAGATACAAACACGTGTGACTGTAAGCGCTGAGAGCTGTTAAATTCCGTCACTCAACATGCAATCCTTCGGCGGAAAGAGGGGAACGTAGTGTCATAACACTAGTTTGCCTCTGCCTATGTTACTATATACTGGATACAGCGTGAAACTGACAAAAAAACTTAATATCAGAATCAGAGATCAATTCCATAGATAAAATATAATCTTTTTTTTTTAATCCTTTATGCCAGTATCATAGTCCTTTGTATCGGTATTCGTGACGCATATTGCGTATGCAATTTACGAACAACACAATGCAGTGTTTGCCGCGAGATAAAGCACGGCCACGGGTCGCGGCCGCGGGGGAAGGGGGGTGGCGGGTTGGACACGTGGCCCAAAATGATTAAATTGTATGCGTTATTTATTGATATGTGCCTTACTGGTCTCTTTGTATACATTTATTTTGTAAAGGGGTTGTAAAGTGGGGACTGGAGGGGTTAGCAGTAAGTATTTTAGTTTATTCTGCAAAATGACGAATGTTCGTAGTGATATATCCCCCACTTTTGTACTTTTTAACTTTAAGCTGAAAGGCGACAGACAGGAAGTATAGTATTAAAACTGTCCCATCCCCACTTATTGTCTGACATTGTGTTGAGTGGCGGAACTCAACTCCGCGCTTTCATAAATATTTCAATTTCTCAAATATATTTATCCTATAGTGATTTTAGTATTTTTATATTAAGCTGGTTTATAATAAAATAAATAGCTCTTATTTTCTGGTAGTTAGCCTTTTGGTTTTCAAACAAAATTTTGTTACCCAGCGGACACCGTACCGCATTAAGCCCGAACTAAACTTTTTAAGTTATGCACGCACATGTTCATTCTTATGTATAAAGTATATGCACTTTAAGCTCTACATAAAGTTTATTTTAGATTTTTTTAAAGTTAATTTTGTTACAACGCTACACGAAATATTTTAGATTCTTTTTTCAAAGGAATGACTGCTATACCTATAATTTACATATATATTAAATGTTCATGCTTCTAATTTATAACATAAACTAGTGAACCCGAACGCGGCTACACCCGCTTGAACTATACGAATATTTATTAAATATATTTATAAAATTATTTTCAAGTTTCAATAGAGAGATGCGTTAAGCAAGCTCATTTTGGGTGACGTTTTCTAGCAACAAACTTTGCAAATCGTTGCTTAGCAACGACGGTTGTTATTAACATGGCGGAATAAATTGCATGTTAAATTAATAATTATTTTAATATATTGGTATATATCGAAAATAATACAAATATGAGAAAAAAAGTATCCTATGCTCATACCCTCAAGTATCTCTATATGAGTATTTTATCACCATTAAAGTAGCGGTTTGGCCCTGATTGCGTAAAAGACAGACAGACAGACAGACAGAGTTACTTTCAATTTTATAATATAGGAATGGATATATCAATGTCGCCTTTGAATATATGTATTCCGCATATAGCAAGATATTCAAAGGCGGCATTGCGTATTGACGTGTGAGTGGTGGATATCAACGCCGCGGTAGCTACGAAAAACTAAAAAAATCTTGTTTACGTCTCCGGGTGCAAGTGCAACACACCAGGTCAATGCACCGGGAAGCAAAGCGCATCTGCATACGAAACAGTGTCAAATTATTTTAAATGCGAATCACCCTCGCTAAAACTCTTCGAAGCTTGAGGGGAGATTATTAAGTGGCCCCACCAGCTTTGTTAGAATTCTATTTCATTGTTCATTATTTCTATGCGTAATTCTTACTAGGGTGTGCTTAGGTAAAGGGTGCTTATGGCTAGTTGTGCCAAATGTTCTTCTTGCTATCAATATTGAATATTTGAGCTGTAGGTAGCAAAATGGGGACGCCGGCTGACCGTAAGCGAGATTTTTAAATTATTATTAATTTCCCGTTTTTCTACTTTAGTTCCGTTCCGGTACTTTTTATTTCCAGAATCTTTTAATTATTCTGCTCATAGTTATAAGACAAGCTCATAGCCCAATAAAAAAAAATACTTCTCGTTCTAATAGACAAAGCGCGGCGTTCAGTTTCATTTCTCAATACGCAATGTCTCGAAAATTGGGTGGAACTCAGAAAGTACTTCCATTTTCTAAATGGTAAAGGAAGAAACTGTCAAATTATAATAAGAAGAATTAGTTATAGTTAGAAATAAGCGCAATTTTTATTTAATTACACAAATAGAATTGTAATTATTCAAAGAACCTATCGACTTAACTGTCCATTTTTAGCACCATTAATATATCTTATTTTGCAAATATAGATGTATGACTGAGTAACAGTGACAGGCGAGTTGACGTCGCGTCGGGGGTCGCCGGTTCACAGCCGGCGCCAAGTCGCAGCTGTGCGTAGAGCTAGATAAGAGCCTACAGACTATTTATTTATAGACAGTGTTTGTTATACAATATAAATCAACAAGATTTACCATAGTTTAAATTGTTTTGCCATCTTCTAATAGTAATAATTAATTTGAGCTTTAAATTATGAGCTTTTTTAAAATATTTGTTACATACTCGTGTATAGCGTAATCATTTCGAATGTAAGCGAAACCAGTCTCACTTAAAAAAATGAAATATGTAACATTTTTATTTTTTGTTTCTGGTAACGAGCCAAAGCGCGTCGTTAGGTTCCGCCATCTAGCCTTCTCTGCTATGTGCGGGATACGGCGTGAAATAAAAGAAATAATCTTTATAACGGCTTAGACAGTGGACTCCATAGTATATCTAAAGGTGTAGTTATAAGCGAAGCGGGAGTATAATAATCATAGAACTGAAAAGAGCCGCCGCCTGCATACTAATGTTACCCAAATCTTACAATGAAAGGACAGTCTCGTCTAGACTGCACTGAACCCGTATCCCCAATTCAATATTCATATTTTGTTTAATTTTCAAAGGTATGAACATACCCATTGTCTGTGAGCTTAAAATTTGAAAGTTTGTTATGTATATACTACTTCGTTTAAAAAGTTTAAATTTTGTATATAAGTAGGCTAGGGAGTGTAAAGGAACACTGAGATTTTTTTCTAAATTCCTATGAATAACGGGAGAAAAGGGGAATCACACGTGAAATATTATGGGGGCGATGAATAGTTTATATATGTATATGTACATATTATTTATTATGTAAATATAGACAATAATAATGATATTTTTCTACAAGTTTGATGATTTAAATCAGCCAATAATGTTACCAGATAGGCAAAAAATCTATGTCTGTCTCTTTGTTAGTTTATTTGACAATAATTGCTGGGCAGGAATTGATATAAATATTGGTGTAATAACAGCTTAGAGTCAAAAACATTTTGTTATTTTTATTTTGGTATTGATTACGGGTGTTTACTGGTCGTAGTCACCATAAAATATATGAAGAGATGAATACGCATATATGATATCTGTCCATTTAATTAACATAGCTATAAATCTTACTTAACGAATGCTTCAAAGCTGACAAAAGTGGTATGAGTAATAAATTGTAAATTCATTAAGAAGTATAAATAAATTCAACATTATGTCAAACATGTGCCAACAAGTTACATTTAAATGACGTAAATAACTTTATCATGTCATTATAGAACTTAATTTTGAACAAAAGAAGAGTTCTGTCTATGGTTAAAATCCAAGATAGTATGTAGTAGTAATATTTTTAGTACCCACCTAAAATAGCTCCTTTTGGCACGCCTATGTCTTATATATTAAAATTAAATTAAATCAGCTTCACGATGTATCCCGCACACAGCAGGCTACCCTGCAGAGGAAACCTAGTGTTAAGACACTCCGTTCCCCACTTTCTGAAGAATTCTGGAGGCATTGTGTGTTGAGTTTTATATATAATTTCTCTTATTTATGACTACAGCTTGGGTGGGCCCTCTCTGTACTCCCAAAAACGGGACAATAAGAGACCTTTCTATGCCTTTTTTCGCAAAATCATAAACAATCAATTTAAATTTATCGTTTTCGATTTTTTGATTGCCTACCCTGCTACATGCGGAATAGAGTGTAAAGAAAAAACGGTTGTTAGTACAATACTTTTTTTTTCATTTTCTATGATAGGTAGATTGTGGCGCTGGGTAAAAACGAATGGGAGGTTCTTGGGAAGTACGAGTATCTTGACCGCTTCTTCACTCTGTATATACACTGCCATGCGGGAAAAGAAAATAAAAACAATATTTACCTATTACACAAAATATTGAAAATACTTCAAAATAACAACAGAACATAAATAAAAAAATGATTACGATTGAGGAATATGACAACCCTCTAAAGTCACCGCAAGAGTTACGCGTAAAAAAAAAACCAAAACGAAAGCTTATCCCCCGAGACACAAAAAGTTTTGTGTGTCATTAACTAAATGCGTCGCCAAAAGTAATTATAATAATGAACGACTCCACTCCGTTATGGTAAAAATGTGTATTATTAAAACCTTTCTAAAGTTATTCGTTTACTGGGTTTTTTTTAAATAATTGTCAAATTTCCAAGTAAAAGTCATGAAAAGTATTGTAAAAAAATGAGATATCTGTTTTTAACAATTATACAGTATTATTATACAATAAGGATTAATAGGAAACGAGTCAAAATTTGTATGTAAATCTGGAAACCGTTAGTGGCCACTAAGCCATACTTTCTTATTCAGCTACGCCGAAGTTCTTATTTTACGAGACATTGCACTGTGAGTGACGGAACTCAACGCCCCGCTTTACATACAAGAGCTGAGAAATAAGAATATATTAGTATAACGTATAATTTTAATATACATATTTTTATTTCTATCTATGTAAGTACCATAATGTCTGTCTGTACATTATTTAAAGAGAGCAAGCCACTATATAATAGTTTTCTTTGTCCCAACGAGGAAATAATGAAGAAGAAGTTGATTGTGAGCGATGTTTGTAATTTGTATCGGATAGGATTTGCATACTATTCCAATTAGACATGTGACGTCAATCTGTTGATTCATACCGTACTTGATGAGAGACGGTCGCTATATTAATGTTCCTTTTGTTTCATTTTGTTTTGTATTTAAGTGCAAAGGAAAAAAATGACACCATCGTGGTACTATAGCACTATGTTTGATTATAAATGCGACGGTTATGTGTTCGATTCCAAATAGAATGAATTATTAAAGAACACAAAACAAGTCAACAAGCAACACAAGTCGTCGAGCTTTACCACTCAACGCAATGTCTTAAAAAATGGTGGTAAGTGGGGCACGGTGTGTCTGACATTGCGTTTCCTCAGCCTATGCTGTTATATGCGGGATACAGCGTGAATCTATTTTTATCTTTACTTAAATTCAAAATGTTTTTACATTACACCGAACTTAAATAAACACCAATTACTACATGTATATCTAAAACAACAATTTTTCATCGTTTCATTTCATATTCGATCAAAATAATGAATTTTCAGTTCAGTGATGTCAAGAGGATTACCTCCTATGGGGATGAGGGGGAAAGGAGGACCACCCACAGCACCAACTATGACACGTTCCTGTGGACTTCTTTTGAGAAATATTTTTTCCTGTAAATGGTAAAATCCTCTATAAGAAATATATTTATTTAATCTAAAGAATATATATCTCAAATCATATTGGATATTATAAATAAATAAGAATCAAAGTCAAAAGGCAAAGGTCCTTCTTATCTTAATGTTAGTGCTATTTTTATTTCGGTTTCAGACAGTTTAAATGTTCGAAAATAATTTTAGGCCCGTCGTGGCACAGTAAACGTGACTTTAGTGACAGAACTCAACGCCGCGCTTTTCTCTTGATACCAAAGCGAAGAAATGAAAATATAAAATATTTAATTACCTCGACTGGGATTCGAATCCACAATCTATCGCGTGTACAGTTATATATTATTTCTAAATATGCCACAACTGAGAATACCAACTTTCACTTCCAGGTGGTACCAACGATAAAGCGTATCCACTTATTGCAAGAGCCAAAGTGAAAACTCACGAACGCCAAGTTCAAGTATCCGTACCGTACTTTTACTCTGAATACGTTTTGTTCTCACAATGTACACTTTCTCAATACCTGGTTATTGAACTTATATAGGTTTTTGTTCAAACAAAAACTAAAAAGCTTTCATATGTTAGCTTTTGTAGCTTTAAATTTAAATAGGTAAGGGAAGAATTGACATTTTTTATTAAGGTGTTATGGTAAATATTATGTATGGGTTACATGCATTGATGAAATGAATAAATTTTTAATTCAAACCAGAGTTTTTTATTGTTTTCCGTCTAAAATATGCAAAAATAAACATAAAAATATTAATTTTCATTGTGGCACAGTACAGCCTCTGAGTGTACAGGCGATGGTAGTCATTTTTATTTCTGTACAACTTTTACATTCCACATAATAATAACACCCAGCCTCCCCTCTTCCCCGCATAGTAGTAGTACGGTAGGTAAAAGGAACCTAGTGTTAAGTGACTTTATTTACGAGACACTGCCGTCTAATATTCGAGAGCTTGTTTTTTGAGCCTCGCTCTGTCTCCCAGAGCAGAGGTAATTCAAAATAATTGAAAAATATTATCATTATCTAAGTGGGGATTGAATTACGCCACGACGCGACGGGATTAATAACCAGTACTTTTATAAATCTGTGTTTATTTTCGAATAATAAACATTGATCCTATAAAATTATTAATAATAAAACTACCCGTGACCACGGACTACTTCAAAGTGTAAGAAACATCTGAGCTTCATTCCAAGCTTCATTTAAAATTATAAATATTATTATTAAAAGTAACGAATTAATTTAACATTCAGTAGATGTTTTTATAAACAATATACGCCTACCTACTTAATCACCTACTTAAAAATTAATGAATGTGCGTGCTTACTTATCGTCTATAAGCTCAGATTGGCTTTGTTATATATATGAAAATATTTTCAAAAGGTCAAACGTAATTTGTTAAATGTTATAATAACCGTAGTAAATGTACAAGAACGAAATATCAGCAATTTTCAGCTTACGCTTTATACCACTCATAGAGTGTAAGTAGCGGGAACCAGGCGTTAAGATACTCCATTCCCATTGTTCTCCACTTTCCACCGAACTTTCGAGGCATTGCATGTTTAATGATATAACTACAGTTATTCTATGCTTGTTTCCCAGTAAGCAGCAGAGAAAATGAAAATATTATATATTTCATTGACCCAAATGGTAATCGAACCCATAGCCGGTTACATTTATAGCCACGCTTGTGCTACGTCAGGACCTCCACAAATACTTACCTACTTAAATTTAAGGAGCTTACGAGTTTTATAAAGCGTTCGGAATATTTTTTAAGTAGCTGTAAGCCTTTCCCACAGGGTAGGGAGGAAAACCCAGAGTCAAGACATTTCGTTTATAATAATAACTAATTTTTTTTTGTTTTAAATTCTTATTTGTTATTTTATTATCATAATGGATCTTATGATAATAAAATAACAAATATTTTTTTTATCCATTTTATTTATAGTTGTTAGTGCAATGTCTTGAATTCGAACAGCGGGAACCATTTCCCGCTGTTCGAATCTTGATATTAGACTATTTATGTTATATGCGGGAACGTTAACGCGTGAAGCGTGAAAATAGAATGTCAACTTATATTCCTATCTTATTATATTGCTTAAGACACTTTGTTCCATTCGTGGAGCAGGGGCACAAGTGTATGACTGTATATGCGATTGGTAGTCGGTTCAATTCCTGTTCGAGAAAATGAAATATATATTTAAATTTATATTTTCGTTTCTTCGCTTTGGTATTGAAGTAAAGCGCGGCGATGAGTTCCGTCACGCAATACCTCCAGAATTTGGCGGAAGATGGGGAACGTAGTGTCTTTATATAAGGTTCCCTCTACTTACCCTACACTTAACTTTAAAACATAACTTTAAGCTATTTAGCTATGACAAAATGTGGAATGCTATAACCTAAGCCTGTAATAAGTGCCACATTAATATAAAGTAGAATGTTCGCGCATATGGAGAGGAGCTTATTTCAGCCTACGTTTTAATCTCTTTGTAGAGCTTTACACGCGACGGTGCTTTTACGCATTATATTGTCAATGTTGATTTGTAATACAATTGTGGTAAGGATTATTTTAGTTTTAGACTGTATTTTGCATATAGGTGATGATGGAGGAGGGTAGGTAGAGGTGATCCCCACGTACCACCCAATTGTCGAGATGCATGTTGAGTGTCGGAATTCAACGCTGCGCTTTGTCTGTAATAAGACCAGACAGAGAATAAAAATATTTTAATAAAATTAAAATGAAACTACCGCCGCCTTTACAGTCAGATGTAATGAGAATGAATAGTATTTGTTGTTTGATAAGTATTTCAAATATTTTGTGTATCATGAATATGGAGAGATATCTCTATCTGATGTTCTGTTCTATTTTTTATACATTTGCTTAAGGCAGTAATCGAATCCAAACCCTTTACATGTTTATTATGTTTATTTATTATCTTGTGCATACATAGCAAAAGGACAACAAATGAGGAGGCGTACCGCGTGCCCCGGCGGGGTGTGATGACGTCACGTCCCGTCTTGACGTCACAAGTTCACAGTCAATGTTAACAGATCACGGCCACTCACTGCGCTGTACCGACTGGCGACTGGCGGATCTGCTGAAGATGGGTGGGTGGGTTTTGTAAACAATATATATGTAATAGGGGTGTGTTGAGCTTTTATTGTTATTTTGTATTATTATTAAAATGTCTTCGTTTCGACAATCCTGCATTACATTAAACAATCCTGGATTATTTGAATACAAGAAATAATAAAATAATAACCTTAGTTAGAAATATAACTATACCTTACCAGTATAGTTATATTTCTAACTAAGTAAAGGAAGTATATACTCTTACCAAAATATTTCTCCAGTAAAACGTTTAATATATTTAATGTAATTTGTGCGTGTTGCTGCAAGCTCTCGTGCATTGAGAAGGTCAGGTCGACGGTAGGTAACACTAAATTAGTACTTAAACTTGATTTAGTACAAAATTTACAGGTGTTTATATTTAGTTTAGATCTTACGTTGCTAATAGCAGATATTAAATGCAACTGAGTAAAGTTTGATATAATAATTTAGACTAGTATATTAATTCATACCGCTAATAAATATGTAGCTGTAAAGACCTTTTGTATTTTTTCATATGGACTGACTGAAATTTGAGGTTTTTTAAATCTGTTTATAAAGAAAAAAACCTTTGGATGGTTCAGTACTGCTAAATATATTTTTTTACGTTCCGTTCCTCAAACAGAAAAAACGAAACCCTTATAGGATAACTTTATTATCTGTGAGTGTCAGTTTGTATCTCTGACTGTTCATTTGTCAAGACAATTTTAAGATCGCGTGGACGGATGAAATTTAAATAAATATGGAATAGGTCTTTTAAAGCACAGAAAAAATAAGTTTGCCCAACAATGAGTGCAATCATTTCAGTCTCCTTTATATTTAAACTAGTGGACGCGCGCACCTTCGCTTGCTTATTTAGGGGTGCATTTTATTAAACCATGAAACATTTGTTCATTGAATTTTTTTTAAGAGTATAAATTTCAAATTTTAAAAAATCGGAGGCGATTTAAAGATTTTTCCATACAAACATTCAACCCCTTATTTGCACCCTTAGGGGGAGAATTCTAGAAAACCATGAAACATGTATTCAAATAAATACTTTGAAAAATCTAAATTTAATATTTTATAAAAATCGGTGCCGATTTTTTTTTCCATACAAACCTTCAACCCCTATTTCACCCCTTTAGGGTTAAAATTTTTCAAAATCCCTTCTTAGTGGATGTCCAAATTACGAAAGTAAACATCTGTCCAAGTTTCACGTTTCTACGCACAGCGGTTACCTCAGTCAGTGAGGACAAGTCCTTTTATATACGAGTATATAGAAGATGATAGAAACAACAATTATAAGCTTTTATTCACAATTAATTTCATACAAAGCTTCTTCGTACTTGCCTTGCTTTAATCTACAATCCGGCAATTAATACGGAACCTTCAGTGAGCTAGTCCCACTCGCTCTTGACCGATTTTTTAAAAATATAACAAGACTTCATTACTGGCCAACACATGTCATAAAAACACAGAATCGTAAGTATACATTTTTTTCTTTATTTCATACAAACAACAAGTAAAGTTTCTGTTTCTCTTGTTTCGCCGCTGTACTGCCGCAACCGCCGCCGCCTTGTCGAAGGTCACGGTTATTTATAGTGCATTGTACCGACACTACAGCCAACGCTTTATGTTCATTTTATTGAATTACAAAGATTTACCCGATACGGCCGGGTCGTTTCTTTTTCTTATTATAGTACATTTCCTTCAAATTTATTGATATTTTGGTAAATTGTACCATTTAATAACAATTAATGTATTTGTGTAAAATGTTATAATGAAATGAATCAGTGTGTTTTAATATAATTTGACTTAAGATATATCCATCCATACCTATATTATAAATTCGAAAGTAACTCTGTCTGTCTGTCTGTCTGTCTGTCTTTTACGCAATCAGGCCCAAACCGCTAATTTAATTGTGATAAAATACTCATATAGAGATACTTGAGGGTACCGGGATGAACATAGGATACTTTTTTTTTCCTCATATTTGTAATATTTTCGATATATACCAATATATTAAAATAATTAATTTGACATGCAATTTATTCCGCCATGTTAATAACAATGGTCGCTACGCGTTGCTAAGCAACGGCTTGCAAAGTTTGTTGTTTTAAGAAAACGTCACCCAAAGTGAGTTTGCTTAATGCAGACATGGCGCGCGCCGATATAGATTTGTATACATTAACAAAAATTAGATGATTTCTATAATTTGATATTCATCCTTATGAAAATAAATATAATAGTCACTTTTAGCATTTCATCTAGATGGAAATTATAGTTTACTGTATAACATTCTAATAAATAATTAAGGAGATGTCACTGATTCCAAATGACTTAGCCTACGAGTTGTGTAGTATGACCGACGCGAACGGGCAGATGACTTTGTTGATTTTGTAATTTTTTATATATTTTCGAATTAATATTATTTTTTATGTAATTACTTGCTGCTTATAATTAATTAATCTTAGTTCGGTTATCTATACCGATGTTATACACTTAAAATATCGTAATTTTAATCATTTGGGATTTTATTTAATATTGTTCGCAAAAATTAATAATTATTTAATATAGAAAAATGTTTAGTACGCGCGCACGACAAACTTTAGGTACTTTTTCTAATGTTAAGAATTTCCTTTAGTTACTTTTACTTCTTTTGTTTGTTCATTTCGGTTACTCAGACATTTTTTCTAATAATAAATCTCCACTTATTATTATTTTTTAACTTATTTTAATTATTTAGGCTTATATTTTCGCGGGCGTAGCCGCGTCCGGGCCCACCAATATCTTATAAAACAAAGTCGCTTTTCGTGTCTGTCTGAACTTTCTAACTCTTCTTCTTCTAAACCACCCAACGGATTTTGATGCGGTTTTCACCATTAGGTCGAGTATTTCTCAGGGAAGGTTTATATATAGTTTATTATTTGTACATTCTTATGTAAATTAACATAAATACGATAAATGTGTATAAAGTCCTACCCCTTGATGCACTTTCGCGCATGCGCTGCTTTAATGGTAAGTACTACATGAAAATAATGTACTGGAGTATTGTTCCTCTTAATAAGATCTACAAAAAAGTCCGCGACAGCATTTTCGTATCTTTTAAGGATAACGTGTAGTGATCATATTTCTGTCTAAAAATTGTAATTTCAATATATTTTTTATTGTGAGGGATATTTTTCCATAATGGTATTAATCCTTATCCTTTAAAATATTTATTAATTTTCTACTTTAAACGAAGATAAAATTTGTTATTTACACTATTTCGAAATTGCGAATAGTTTTAGAGAAAAACGCATTTAATTGTTAACACATCACGCCGTTGACGCATCAGCTGTATGTTACTCAAGTTTCACTTATCGCTTACTCTCAGCATATAAATAAGTATATTAGTTACGTTGGCCATTTAATGTAGATCAAAACTGTCTTTTACTGTTTTTCATTTTAATAAGTACCTTAGAAGTTGTTACAATATCAAAAAATCCTTGCTGCGAAACGGCTTATACAAGCGCGTCCCCTGCGCCCGCCTAACACTATAAATAACCTAACACGCATCGGTGGTTCAGTGGTAGAATGCTCGCCTGCCACGCGGGCGGCCCGGGTTCGATTCCCGGCCGATGCATTCTATTTAATTTTTCATCAGGAACAGAGTACCCTCTTCCCTGCCCAACCGGTGTCGCCGTTTTAACAGCATTAACCACAAGCTCGAATGCATCTATCTCTATAGCAAAGAAGATTTAGATGTGTTTCAAGTATTGGATAATTTTAGTTGAATGTATTATTTCAGCGCGATATATTTGGTTTCATATTTTTTGTAGTTGTTATTAGTAGGTAGGTTTTTGTTTATAATTTCTTCCGTTTAAAAATAGTCATTTAAATATACTTTAATAAGTCCTTGAAAAGATTAGTAACACAGATTTAAAATTACAGTACTAATAAATCTTTTTGCTGAGGGATACCGATCTATAATCCTCCTCAGCACGGTTGCCAAGCTGTTTGAGAAGTTATTCCTTTTACTTCTTCAGTCGCACATCCACCCACAAAGCGAGCAGTTTGGGGAGCGGGTATACCACTCTGGGTAAACTTCGCAACAGTGATCAACCGAGAGAGTATGAGTGTACAATAGCAGTCTTCCTTGACGTAGCACGCTTATTCGACCACGTCTGGCACCCGGGCTGATTTCATAAAGTGCTCAGAGCCGGCACCCCCCAACACGTCGCATGACTTTGCCGCTCTGCTTTGTAAGTGACAGGATATTTTGCGTGAGAGTTGAGAGTGCGAGGTCTAGCAGCGAACCGATCGCTGCCGTTGTCCCAGTCAGAATTTTGTCACCTGCTCTCTACGCACTATACATTGATGACATTACAATGCCCTAGCGAGTATTACTCAACGAGGAATCCTGTAGATGGTACGGAACCTCACCCTCCGGCGAGTGACGCAGGCACCATATTACGTGAACACCACGCGCCACTCACCGCAACCTAAAAATAGAAACCCTAGAGGTACACATTGGTCGTCTCGCGTCCAACGTATTCCGTTGCGCCGGTGTATCGGGTCACCTGCACCTAAGGAGCAGCACTCCGCATACCGGCCGCCCGAGGTCAGACGTCTTCTTCCGAGGGACTTTCTATCCTCCTCCAAATCCCACTCATGAGCAGTCATCTTGGTCGTTTAATCAACGCCTCCCTCAGGAAACCGAGAGCCCAATTCCGATCCCCTTCCGCATCCCCTTCCATGTATCTGCTCTAAAGCAGGTTTTCGCCTGAGACCACGGTCAGAGAACCAAGGCCCTGATGTCGTTCAGAGCTAGTACGGAGATGGCCGAGAGAATGTTTTGCGCCTGGCAAAGTAAATTTAGAAGTGATTGCACGTATTTTGGAGTTATCCAATAATTATAATGTATTTCCACGCGACATAATTGGATACATCTTTCGTTTAAGTATTTTTGAGTCAGAGAATAGTAGGTGGTCTGTTGTTTATAATTTCTTTCGCTTAAGTTTTCTGTTATTTGTGTTATTTATTTGTGTTTAATTTAAAACAATTGGAAAATCCTTCTTGGAATTACGAAAATGCAGGTTGCATTAGGGTTTAATTAATTTTCACATTATCTTAAGTGCTTTGCAAACATACATTATATGAATAATACAGTAGTTAAGGCGGGCGAAGCCGCGAGCGGGTCGCTAGTAATAAATATAATATGAATCATCACGGTCTTGGTGCAGCTTTGAGTTCAACACACAATGTCTCGATAATTAGGTGGAAATTGGAAAACGGAGAGACTTACTATTAGATTCCTTATGCCTACCATTCTATTTCTATTATTTTTATACATCTGTAAATTCGAAATTAAATTTAAATTATTCTTTACAAGAAATAGACACTTGTGCGCACTTTTGAATCGTTGAATGAACGTAGAGCTACCACTTCCGTTTCGAAAGGATTGATCGAATCATATAAATCTATATAAGATTTTTAATAATTATTAATGCATAATAAAGTGCAAATATGGTGTACAAATTTACTTTATTACTATATACTAATAACGAAGATTGTCTCCAAGGCCGGCTTGTCTCGTCGGTGGTCAGCGGTTCATATTAATTGAGCCCTGACTGGCGTTGGACTACGTTCCAATACACGCAATTGGTATATAATACCTTTGTAAATAGCATTCAATATTTGTATGGCCTTGCTGCAGTTCTCGGGTTACGTACCAAGCCGCAATGGCTGGAGTTGGTTTAAGTATATAGTTATATATTATATATATTTTTTGTATTGATAATATTATGGTTATAAATTATTTATGTATAAGCTAACTTGAATTTGGAACGGAGTCTCAAACGCTACGGTCTCTGCATACATCTTTCGCCTCGACCTCCGCCTCGTGATCTTCTTACAGTATCATCATCTATGACATTTATATTTTCATCGTTTGCTTAAAAAATATTTATTATATAGTAGTATAGGTATATAAATATATGAACTCTTGTAATATTTCAGAATTGTAAGTGAACAGATAGATAGATATCTTTAAAGTTAGCTTAGTGTTCTATCTGTTCCAGAAATCTGTACATCTGACAAGTTTTGTCAGTTCACATCGAGTCGGAGATCTTATCGCAGTTAGTTTACAGTCTCACTACGGCCAGCTTCGTGTTAACACTAAATAGGTAATATAAAAATATTTAATATTTTTTATTTTATTTAAAGCCGTAAATTTTCCAAGATTTCCAACTAATCTTTGCAAGTAGCGTCAGCAGCAGCCTGCTCGCGTCACTCCACTCGGATATAGAGTAATGAACGCGACTTCACTCCTACAAAGCTATTAATAGAAAGCAATTTTTCATATTATCGATTAAGTACGATTTGCTGTTGTTTATTACGATTTTGAAGCTTTTGTGCAAAATATGAGCTTTTCAAACGTAACATTATTATATTTTTTAAGCATTAAATTTGCTTATATTTTGTTCAATTTACATGTTTAATTTAAATGCCTCTTATCTAGAACATCGACTCTTGGTCTGGAAATAGACAGAGAAAACGTGGTGTCGATGCTCCAAACTCACGTATTGACCTAATTAATTTTGGTTTTAACAGTTTACAAAAATACCTACGGTTTACATCCCGCTCACAGCAGGGTAGGCAGAGGGAACCTAATGTTAAGGCAGTCAGGTCCCCATTTTCCACTGATTTTTAGAGGCATTGTTCGATTCCTAATGTTCGATGTTATGTGTTCAACATAACATCACTCAACACGTAACTTATCGAAACTAAGGTGGTGTTGAAGAACACTTTAATAAATTAATAAATAAATATCATAAACATGTCGCCTCCGCCTGTAAAAAAAATGTATGCTTAAATTCAAAATGGAAGTCCAAAAAGCCCAACATGGACAAGGATACGTAATTTATATTCCATCTGATATAAATTTTAGTGGCCATGGACGTTTGAGGCGAATTGGGTCAATGTCAGGAGCGCGCGGCCTTTGACCGTCTCCGCACAATTGTCACTTGTTCCTGATGCACCGCTCTTGACAAATTGATATAAATTCATGGATTTATTTTTATTATTTTGGTACAACTTTTTTATTTAACTTACCTTCACGCTTTATTCCTAGCGGGGTAGTCAGAGAGAACGGGATTAAGTCTCTGTATACTCTACTCTTTCGCCTCGTTCCCTATACATACCCTCCGGAGGGTCCTTGTGCTTTTTATGTGACCTTCCTCCAGTATCTTTGAAACTGTGTTTTCGAAGATCAACCGCCTTCCCTACTTTTATAACTAAATTATTATGTTCATAGTTTGTAATGATCTAATTGTTACAGCAATAGAGTTGAATGCACTTTAATCGTCACTTCAAATCGCAATTCATTTCGTAACTCGCTATAGAGACGATGCTCACATTCTTCACATTAAACATGACTTCCTATTTTTAAAGATTGAACTAGAAGCTTCACGCGTTTTCCAGCATAGCAGAGTAGATAGAGAGATTCTAGTGAAAGGCTACTCCGTTCTCAAATACTGCTTGGTGAGCAGAGTAGTGGAACTCAACGTCGCGTTTTACTGGAGTGGAGAAATGAAATCATTCTAATCTTACAATTAAATATAACCGTTGTGGTGTAATGGCAAAGCGTCTAATTAATAACGCGAAGGTTTTGATTCTCGCACGTTCCCTTTACCTACCCTGATATATGTAGGATACAGATAAATTAAAAAATAATGTATATGTTTAAAAAGAATTAGGATTTTAGCCATTCAAATGGTATTAAATGTTTAAATCAGGTATGCATTCCGTAGGGATGGTTTGGGCGCACTCGAGCATGGACAGATAGCGCTGCCTGCTCGCGTAGAATGGGTTACATTTATATTATTATTTATTAGAAAGCGAACACTTTAATATTAGCAAGTTTTAAATAGGAAAAAACATAAATGCAAAAAAAAATGTATTTAAATGATTAAAGTCGAAAAATATTTTAATAATAATATAACCTTATAAAAGGAAGGCGGCAAACAAAATAGAAACTACTCGTATTTAAGTTAATACAAAAAATATAAATTAATAAAAATATAAACAATCCTAAAATGGTACAAGCAAAACATTAATTTAAATGAAAAAAAACACCGATCCAAAATTAAAAATCAGATAAAAAACTTAAACGTTTAACACATACATTACGCAACCTCGACAATGGCGACAAGTGGCTGAGAGAGTGCTGGAGGCCGAGGGCGCGGGATAAACAATCGCCTCATAAATACGGCTTAAAGAGGAGCCCTTGAGGAATCCTTTTTACTTCCAATTTTTTATCACTTTAATTTTTTATTAAATAAACTAGTCGTCGCCCGCAACTTTATATGCGTGGGCTTTAAAACGTTATTTGTTTTTTTTATTTTTTTTCTTGTTCCTGTAAGAAGATAAATCCTTTTTTTGTGTTCCCCTGCTCTGCTTAGTTAGATCAGCTTTTAGTTTATTTAATTACTTAATCAGCAACATATGAGTTTTATAAAACAAAATCAGCTTCACGCTGTATCCCGCACACAACAGGGTAAGTAGAGGGAAAACAATGTTAACACACTCCGTTCTCCACTTTCCGTCGAATTCTGCTGGCATTGCGTGTTGAGTGGCGGGATTCAACGCCGCGCTTTTGCCTCGATACTAGAGTGGAGAAACGGAAATATAAATTTAAGTAAATATTTCTTTTCCTCGAGTAGAGATCGAACCCAGAACCATCGCGTTACAGTCACTCTTGCGTCACGACGGCCTTTTTTATTTTTTTTATATATATACATTATATTTGATAATTTATATGTAAAAATAAAAATTACATATAAGTAATTTGTATTCTGTCCTTGTCTTTACGTTCCGAAATTCTCACTTACGACATTTTTAAATACATTCAATAGGCGTTTAATTTCGGGGTTTTTTTAATTCAATCGTTTCGAACTTGTACTTAGGTCACATTGTGTGTAACATTACCTGTCGTGAATTAACTATTACTGTATATAATTAGGAGCTATTGCAAAATTTTAACGAATATATAAGTTTTCTTCAAGTTATAAAAGGAATTGGCACATAATAATTATATTTTTTTTATGTTCTGCTTCTTATAAACAAATAAAAAATAATAAACCCTAAATGACTTAGTTTCCGAGAAATTTTATAAACAAACATGTAAAAAATATATATACACTTACAAAAATAGATTATAAAACTCGAATATAATCCAATTCCAACAACATTACATATAGTGTCCTCCTGACATCCTCCTTTTTCGAAGTCGGTTAATAATATAACCTATAATTGACCATGAGCAATGTTAAATCTACATCAGAAATGAATATTGACAAGAAAATCCCTATAACGTGTTGTTAGCAAGTAACTTGCCAAGTGAGACGAGGCTGCCTCTGGAATGCAAGCTAACTCAATTGAAGCTTTATTGACGATTCATTCTATCCGTAATTAAGACTAATACAGAGACAGCGTTAAGCACTTACATCAGAGTGGCGTATTCATTTTAATCTAGACCAGCCACGAAACAAAAATATCCGTTTCTCTCGCTCTCGTACGAATTTCGCAAAATCTTCTCTTAGTGCTCCGCTATACTTCAAAGAAACCAAACTTCGGCGTTCTACGCCGTGAAGTTTCGGTTTTAGGTATGTGTGTAACATGTATTGCTATTTAAAAGGAAACGAATTAATTACAATTAAAACATAACACCACTTCAGAAGAGTACTCTCTGTCTAGTTGCTGATTTCAAAATGCTAGCAATTTTGTCATCTAACTTTTTTTAATATTAAGATTTTTATTTATGCCAATCAACTTATTAAAAAGTTAAGAACTTATTAAAAAGTTCAAAGATGTCTATGATGTTTCTATTAGAATTATAATAAGTTATACTTCACTTTATGAAAAATGTTTAATAATATTTAAGCTTGTTTAAAATACAAAATTATAATAAAATTACATATCACATTATGTGAATAGTTAGCTCCCTCTGGACGTATCTACCGTGTTAATACATATGGGCGAAAAAAATATTAACATACATAGGTTAAGCAAAAATGTACAGATATCTTATTAATAATATACGAAGCATTATTTATTACAATACTGAAATTATTTACGAAACATTTCAAATAAATTCATTTTTTTGCATTTTCTCTGGTAACAAGGTAAAGCACAGCGTGGAGTTCCGCCACGCAGCACTCATCGTAATGTCTTGAAAGTCTTGGCTGGTAGTGGGAACGTAGTTTCTTAATATTAGATTTTCTTTACCCTGTTTTATGCGGGATACAGCGTGAATAAAAAAAATACAATAAAAAAAATCCATTCAACCCTAACCTCCTTTACAGTTTATTTTGAGAGGCAAAAACGATCTATTAAGAAAACCGGAAGATTATCTCATTTAAATATTAATTACTCAGAACAGCTGCATTGTCGGCACTTTGTTTAGCAAAATGACGATTTCTATCTATTTCGTATTCGTTTTGCGTAACAATTAATATGTATAGAGTGTGAAGACTGGCCATTATCTGAGAGTCATCTCAATATGAAAGGAACCGGCGCGTGCGCATCACGCAATTACCTATTGTAATATATACTGTTGTAAATATAGCTTCCTGTAAAGCTTAGGTATAACTTAGTAAGCTTAATCAAGAGCTTATGCAGCTTTGTTTATGAAGAATTTAATTTAGTGTGAATAATTATATTTTTATACTAAATTCAAGTATTATACTTTCAATTCATACTTAAAAGTTAAAGGATAAAAACGGCATGGCATTGTGACACAGTCTCTGACTTTAAACCGACGCAAGCGACGATTGGAGGTTCGTATTAATTCATTTGTAAGAAATATAATTATATTAACTTCTTCGCTTTCTTAATAATACAGAGTACAGCGTAGAGTTCCGTCATTCAACTCAGGCGGTGCGTCAGTATTGAAATGTCTGTGTTTCCCTCTGCCTATCCTGTAATATGCGGAATACAGCGTGAAGCCAAAAAAAAAACGTTAAAAATTCAACAATAATAAAATTTCAATATGTAGCCTCAAGATACTACAGCAGTTGCTTACTCAAGAGTGGAACATTATCAAAATTACACTACAAGGTCTCAAGACACTACGTGTACTTGGTTAACAAATGTACAAGCCGAATTGTTCACATTAAATAATGTAACCTTTGTGCGACAGAATATCAATTAGCTTTAAAACATTTTTCTAGCCATTAAATAAATCGACGGACATTCATTGATTCAAATAAAAAATGGTCGTTCTTTACTCTACGAGGACTCTCCTTGGGCTCTCCTACCTTTAGAATGAATACTGGATAAACTTACGTCAGTTGTTTAGTTCTAAGTAATTAAATTTAGTTTCATATATCTGACACCATCGTGGTGTATTAGACGAAAAAAGGAAAATAATATGTAATTCTCTCTGATTGTATAAGCGATGACTGTAGGTTCAATCCCTATCAAGAGGTTAAAATTAAACAATTGTGTTCGCTCCACTGGTGTTATTTAACAAATATCTTTTACCTCTTAGCGTACCTATTAGGAAGAGAGGCAACGTGTCTTTCTTTGTCTCTTCCTTCTTTCTATCCTTGACTTTCAAGGTATCAATGATATTAAAGGAACGTCACTTATAAGCACGTCAAAGCACGAATGCAGTGAAGTGAATGTAGTCAGCCCAATCAACGGCCGCAAGCCGAGGTTCGTAGTACACGTAGTGCTTGCAATTTCTCAGGAATAGAGTACCATAGAGTACCAGCATTGACTTCATGATCGAAAAAAAGAGGTGAATACATTTATAAATCCACAGAAGACAGCGGACGAGATGACATACAGTGATACATATAATATATTTATTAAAAGCAATAAGGCTGATTGAACAATTAAAATTGTAAACTAAATAACACCCGTCCTCCGTTTTACGACAGTCCTTGTGTAAGCCGTTGGTGTAAAGTTGCCGTAATGGCTGTTGAAGGTGGCGAATAAATCGTGAATGGTTATTTATGATCTCTTAATCTTAATCTTAATCTTAATTAATAATATATAACTGTATTGCGTTAAATAATTTTAATAGTCATTCACGTTTATATTGAATACGTAAAGCCTGTAGGGATTTAGCGGCACATTCTGACTGTAAATGCAAGGATTGTGAGTTCGAGTCCCATTCTTGATTTTATTTTTTTTGGTGTGGCGTGGCGTTGCCTTCGACCATTTAACTTCTAATGTCACGGAATTTGGCCCCTTGGCTACTCTTCTATATGCAGTGTAAATAAAAAAAGAATATAACTAATTCTGTGTTCCATTTTCACCTACCAGAAATATATAACATTGAAATAAAAAAGTATCCATTTTTCGATAGCTGTATATAAGAAAACAGATACATATGTGATGTTTAAATCATCTGCTACTCCATAGTAAGGTGCGTATAATAAACACGAATAAATCATAAATATCGTCAAAAGGGCCGTTCCAGGGAACGCTTCCACTTCGACGACAAGTAAAGAGGGTAGCCCTGCAATATCATGAATAAGATATCACTTCGTTATATTTACTAAATGATGATGAATTATTTAAGAAACCCTTTTAGAGATTCATATATTGTGAAATAAATGGTCATGGGGTCCTATGAAGTCTATAATATGAGTTTATATTATGAGGTTATTTAAAAAATATATTAGGTCAGTAGTAGGCGCAGGAGCACAGAATGTGACTGTAAACGATAGATAATACTTCTTTGCTTTCTTTGTCTTTCCTTATCCGGTTTTCTTTATTTTCTTCGCTCTGGTATCGAGGCAAAGTGCGGCGTTGAGTTCCGCCACTCAAAGCGAGAGAAAATTCAGCGGAAATGGCGAATGGAGTGTCTTAGTTTCTCTCTGCCTACCCTGCTAAAAATGAATAGCTTTTGTGGTTATATACATATATTTATATATATATATATATAAAAGCTTAGACTTAGAACACAACTTAAATATAAGTTTAGTAAAAATCAGACTGAGAGCTACGGAAAAGAAAACGTAACTTATTAAGCATTCTATAAGATATTGAACTAGTCATCGCCGGCAACTTTATTTCAAAAAAAATCATAAAAGTACCTCTTCGGGTTATAATTATAAGCTTTAAAATTATTAACAGATTTTAATTATTAACTGGTTCTTGCCTTTATCTTATCTTAAATTTACCTTGCCTTTTTGTAATTAACTCTAGCTTATATCACGTCCAACGGTCGTGGGTGTTCCGACGGGCCCAAGTGTGAACTTCCAAATAATCTTGAAATAGCATCGTGTGTGGAGGATTAACTCAGATAAGATCACACCACACACAGTTGGTAGAAGACGACTTGACGTCAATTATGTAAGTATTAAATAAGTTGAGGTCGAGGCCAGTCCTTGTGGAAGTTTGCGACAGTAAACGCTACAGGTTGTTGGAGTCAGGAAAGTTAATTATTATTTTGTTCATTTCTTCGTGCTGGCATCGAGGCAAAGCACATGGTTGAGCTTTGCAAAAGAAACAGAAAGAAAACAATATACGCAAAAATAAAAGGAAAACGTTCGTATCTTTTAATTGCGTTAACTTAAAAGTTTAATTTCTTTTGTGAGTACGAAATGGGACGGTAAACCAAGATATTTAACTTCAGTTTTTTACAAAATGGTATAGACAAACTGAGAGACGGGTAGGCAAATACGGGCAATCAACAGAATCTATAGCAATTCCTTCCACTTCTGTTTTCATAGTACGGAACCTTAAAACCCATATAAGCTGTAAATATTTGGCTTGAACGTCATTCGTACAACTTTCATTCGTATCCCGAATAATGTAATCTCCAATATAAAATATATAACAAGTTTTATGATACATATGAAAACACTATATATAATATATGCAGTAAATAAGAGTTCACAAATCTCCCACGTCCCTAAAGGAAGTCCTCTGGATAAAGGTAAGCTATATCCTCGCGTATTTTTACTTACTCATAAATATTATGTTTTGGGCCGTGACTGCGTTGTACAAAGAAGATAATATTTATTTGCTTGTAGACCTTGGAATTTTATTGAAATATTCATTTATTTATAAAGTTATTATACGTAGGTACGCGATGGGTGTGGGCTCCATCTCCATTGAGGGGATAAGTTATAATTTATTTTCTCGATATGGTAAGAGAAATGTTAGCGTTGGGTACCTATTTTAGTACTATTTAGTACTAGAATAGGTATCTATTATATGGACCGAAAATGGAAAGTAGTGTTCCCTTTACTTTAATTTCAAAATTGTAAGTAATTAGCATCGAGGAATTGACCTACATAATATTTTTCTTTCAACGTAATCTTATTTCCAGCTGTGATGGTACAGGAGCACAGCGTCTGACGGTTGTAAGTTGGATTCCCACTCGGAGGAATGAGTTATTTTCAACATTTGGTTTGGAAAAAGGTTACTTATTTAAACCTTCTATTTAAATCTTCTATAAACTTATACTATTCTTGTAATTACATGTGATTTAGCCATCTCTTTCCGCGATGTAAGCTTTAGAAGTAATTTTAAGACTTAAGGTAAGGTCGTGACTATACTGCTTTATCTTACAACATATAAAGTTCTTACCTAAATATTTAGCGAATTTATAAATAAAATTAAGATCAGCGTGGAACAGCGGAATAGGATCTTACTGAAAATGCATTCAATACTCACTTGGGGAAAGAATTCTCTACATTTCCTCGCAAAGTGCGGTGTTAAGTTGCGTTATTCAGAGTAATATCTCAAATCGGGCTGTGCATGGAGAACAGTGTCTTAGCACTAGGTTATCTATGCCTATACGGCGTTAAATTTGTTAAATTAATAAGTAATTTGTCTATGTTAGCAAGAAAAAAAGCTCAATATAAGAAAATCGTGGGCGCTTTAAATTTGCGAGTTCCGCTCGTTAAGTGGCTGCGGGCACGTGTAAGTTACATAACTTTGTCTCGTGACTTTTCATGTAATTATAAATATATAATTTTTAGAATAAGAAGAGAAAACGTAAAAATGGTCACTATGATCAACATATTCGTTCTAGTATTGAGGCGTAAAGTGTATACAATATATTAAACTAGAAGTAGAACTTGTCGAAGTAAAAATATTTTGTATATACGTTATAAGAAAAATAAATTTCAAGATGACGTAGAAAAGATGTATAAAAAAAATTACTGAAGCGGGATTTGAACCTGCACCCATAGGAAACCGCCCAATTGCTCTGACCACTAAGGCATTCGTTCACATCAAGACATGAGGAAGATCTTTACGCTTGTACGACTTATTTATGTTATTATCTGAAGAATTTTTTTTATCTTAAAATGATTACTAGGCAATAGAGAATGCCATCTATTAAATATTCCTCAGTGTGGACTAACACTTTAAAAATGTATAAAATAATTTGATTATGTTTAAATTACATGAAGTGGGAATCGAATTCTTAACCAACGATTCAAACGCAATGAAGTCAATCAAGCTTAATTTACTGAGCTATTTAGTACTAATTTATCTCCGGCTCCGCCCTTGTGGTCGAACAGAACTAACTAAGAATTATATAGAAGAGCCAAGAGTTATAAGTGGTCAAGTTACAATATAGCTTATGCTTACTCGACAGATGTACTATCCAACTCAAAAATATTTTTTCATTTCGAACTAGCAGTTTCTGAGGTTAGCGCGATCAACCAATTAAACTCTTCAGCTTTATAGAAGAAAGTATCATTTGGAGTAACCTGTTGAGTGTTGATAATAATTTGCTCTACAAAAAAGAAATCGGTAACTTGTTCTTACAAGTACTTAGTATTTAGATAATATTTAACGAGGTCTGCTACTTTCTACTATTACATATTATTATTATACTAGCGTGTTACATAAAGCATTTGCCATCTATGTTATAGTAATTTTATAATATGAAAGCTGTACATGGAAGATAATATATATCTATACTAATATAATAAAGAGGAAGAGTTTGTTTGTTTGTTTGATCGCTAAGATCTCTGCATCTACTAGTCCGATTTACATTGTTTTGGTTTTGTATGAAAGCTGCATTCTTCAGAAGTGCTATATGCTATATAACATTACATTACAGATATAAACTAATATATTTTCAAGTACTTTCTAATTTGACATGCAATTTATTCTGCCATGTTAATAACAACCGTCGCGCCGCTACGCGACCGTTACCGCGACATTTTGATATTCATCCTTATGAAAATAAATATAATGGTCACCTTTAACATTTTATCTAGATTGAAATTACAGTTTACTGTATAATATTCTAATATATAATTAAGGAGATGTCACTGATTCGAAATGACCTAGCCTTCGGGCGGCATAGTATGAGTATGACCGACACGAAAATATTCTTATAGTTCAAGCAGACGTAGCCGCGTCCGGGTCCACTAGTATATATATATATATATATATAAAAACCGGTGAAGTGCGAGTTGGTATCTCGGTTGGTATCGGTGGGATATACCATATATCCCACATAAGATCCCTTATAGGATCCAGAAAACTCCGTATTATACAGAGCAAAAAAAAAATACAAATTGAAATATATACGCACATTGCACATACAGACCAATCCCCTACATAATCTTTATATTACAAAAAGATTTCTTAATACGTACAACGACAGTACTAATGTTCCCAATGGAGGGCTTCCGGGAAAGGTAATTACAACTCGGTTTAAACTGGCAAGCAGCGTCACTCAGGAAGGACCAGACTTAATAGTTAAATTATATTTGATTAGATGTGACTTTTGAGGACGTCGGTGACGTGTAAACGCGACGGCTGTGATTTAAATTCCCATTTGTGGGAATTAATTATTTATTTTCAGTTCGTTGCACTGGTAATAAGACAAAGGACGGCGAAGAGTTTCCCAACTTGACGATGTCTCGAAAATTCGGAAGGAGGAAGAGTCTTAGCACTAAGTTCCTTGTTTCTACTGTGCTATACAGTGTGAAGCTAAAAATACCATATAACTTTTTTATAAAATTAAAATAATAATTATTTCGAGTGTTAGTATTGCTAGAAAAGTATTAGTAATATGTGATTTTTTTTTATTCGTTATTAAAATTTATTAATTTTGTCCATTTCGGTGAGTGAAGTTATTGCGCTAACAATTAGAGCTAATAACAATTTACATTTCATTTCATTTCTTTTCCCCCGTATCATAATCGGACCCACAATCGTCATATTTACAGTCTTATGCATTACCATTCCTCGACGGCCTAACATTGGCATTTAATTCACGTTTTGCTATAAACGTCTTAGCTTTTACATTGACATGGTTTCGCGGTATCTAGATGTGAGGCAGCAGGCATCTAGGCGGTGAGGTATTTAGGTTAAATACCAGCTCCGATCCCATACATGGCTGTTCATATTTTATTAGAATATTGATTTTAATATTATCATTACTCGTATGTTCCTCTAAATATGTATATTATGGTGATAAAAGACTTTATATATTATTATTATTCATATTATATATGCACTACGTGGTTGTCGTAATATTATATTTTTGTCAATGCATACCTCTTTCGCCTCGAAGGGTATGAAACTTTTAACGTGACCTTCCTCCAGTATTATGTATGCTCTCGAAGGCATCCCCCTACCTCTCTTAACACTTAATTTTTTTTAATTTAACTAGTTTTTTATAATTTTTTAATTAACTTATTAAGTACCTTATTAACACTAAAGTGCCATAAATTACATAAATTACAATTGCAACAGTAGAGCCGCCCACATGTAACATGACGTACGTACTATGTTCGTATTCATTGGGCATATCTTCACACTCGAACGGCCGTAAGTCTAGTGAATATAAATTATTATAATACTAGCTTTTACTTGCGGCTTCGCCCGTATCGAAAGGATTAACGTGATATAAAAGAATTTATTTTAATAGCACATTAGCCTACCTCCATTAATGGACTATTTTACACAAAAAGATTTATTCAATTTGAATTAGTATAGATTATAAATATGTCTTTTAATGTATTTTATGCTCACAATCGTTGAATTCAGCCAAAGTCGTTCCAATTGTGCCACAATGTTGTCGAGGTTATTAGCAATGTCATAAAAACCTCGTTTTACTGTTACAGCAGAATGAAGATAGCCAGGAAGCTATAAAGTAAATACAGCCTTTGGATAGCAATGGAGGGTCAGAAATAAATCAATTAAATTACATCTGGGCAAAGTGTCGTTTTTAAAACGTTAGCTGTACGCTGTATTCAGTATATAGCATTTTTTAAAATTAGCTTTGCGTGTTCAACGACGGAACTCAACGCCGCGATTTGTCTTTGTTCCCAGAAATGAAAATAACTCTCCCGCTAAATATCTCTGTCGCGTTACAGTCGCGGTACAGCAATTTTATTATATTCACTTATATTTAATAAAGATGTAAAATTTACACATGTAACACTTGTGTCACATTATACCCTCTATTCTCCGCCCAAATTTGAGACACTACGTGTTACTACTAGTGGACAAAAAAAATTGTTTACAGCCACTCATTAAAAAATATTAACTGTAAATCCCTCTATAATCATAATCAGTTTATAATTTTCTGTCATTTGTAGGTACAGTGCGTGTATAGACGACGCCTCTGGCCCGTAGACCGTGAAAGTTACCCAGCGTGGAGTAACGGTGTGGCTTTATGTCAAAAGTTTTACTGTTTTTATATACTTCCTGAATCATTATTGCAGATATGATCTAAATGTGTACAGGTTTATATGGATTTGGTGCAGTGAGGTAGGTTGTTAGTAAATAGACTTGATTTAAATCGTTTTTTAATAGAAATATAGCTGTATGGTACAGCGGCAGTGTCTGCGATGGCTGTGGGTTCGATTTCAGTTCGGGGTAATTGATTGTTTTCAATTTCTCGTTTTGGTAAGAAGACGAAGAGGCGTTGTACGCCGCTCAGCGCGCAAAGTTTCTAAAATAAGGCGTGAGGACTAGTGTCGTGGTTCTCTCTGCCTACCCTAGAATAATCCTATACGGAATAAAACATGAAACTAAAAAACACAAACATATTCGATTTCCGTCCGGTTTTCTACCATTTTATCGTAGCGGAACAGAGAAATGAGAATAATTAATTCCTCCGAGTGGAAATCGAACGCGCAACGGTCGCACTCACAGTCAGACGTTGTGCCCCTGCCACGACGGCGTCGTGTAGAAAGTTTTCATATGCGAGACGTGTGTACGACATGTTAATATACTGTCATTCAAAACTGAAGACAATGCGTATTCTGCGGTTTGCCAACAAATATTTGGCAATATGTTCACTGTGGTTACGCATGTGCTGGAATAAAATAACTTATATATATTTTTAGGATATCCAAATTCGTGCTGAAATTATATTATTAACAAGAAATAACCAGATAAGAATATTAATGAGTCGAGTCATATTTTTTCGAAGCTTCGGATGATTCAAGAAGGACGCGGCGTTGAGTTTCGCCACAAATTAAGCTTCTAGTAGGAACTACAGGAAATATTATTTGTCAAAACTTAATAGTAGTAAATTGTTTGTACCTTTTTTCCGAAGCGAAGCGTTCAGTGGCAAGAACCGTATAAGGAGAGACACTCCGTTCTCCAAATTTCCCTCTAAATCAATACATTACGGTTTGCGGACCTCGATGCGGTGTTTAGTCCTGTTGGACTGCTGAAATTTTTTTTCTCAAGCGGGAATGAAACCCGCAACCATCATATTTATATTCAAGTCAATATTTATTTACATAAAATCTTATAACATGAGATTTTTTTTTAAATCTGGCAATCTGGCAATTTGTCTAAACAAAGCGTCAGCACCTTTATTGCTTGTTAATTAAAAACTTTTTAAGCAATTAATTATTTTATTATCAAGTAGACGGTGAAGGGTATCACTTACAGATTACAATTGGATTTAATCAAACTTAAAATTTTAATTAAAACGGCTATTAGTAAAAAGGATATCGTCGAAGTAAAGTTGGTACTGGCTGATCTGGTTATCGATTGAAAACCGATATTGTATTTTTCTGCAAATCTCTTTTGCCTCTTTCACTCTTATTATCCTCCTTACACGTGTCCTCCGGGGAGTCCTCATGCTATTTTCGTGACTTTCACCCAGTATTATCTAAGTTTTCGAAGGTTAACCGAGGTCCCCCCATTTTGTGTCATTTTCAAAAAATCTGTAATTTTTAAACTAAGCATATATATAAACCAATATAATTAAAAAATGAGTGTCTCGTATCAAGATTGTCAATAAACATTTTTGAATCGAAGGATGCTTTGATTAAATTTCAAGGAAAACGAAGTTAATACGTCTCGGAGACGTCAAGATGGAATCAATATTCAGATGGGGATAGGATCTCGAAAAGTAAATATTTGTCACATTCTTAACATGACTGATGGAATAATAAATTGTTACGAAGAATTTTTTTTGGTTTTTAGCTCCACGCTGTATCTCTCATCAGCAGGTTGGGCAGAGTGATTCTAGTGTTAACACACTCCGTTTCCATGCACCACCCAATTTTCAGGGCGTTGCGTATTTAGTGGCGAAATTGAACGCTGCGCTTTATCTGACCAATGTCCCGCACATTCTCTACACTCTGCACTTCATTTCATATTTTAATTGAGTGCTGAGTAGCGGATCTCAACGCCGCGCTTTGCCTCGACATCAGAGCGAAGATATAAAATATTAAATATTCGCGTTTATAGTCACATACTTGTGCCTCTATAATGAAAATAAATTATTCCCTCGAGTGGGACTCGATTCCGCAACCGTCGCGATTATAGTCAAAGGTTGTGACGGTACGCCACGACGGTTTCAGTAGCTTTATAAAAAAATAGACGTGTTTTTAAGCAAAAAATCACATCGTCCTTTTATATCTGTTCTATTTTTGCCCATACTGTCCAAAAAAAGAAACAGCAAATATGTACCTATCGACACGCAAAACTCAACGCCGGGCTTTCTCCAAGGAAAATAAAAATTTAAATGTACTTATTGCTTATGTTATATAATAGTTATTTACCGTGAAGTGTATCTATGAATATTTAATCTTGAAACATTAAACTTAACGAACACAAATCGATGTTTTGTTAGGACGTTGTAGACGAGTTAATGCGAAATACGCTAAGAAATAATGAAATTCACCATAAAAGGTAATAATTATGTTGTATAAAAAGGCTTTGAGCGCACGCTCAATAAGTATAGTATGATAATTATCAAGAAAATAATAGCTGCTTCAAGTTACCCATACAGGGATGTAAGCAGAGTATTTAGTGTCAAGACACTCCGGTCTTCGCTACCGCCCGAAACCAAAGCATTGAGTGTCAATTGGCGACATAATCGCTGCACTTAGTCTAAATACATATAAGCGGTTGTGAGTTTGATGCTAACTTAGGGAAAAAAAATGGTTTTAATTTACTCTAGATACAGCGCGGCGTTGAGTTCCGCCACTCAACAGTCAATGTCTCATTATTTGGGCGATGCGTGGTAAACGCTAAAAAACAGTAAAGCTAAAAAAGCACACACACAGTAAAGCTAAAAAATATAAGAAGCAAACACGCAAAGTTCTATAAAAAGGTTTAGAACGTAACGAACTCAACAAGCATAATAATTATTCTAATTAGTTTATAAATATTTACATAGTATCGTAAGTTTAGCGTAATAGCTTTCTTACGTGTGTTAGACGAGATGAGGCCGTGAATTATTGATATTATATGCAAAATGCACAAACAAATAAACAGGAAATGAATAAAATTAAATACAAATTATAGGTTTTATACTTGTGATGCCAGTACAGAGGATTAGAACGTTCAGGCTGTGGGTTCTATTCTCAAATGAGGTAATATTTAATATTTTCATTTCCTCAATCTGATTACGAGGCAAGGTGCAATATCTTTACTTATAATAAAATCTCAATCCGTTGTGGCGCAGGGGCCCAAAGGTTGACTGTAACGTGATAACTGTGGGTTCAAACCCACTTGAACAAATGACTATTAATTTATCAATATTTTCATTCATTTCTTCGTTCTAGCACCAAGCCGAAAGCTTCAAAAAAAAAGTAATGCCTCGAATAATTCGGAAACAGAAAGTCTTAACACTACGTTCCCTCTGCCTACCGTTCTCCGTGCGGGATACAGCGTGAAGCTGATTTATAATAGAATCATAACGAATCAATGTACGCATTATACATGTACTATAATTTCAATTACGTGTGTACGTCTCCGGGACGCAACTCGCATCAGAATGGTCATTCAGCTTATAGGCTTACAAAAGAACAAACAGGAAGTTTCATATTGAAATGTGAATTAAAGACTACAAGTTCTTTGTGTAGAGATTTATCCGGCGTATCGTGCAATGGATGCTAATAGTAGTCTTAGCTTAGGATTGTTTATATGATTTTACTTTTGTTTGTTTTTTCTTTTTGTATCAGTAGTTTTGAAATTTTAAAATGTAAAATTCTTCATTTTTTATCTATCTATCTTTGAAAGGTTGCAGAAATTGTTGGCGGACGGGGTTGAGTTTTGACAAAAAGATAAAGTTAATGGGAATCGGAAGTGTCTTCCGATCAAATTCCCTCTGTCTACTCTGCTAAACGCGGAATACACCGTAAAAATAAGGGGAAGAAAAACTAGTTTTAGGGTAAAATTAAGAATTTATATTAAAAAAATCCATAAATTACATTTAAATATGTATGTTTAGATAATAATACATACTTATTTAAATATGTATTATAATCTAAACACATTAAAAACAGTTCCATTCTAAGTCTAGTGAGCAGCGTGCACTGTACAGACGCATACTGATGTCTGACGTGATAGCGACACTTAGTCATTTCACTCACGGGCTAATGCCTATTAATTCATTGTAAATGTGGACTTTTAATAAAATTCTATTTCTAGTTCATATAAATGTGCTGTCGCTTCGTAATAAATGAATATAAAGTAGTTCCGTGAGTGTCTGTTAGATGAAAGAAAAGTATTCAAGTGCGAACGAATTTCTTAATTATTTTTATTGGGAGAAGGAGAGAAATAGAACCTATTTACATAGTGTCTAATGCTTAAATTAAAAAAAGAAGAGTTTTTCTTTTCAGTTTGATAATATTATTGCAAAAGGGAAGGAAGGGGAGGGATAAAGCTGGAGAAAAAGTACTCACCATCTGTAATATTACGTGATTTTTAAGACGTAAATCCCATATTTTCCGATCCCGTAATAGCTTAGACAAAATCTCTCTTAATCCTCTACTACTTACGAACATGACAAATTTCCCCGTTTTGGTACCAATAGCGCCATCTGTGCGTTTTTATTTACATAAATCAGATTTATTAGAAAAAAAGTATTCAAACAAAGTATAGAATATATTCCTTTATAAACAAGAATCATGAAGATAAGAAATAAAGCTGACATACTGTAGATGTTTGTCTTATCAGCTGTGTCGGGAGCTGCGCCCGCGCATAATGATGTCGGACAGGCGCATTCTCACGGGATCTTAAAGCTTTATATTATTTACTTTTTGTATAGATATTGAATAAGTAACGCTTCCATTTCATATAATGCCTAAGATAGATTGTATGCAATAAGATTTATAATATATTTGTAAGCAGGGCAGACCAAGATGTCTAATGATAAAACACTGCCTTCCAATAAAAATCCAATTTCGAGACATTACGTGTAAAATAACCAAAATTAATATCGCACTGTGTCTTACTAGTGCGGGAAAATGAAAATCTATATAACGGGATATTCGGAACGGAATTCTACGTCTTAATGTCCACGCAAAGTAAGCTTAAGACCGGAGATAATTAAAAAATTAACCCACATTTACCAAGCTTACTGCACCAAGATGTTTTCAATATTCATTAGTAAGTTATTTTTACGTGAAAACGGGTAGATAGGCAGTCTTTGACGGATGTGGTGTTAAAGGCCGCGGGCCGATAGCGCGACCTGCCGAGTGCCGGCTGCCGGGGGCAATGACCGCAGCATCTCACATCTTAGCAGAGATCATGCATGTTTCCATTGTATATTTTTGTTTCTATATAGTAATTTCTGTTGGTCAGTAGAGAATGAAGAGAGATAGAAAGTTCGCCACATTAAAAAATCTAGTGCAATGCAATGGTTTTTTAAACTGCACGCTCCATTCTGTATATATCAAGATTGACGGATAAAACCAAATATTAAGATACTTCGTGTTCTACTCTCCGTACAATTTTCGAAACTTTGCGTGTCGACTAACTAGCGGAATTGAACGCCGCGCTTGGTCCTGAGAGAGAAACCCTGGCGGTAATTGAATATAAGTTATTGCTCTACGTGAGAATCAAACCCATAGCCTTTGCTTTTCCAAAAATTTCCAAGACTCTTTATTAATAAGTTACTTTAGTGCATTTTTTGTATATTTATATTACAATTATTTCGTTATTTAAATGGCACATACTGTCTTTTCATCATCAGTATAGAAGCAGAGCTTTTAAGCTTCATAGCATTAATACTATAGGTAGTACTCTATTCATTTCGTTCTCATCTTTTCTATTCCTACCTATTTAAGACATTGCTTGTCGAGAGACGGAAATCAACGCCGTTATTTATTTAACATAGATTAATATTTGATACATCTATGCGATCTCGAAATAAACTTTTTGACAGACGGTTAGACTGGCAACAAAGTGATCCTATGTGGGGTTCTGTTTTTACCTTTTAAGGTACGGAACCCTAAAAAAACTGTGTTTTAACACCTCGTTTAAACTCAGTGTTCCCGTGCACATGCACACTAGTGCACAGAACATACGTGTGTCGATTTACATTATCTCACATCGAAAAATGGTTACAACCCGCCGTTCCTTCCTGTTTACGTTTCATTTTCTTCTTATAATATACAAATGGTGATTCACTTTGTTTGAATCATAATGATTTTAGTTTGGAATAATTTATGAATATGTTTATTTGTTTGACTAAATTTAATACTTTTTTTCAGCTTAACGCTGTATCCCGCATGTAGTAGGCAGAGGGATCCTAGTGTTAAGACAAGACACTCCGCTCCTTACTTTTGATCAAATTCTGAAGGTTATGCGTATTGAGACGCGGAACTCAACGCTGCGCTTTGCATCGATGCCAGGACGAAGAAATGAAAATATTAAATAATTCATTTCCTCGAATAGGAATCGACCCCGCACTGCAGCGTTTACAGGCCCTAGTAGATGGATAGAATTAATATAATTTGAACCTTGAATTCTGATTATAGAACTATGATACCAAAAATATCATAAAGTTTATATTATTAAGGTAAGTTATTTTTTGCATACAATGGTTGCAACATAGTCGAAAGTACAAAATTTAGACGCGGAAATATTAACAATAAGAATATTAAGTCATCATATGAAGCAGAGGCTGTAAAAGCGATGAGTGTGGGTTCAAAATCCACTCGAGGGAGAAAGAATTATTTTTATGTTCTCTCTCTAGTAACAGGATAAAGCGCAGCATAGAGCCAATCAATACGTTATGTCTGAAAAAAATGTACAGAAAGTATTGACTCAAGACTAGGTTTCTTTTCCTTACTGCTAAAAATATATTATATAATTTAAATGGTATTTTCTCATGCTCATTTAATATATTTCAAAGGAATGTACAGAAAAGACTATACTCTAAAATATATAAAAACAACAACATGAAAAATAATTTCATGGGACATCTCCCATGGAATTCTAAAATTCTAAAACAAAAATGATTCATCTATTTAAAGCGGCGCGCGTCACGTCACATAAACAACCTGTTTCATGGATAATCTATTTTTACCTCAATCGGGAACCGAATCCGGCACTCCTTGACATTCTTCTCAATGTCATTTATAACACGGGCTGTCGGCGCCGGCCATTTGTCTTGTAAGCTTAGTAGAGCTTTTCAAAGTTATTAGCGTCGTATATGAGAGAGGATTGAAATGATTATGATAATTAGGGATCATTATTAGAATTATATTTTTGACGTTTTTATTAAGATATTTTTGTTTTTTATTTTAAGAAATAAATTTAATAGGTTGGTCTGTTTTTAGGAATCTAGTGCTGAGACACTTATTGTTTGGATTTTCCAAGGGTGAGAAGAGGAAATTTTAAGGAAATATTATTGATTTTGTTGTATTTTTCTAGTTTTTAAGTGGTGGAACTGAAAGCTGCATTTGTGTTGTTACTACAATGGAGAAATGAAAATAATTCGTTCCTCTATATGGAATTAGAACCCACACAGTTAGAGGCTGTGCCGTTAATGTTGCTAGTATAATAATGCATTTTATTTATTCTCTTATCATCTGACACATATTTATGAATGAGTACATTCTTAACATATTTATTAATTGATAGTATTTCTTATTAAAACTTCATTGGAACAAGCTATAAATTAGATAACGTGTTGACACAAGAACTACTCTCTAGCGGAGGCATATTTATATACTTCCACTTATATAATTAATTGACAAGTATAATTTTATACTAGTGGCTCTTTGGCCTTCTTATTTTTTGTTTAATATTATTTAAGTGTAGAAAAATTGGTTAATTGTATTTTGCACTCCAGGCACTAGAGTGAAGAAATGAAAATATTATTGCATATAAAGGAAAAAAATAATTTTAGAGACTTAAAATCGGGCCCTAACGTCGCGTGTTATTATTCTCATACGTATGTAGGTTTAAGGTATAACTCTATTAAGGCAGAGCTTAGAGCTTTGGCTTACGTAAAGTAGTTGGTAGCAGGTACAATTCCCATTCGGAAAATTATAGGGTAGCTCGGACTCTAAGATAACACCATCTTACCAAGGAGACGAAGACGCAGAGAAACTAGTCATAAACTCATAAATAAATATATTGATTACATCATATTCGTTAGAAAATATTTTTCTCTTAAATCCAAATATCCGTTGAAAAAAGTGACAACTAGAGTGTGTACGTAAATAGGTTGTAAAAATAATGTTTTAGAATAAATATAGATAGTTTGGCCGCTAGTGAGGAATGTTAGCTGAGTTTGAGTTACTCTTTTTTTTTTTTTTCTGACTTGAAGTTAATGCTGTTAGCCCTATTGGCCTTTACAGCGACACCGGGTGGGTAGGGCAGAGGGTACTCTGGCCCTGAAAATATGCAGGCACTGTGTGGCTGCCTGTGGGGTGTTGAGTTACTCTAGAACACGCGTTATTTAGCGCAGTGGAGAGTCGTCTGGCTCTTATCGCGACAATTGTGGATTCGATTTTCACTTGAGGGAATTATTATATTTAATTTATTTTCATATCTCCGACCTGATTATTAGACGATAGACGCGACGTTGAAGACCGCTATACCATGTCTCGAAAATTCGAATGAAAATTGAGAGTCAGGTGAGGATGCCCTTTTAAGTGTTATAGTGTTTCGTAAAATTTTCGAGTTATTGTATGTGTGTGAAGAGCTGAATTCAACGCCGCGCTTTATCTACTACAAGAACAGGAACATTAAAATAATTTAAATATAATCGTTCCCCGAGTGGGAATCGAACCCACCACCATCATGCTTCAAGCCAAACGAGACTGCCTGAAAATATAATGTCTTTAACTAGAGAAAATTAGAGAGAGTAGAGAAAATGACGTCAACAACTACATTGTTGACGTAATTTTCTCTACAATGGAGGACAGAGAGATATATCTCTATTAAATAAATATATAACATCCTTAGCCAAACTTCTTCACACCAAAATGCTTTACGCAAAAGAATAATCTTAATTTAGCTTTATTATATTTTTTTTTCTCAACAGAAAAGGTAAAAGGATCTAAAAATAGCACTAGTACTTTGTAATCAAATAAAATGTATAATGTTGTATGTGGTTATTACAGTTATTTGCAGTTATTTGTCAATTTTCTGTCTGGAGTCTGAGACCAACGACCTGGTGGAGTGCGCTTCCTAGCGAGTGCTTGGAATTTTATATTATTTTAAGCCTAAAATGGGATTGTTCGTTTGTGCTTTGTTTATTTCTCTGTTAAAAATGAGGTACCTACTAATTATTATGAATAACTTTTGAGTGTAGTATCACTTGTTTTATTCTATAGTGAATTTAAAGAGATTTCTTATGTAAAAACTTGCATAGATCGCTAGATCTATTTTATGTAAAAGCAATTGTGTTGATTACGAAACCCGTAAAGAATATATTCATTTTTCTTTTAGCTTCTCGCTGTATATCGCATAAATCAGGGTAGACCTAGGAAATCTGAGTTTTATGACACTCCATTTCCTAGGCCCCAGCGCGAGGCAATGAAAAAAATAATTCGCCCGAGTGGGAATCGAACCCACTAGCGTCGTGTTTACAGTCAAACGCAGTACCGGTACTTCACGATGGCCTACTTTATTACAGTGTATTTGTTAACAACGAGTAGTAATTGTGAATAGCTTTTGAGAATACAGGATCTTTTGTTTTGTTCTATATTTTATGCGATTGTATTTGGCATTACGTTTGAATTCATTTTGATTATGAAAAATGAATATTTTCTTTATTTAATATAAAAATATTATATAAGGATATCGTAGTGTATAAAAAAAAGTAATTATTAGTTTTTAAAATAATCTTTCCAGTTCAAGTATTAGAACGTCGGGAGGAACTTTGCGAGTATAGGCAAAGCAAATGATCGTACGTAGGTGGGTTCGATTCCCATTCGGGGTAATGAAATATTTGATATTTTCATTTCCTCGCTTTGGTAGCAAACCAGAGCAAGGCTGCAAGTTACGCCACTCAACACGCAATGTCGACAGAATCACAGAATCTGGGTACTCTAAGTTCCCAGTTCCGTTGCCTACTCTGCTATGTGCGGGATACAGCTTGCTTAACAAAAAATATATAAAATATGATCGCATTCTTAACGACTTTCTCCGGTAAATGTCTATAACGGTTCAATATGGAGCAATTAACTGTACAACGTTGCTGTAGATACTACGGTAGTAAATGTGAGAATTGTTTCGAAGATATTAATTAAATATAGATTAAAATCACTTTATTATATCTTTATTGCAAATTTGTTTAACATTATCGTGGATTATTGGAAAATATTTGATTTTTATTGCTGGTTTTAAATGAAATATTGGACTCTATTTTAGAGACATTTTCGTTTTGCAAAATTCTGTTTTTTTCCGTTCCTGCTGAAACTTCCTGTCTAAGTGCTCTCCTGTTACTAAGGAACTTGCATGCTAAATTTGAATTTTCTTATTCGCATGAATAAGAAACTTAGGTACTACGTTTTACAAAGGAATTCAACTGTCAATGCCTTCCTTAACTCTATTTTTTCCATGAACCATTATTAAAACATTGTATGAAGTTAAAAATTGGATACAAAATGTCATACAAAGTGTGAGGTTTAACCTACATTGATAAAGATAATCCTCATTTTTAAGATAAAAAGTCTTATTCATATGTCTAAACAGAGATTATAAAATATTTATTGGACTTTCAGCTTTATTCGTTTAGTAATTTATACTTAAACAATGAGAGAAGATGCTGTTGCAGCCACCAGGAAGTTTGAATTTCCAGGTTTTGATAGATTCACGCTTTATCTATTGGTAGCTAGAGAAATGGAGCTCCACCATTCCACCAGCTCCACCTTCACCTAGCTCATTGTTTAAGAAATCTATTCATAAATGTGCTCCGCATGATCCTCATGCTTTTTACGTGACCCAAGACCCTCTGCCTCTATTACTCACTCACTTTGCTTACATAAATCTTTTGGTTATTTTTTGGTTTCTTTTATTACTCTTTCACGTGGCGTGCCCAAACTACCTGACGTTCTTCTTTATTCTCACCTGGGGAACCTAATTCCCTCTGCCTATCCTTTTGGGGGGAGAGGAGTGAAGCTGTCAAAAATATATATGATATCCGTATATAAGGTTTTACATTTATTTTAATTGAATGTTAAAAATGTTATATAAACATTACGTCGTATAAATCGTCGATGAATATAAAAATAAATTATTATTCTTAAGAAATGAGAACCATTTTGTGAGGAATTGAAGTGATCAAAAACATGTTTTAATTCAATCTAAAACTTATTACATTTGTTAGTTATTGGATATATATAATAATAAATTAATAATTGAGTAAAAATATTTATGAAACTAAAGTTTATCTTCGTTGTTTATAGAGCAAGTAATTATGAAATTACATTATATGTTAAGGATTTTCATTTTGTTATTATTGAATTTATTAACATTTACTGACGGGCTCATAAATGTCAATTAGCGTTTAATTGGCGTTAAAGTTGTGCAATAAGCTTTGCAATACATGCAGTTACAGCTTTAGCTGTATCCCACATATAGTAGGGTAGGCAGAGGGAACCTGGAAACCTAATGGTAAGACACTCCGTTCTTATAAACACTTACGTTCCCTACTTTTCGCTATATTTTATATACTTACTGACATATAGTACTTCATACTGACTCATATACAAAAAAAATTAAAGAATTAACTATCAACTAAAAGTAAAATCTGAGTTTTCTTTCAAATTCACACTATTAACGACTATAGCTGTATAAATTACTGACTAAATGAATTACCTCTACACTCAAAAAAAGTTTAATAAATTTTTACCACAAAAACACGGTGACAAACTCAATAAACTAAGAACTTGTCTCATTACCGTCTCGTCGCGAGTGTCCAAAGAAGGCTTGTCTACCTACCTATAGTACGGTCGAGGAGTTGTGGCCCACCGAAGTTAACCTTAGTTCGTTGTGCAGAATTAATTTTATTTAATAATTTATTAATTTAATCATTTTCTTACTGACTTAATAATGCGCAAAAGTTTAGATAGAGCAACTTCAGAGCGGCCACAACTCGTCAACCATACTGTAGTGTTTATTTCACCATTCTCAGCATTTCAACTGCTATTTAGGGAACGAAGCATGTTTCGGTTCTATATAGCTATGCATATGTAAAACGTTTTACAAATATAACCTTAAAGAATATAAAAGTAGGGATCAAAATTGTATGTTTCAGGTGAAATGAATGCAACAAGCGTGTCGTGAAGGCCGAGGTCACATCGTCCAAAGTAAGAATTTCCGCTTTCTTGTTTTTAAATTTTTAAGCAATTTAATAAGCACTTGTAAAGTGACTGTTTGATAATACTGATGCTGAATAAAGGACCGTGTGATGTCTAAATTGGAGGTTGGCTTCTTCATTTTCAGTACAATTTTTTTTTATCTAAAATGCGATATATGGAATCAAAAATATTTATAATCATAAATTTGTAGTGATTATTATAAGTTGAGGGTAAGTCTAAATAAAAGCGTTGGCTTACTCAGTTGTGATCGGACATTAAACGTGTACAAATCAGTTGGCATTTTATTCTTCTATTATCTCGAAAATACTACAAATTGGCGACGAGGGACTTACCGACGTTTGCAACAACGTGTATAAAGTGCATTTCATTATAAATTTTCGAGGATAATACGAAAATGGCATTTTTTGGGAGTACACTCGGTTATTTCAATCGTATATTAATCGTATCGTATATTAATAATTGTATAGATCGGTTAATTAAATTCACTGCTAGCCAACAACGGCGAAATTGACAAGAATTATAACTTTTCAATAATATTTAAAAGAAATCAGTTTCACGCTGTATCTTGCATGTAGCAGGGTAGCCAGAGGGTACCTAACGTTAAGACACTTCGTTCCCCATTTTCCACCGATTTCTGGAGGTATTGGGTGTTGAGTGACTCAACACCGCTCTCCTCCTCGACACCAGAGCAAAGACGATTGAAATATTAAATATTTAATTTACTCTAGGAAGAATCAAACTCACAACCTGTCGCGTTTCCTGTCACCCTTTGTCCACGACTGGCCTCGTAAATTAATGTGAAAAATCTTTTAAAATACCAAAACTAAGTGGCTTGACGCTTTTTCCGAGGGGGGAAAATTAAATTATTAAAAAAACACTTTGTTCGTTTTGAAAATCAACGCTGCCCTTTGTATGTCAGAACGAAAAAAGAAAAAGATAACAAAATCATACTCAGGTTATTTTTACTTTTTCCTTTTCCGTTAAACATAAGCTTTTAGCATTTTTTTAAATAATTAATTTGTCATTACTGTAAAGATGATTCTATAGAACCCACGCATTTTGCTATAAAATTATCGAATTCGCAATCATAACCAAAGTAGGAACGAGTCAAACCTTAAATGGTAACAACTTGTTCCTAAAAGCCTTATACGGTAACGGTCATATCGTTACTCGTATCGTATCGTACCATATAGTTTATTATGTAAGTTTGGGAATGCTGTCATTATGTATATGAATATGTAAATTAAATGTACATATAAGAGAGATTGTATTTTTATTTTTAATTTCAAGATTAATTTTTTGCCTTTGTGGTTTATTAGTGATTTTCTCTAAAGTAGAGTTTGTGGGTGAATTCTTTGCATATGGGCATATGGAAAGAATTATGTTTAACATTTAAAATATAAACAATAAGCACAAGTCACAGGTGTGGGACTGTCGAAACGTGACGGCTGTTGGTTCAATTCCATCTCGGGGGAGTGAAATATTTTATATTTTCATTTCCTTCCTTCTGGTAAAGCGTGGCATTGGGTCCTGAAAATTGAGACACGGACGTGGGTTAATGGGCATGAAGTGTCTTAACCATAGGTTACCAGATTCCCATTGTCTACAGCTACCATAAAGCGTGAAGTTAAAAAAATAACTAAGCAATTTTTCAAACATTAGTGAAATATGATGAACGGCGTTTTTCCTATCAAATCGAATTGTTTCATAAATTTAGGCAAATAAGGCAGTAATTATAAAATATGTGCGTGAATTTATCAATCGCTACAATTATAATATTCGTAATTATAATTTGTTTTTAAATTAACAAAGTTAAGTCGTTGGAATTGAGTCCGCCAAATGTAAGGGCTCGTTCAGTATCTATATTATATACTAGAGGACCCGGACGCGGCGACGCCTGCTTAAAATATAAGAATATTTATGAAATTATTTTCAGTTTTCAACAGAATTTATAAGAAAATATAAGCTTAAATAATCGAAAAGAATAATAAGTAGAGGCACATTATTAGAAAAAAATATCTGAGTTATTGAAATGAACCAATAAAAGAGTAAAAGTAACGAAAAGACAATTCTTAATATTAGAAAAAGTACCTAAAGTTTTCCGTGCGTGCGTTTTCTCGTGGATATCAACTCTATGAAATAACTTAACATTTTTCTATATTAAATCGGTTAATTTTTGCGAGCAATATCAAATAAAATAAGAAGAAAACCAAAGTGTAGTTTAAATAAATCATAAACAGCAAATAATTACATAAATATTAACAATAGTTCGAAAATATATGAAAATTTACAAAACCGTCAACATCATCTGCCCGTTCGCGTAGGTCATACTGTGTCGTCCGAAGGCAATCAATAATTGTCTAAAAATTGTCGCCCTTAATTATTGATTAGAATGTTATACAGTAATTTTGTAATAATTTCAATCTAGATGAAATACTAAAAGTGACTTTTATATTTATTTTTATAAGGAATTCATCCATCAAAATATAAGTTCATTTTGGGTGACGTTTTCTTAAAACAACAAACAAACTTTGCTAACCGTTCCTTAGCAACGACGGTTGTTATTAACATGGCAGAATAAATTGCACGTCAAATTAGAAAGTATTTTCATTTATACAGTACATGTGTGTAATGTAATGTTATATAGCCCATAGCACTTCTAAAGAATGCAGCTTTCATAAAAAACGGTAAATCGGACCTGTAGATCCAGAGATCTTAGGGTTCAAACAAACACACAAACTCTTCCGTTTTATTATATCAGTAAAGATTATTATACATCTGAATTAAAATTTCCATTCAATTCCGAGGTGGTTGTAGAGAAGCGGCATTTGTGCGTCAGTTGTGAGTTCGATTCCCAATGGGAGGAATATATATTTTTTTATTACCTACTTGTTCCCCTTCCCTCTACCCTCCTATAAGCGGATAAACAGCGTAAAACTAGAACAAAAAAATATTGCTATATGTTCACACAACTATTTATCAAATGACTTTGACTATAATAAATATATTATTTAAAATACTTTAAAAGACGAGTACCAATGTCCATTAATTTAATCCGAAATATCCCACGTAATATACAAAAATATAATTTAATACGTGTTACGTATATAAATACAATTTGATAAGCGAAAAAAATATAATAATAAATTGATACGTCCGTCCGTACGTTTCGCGTAAAATAGTCTTGTGACATATGGCTATGAGGTCGGCGGTTATAAATTTGTGTCTGGGGTAAGGCTTCGCGCACATTATTTTTCTTTTTTCTTTGGTGTATTGTTTTTTTTTTATGTTTTTAATTGGAACGAACGGTTTTGGTTTCCAGGTTCCCTCTGTCTAACCTGCTATGTGCGAGATACAGCGTGAAGCAAATCATGAAAATGTAAGAAAATTGGTATTTTATTAAATGGGCGTTTATAAGTAATGTAGTATTTTTTGTTAATAAAATTTTTAAATTTTTTTACAGATAAGATAAGATAATTTGTAAAGAAAGAAAATACAGTATAAGTTTTGTACTATATAATTTAAAAACTTATCATTAAATTTTCGACTGTCTTAGTAATATTGATGGAGTGGCGGAATTCAACGCCGCTTATTGTAAATATATTGATTCTACCTTCGTCACTTACTAAAACACTTTCTTATTGTGCTTTTAACTGCGAAATCCAAAGAACTTTTTAATTTAAAGTCGATATATATGATTGGAGCTTTAGACATGAGAGTGGAAAAATATCAGAAGGAAAAATGCAAACGAGCGTAAATCATAGCGACGCGGGGCGTGGGCGAGTGTGTTGTCTCGACTTGCTGGCCACTAGCTAGTGAACCGTGGCTATACTCGGGATTAAATTGAAAAATCAGCTCCATGTTGTATCCCGCACACAGCAAAGTAGGCAGAAGGAACATAGTGTTAAGACACTCCGATCCCCACTTACCGCTGGATTTTTCGATGCATTGCTTGTTGAGTGGTGGTGCTCAACGCCGGACTTTTGCCTTGATGCCAGAGCAAAGATATAAATGACCCTGGGCTACAACGGCCCCTATTTTTTATTTTAAATCTGTTAATTATTGACTTGGACAGAGGCCAATCGTGGCGAGGGGCACTGGCGTGCGACTGTTAACGCCACAGGATGTGAATTCGATTCCCTCTGGAGGAAATGAAATATTTAATATATGCATTTCCTCGCTCTGATGACGAGGTAATGCTTGGCTTTGAGTTCCGCCACTCAACACGCAATGCCTCGAGAGTTCGGAGTTAAGTCTACCTTCCCCAGGAATGGAAGTTAGGACACTTCAGAACAGAATATCTTAAAACTGGGTTACCCTTCCTCTGCCTACCCTGTCATATGCGGGATGAAGCGTAAAGCAAAAATAAAAAGAAATTTCCATCGATAAGGAACAAACTACGCGCAAATCATTAAAATATTTCCTAATGAGCGAGATTTTCTGAATGGATAGCAATAAACATGTCCTACAAATGTACTGAGGCGTGCTTTAACACGATTATTTGGAAGAATAAACGCGAGTTTAAGATTTAAATTATATTTTATTTGTTTGTACCTTTTTTTTATATTGTATGAAACTAATATTAAGACACTCCGTTCCCCATACTCTGCCTAATTTTCCAAACATTGTTATAATTATGCACTCAACGCAGCCCTTTGTCTTGTCTTGCATATAGAAGTGGACCCTACTATGTAGAGGGAACATAGTGCAGACGCTTCGTTCCCAATTCACCACTAACCTTACCGAATACAACTATATTATTATTTTTACTGTTTTCAAGAAATTTTAAATATAATTCTACTCTCAAAAATGCCTATATCTACGAGTGCAACCAAAAAATTAACTGTTATCATCTAAATCACCACAAATTGCTCAATTAAGTTGTTCAGGTCATATGCTTTTATCATCTATATATTAAACATGGCTACGTCCCTTTGCCCTACAATCATGAAGCCGTTATACCTCCTGGGTATTTAACGATATTGAGGATGTATAACGGAACTGTTCTACTTACTGTCATTAAAGAAGTAATATAGTATACACCTATAATTATTGATTCGTCTAAAGAACAATTATTATTTGTAAGGGCACTATAAGTTATGGGTCCGACTTTCACTCGAGGAAATGAAATCTTTAATATTTGCTATTTCTGCGCTCTGGTGTCGAAACAGCTCAGCACCCAATGCCCCCATAATGGACTCCCTCAGCCTATTCTGCTACATGCGGGATACAGAGTGAAGCGTGAAAAAAAAGATATTATTCCATTAACTTTTATTACTCTCCTACAGGACCCGAAAATTCGGTTCGGTCCAGTCGGGAGTTCCTGCTGAAGTCAAAACCTGTTGCCAGAATGAGGAAATGAAAATAATTAATTTACCCGAATGAGCATCGAACTCACAAACATCAAATTTACAATCAGAAGCTGATCCACTGAGCCATAATATATAACTTAAAACATTATCAAATAAAAAAAACGTAATATAGCATTCCTCTAAAAGATAATAACAAGTTTACTGATTTAAAATCAACTCCAAAGTTATATTTAGAAGGTAATCTCTCATAAAAACTGGTATAACATACCTGTACAGCGAAGGCATTAGAGGAAACCAATTTGATTGCGAAGCATCCGCTCACGAACGCTATTATGAGATAATCAAGCACATCGTATCTTCAGAAGCAACGGTATACAGGTTTGAATCTGTGCACTGCTTACATTGTAAACTTTAAAATCAGCTTCACGCTGTATTCCGCACACAGCAGGATAGACAGAGGAAACCTAGTGTTCAGATACTCCGCTCCTCATTTTTACAATGTAAACTAAAAAAAAATCTCCAACCGGGGACCAAATCTACAAAATTATACAAAAAACAATATAACAACATTATATTTCCAACTAATTCCATATTATTAAGAGCACAAGTATATACTCGCAGTTCTACATAAGTCATTAACTTAGAACTACATATATTTGTTAGCTTTCTATGCACTCGGTGAAAGTTCATCTTAGCGTAATGTACTTCGTCATTATGCACGATGCCAGAAGAAAGAGTCTTTCTTTTCCGGTGACTTCTTAAATTACCATCATTTCTTTTCTTTTAACTTTTCTGATCTTCGTATTTATCATTATAATGAGTTTTACGTGCTCTAGATGAGATTTTTTTCATTAATTCATGTCTTAGATAGGAACAGAGTAAATGAAATGAATGTTGTTCTGTGGATTTATCATCATTTTATAAGCGCACAGACAGGCTGTAAGTTCAGCCCCTGTCGAGGAAATGAAATATTTATTGTTTTTATTTATTCGCTTAGGTGTCAAAGTAAAAGCGCGGCGTTGAGTTGCGCCAATAAACACGAACTATACAAATAATACAGTAATTTATTTATCAAAATAATTTTAATTCAATTAGACTTTTACAAGTACTTTTGAATTGTCAAGTTACCTACAAAAACCGTCCCAAGCTACCACCATCTCAAAAATTCCATTGCACTTTTTTTCTAAGAAGGATAAGGACAGAAAAATAATATGGGTATTATCTTTCTGTCCTTATCCTTCTAGGACACAAGGATAAGACAGAATTGTGAAACAAACCACCGCGACAATTTACAATAATCTTCACGTATCGACTACGAGTATAGAGTTACGCGGTAAGAGATATGCGTTATACAATTTCATGTTGGGGCCGCGTCCCGTAGGGCTTCCTAAACCACCTAATTATTAGAAGGGTTATTGCACTTGACCGGTGCTGAGTTTCAAGGTTCGCGTATAAAGAGTTTTGTGGAAATGCGGGATAGGCGAAAGGAACCTTGTGTTAAACCATAATGTTTCCCATTTTTCCTTTTCCTCCGCCTTGTAGAATGGGAGACGAGGCAGGGAAATGAAAATAGTTTATATTGAAATGTTCCCAGAACGGTGGCCTCAAGACTAATAAGGTAATATATAATATACATTTAAACATTCTCAAGCAGAAAAGAATTTCTGAAATTTACACGTTTTTGCGACTGTAGGAACAAACAAAAGTTAAAGTGAAATACAGTTCAGAAAATACAAACAATTTCGCAAGAAATAAGGATATCTTGAATAACATTAATTAATTAAATTAATTCCGCCTTGTATCACGAGTTGTGGCCTCTGTCATTTTCACTTTGTCTCAACTTTGTATAATCTATATATAGAGAGAGACAGTATATATAAAATTCTTCCATTATTAACTGACAGACAAAGCAACGCAAAAAACAACTTATGTAGAATTGGATTTAGAGATGAGAATAACCGTTTTTTTATTTGTTTAATTGCTTATTTTAAAATTATATGTAGTTTAAGCTAAAGGTTAGCTTAAACTAAGCTACGAAATAGTGCCTTAGCAAAGGTTTCATCATCAATCGTCATAGAACTCTCCACACACTCTGGCCTCCTCAAACGCTATACCCTACATCCCGTTTTTTTCAAGTTTTTGACAGCTAGAGTAGAAGCAAAAGGTTTCAGGGTATAATAGTATTGACGGTCCAATCCCAAAAACGACTACATGTATATTGAACATAAAGTTATTCCATATAAAAAAAAAACAAGTTTATAATTACACAGTCACAATCGCATCGTTAAAAATACAGCTATCTCTATATCAACTAACCTTGGCCCCATCAGCTCCATTTAACGTGACTGATGTACAAGAAGGAACATAAGCTGTTCCAAGTCAATGATCAATATTTATGGTTCTGCGAAATCGCCAGATGATATTCGAAATCAATAAATATAACATTTTCCACTAAACGATTGAAATTCTGCCAAACGCGGCCGCTGAGTGACCACGTGCATCTACATATGTTTAATATATGTGTATTTTTGAAGGATCCTATGTTATAATATAAGAATATGTATTGATATTGGTACAAGTTACGGAATACAAATTTATTTTCTAAAGATGAAGAACGGTTATTTTGGTAATTGCAATAAGTATTAAAAATTTCATTGTGGCCAAATGCTTCTTGTAAAGATTATAATTACAAAAAAAAGTAAAACAAAACATTTTCACTATTATTTTTGGCCAGCAGCACCTCTGGTGTTAAACGGGGTCGTGGGTGGTGATCACTTAGCGTCAGGTGACCCGTACGCTCGTTTCTGTTGTGTTCTCTATAAGAAAAACTCAGCAAGACTTTAATAGAAAATTTTAAATTAACTGACTAGCTTAAAGCCTGCAGTTTCACCCGAAAATAATTAAGCGTTGTATATGACCTTTAACATATTTTGAGTGCTGGATCCATATATCTGATCATAAGCACAGTGGGCTACATCGGAATGATTAACGAGCCCAAATCATTCTTCGATTAATGGGCTATTTAACATAAAAATAAATAATGAAAATAAAAAAAATAAATCAATAGTTTCTGATATTTGCGTGTCCAAACAAGCAAACTCTTTAGCTTAATGGTATTAATATAGTAGTATTAGTTCATAAATGCATACATACAACCACCTACCTACCACCAGTGTTCCCAGAAAGGTATGATATTGGAATTTTCAAGGGGTGAATCAACAAATTCCTTAAATGCCAGCAATGCAATGATAGTTTGCTTCGTTTATATAGATATAATATATAGAAATATATATGTTTTCTTTATCATTATTATTTCTTTCTCCAAAGTGAGATGAAAGATTTTACGTCTGAAATGATTCTATTAAAAAGTTCTTTGTGAAGTTTCTCAGCTTTATACCAGTTGTGAATGTAATTTAAGAAGTTTGGAGGTTGAGCTGACCCTGCCAAGCTTGGAGAGACGCGAACTTTTCGAACTGTATAAATAATTTTCCCTACTATCGTTTATTACACGCTTCCTATGTTCTAGCATCGGTCCATCACAGGATCGGTCCATCTGAGTCCACCAAACTGATGTTCAATTTGCGTCATATAATTCCGTTGTACATTTCAAATATTATGTTTAAAAAATAATAGTAAGAATTAAAAAAAACAGTAATTAAGATAATTAATTAAAAATTAATTTAATAAGTAAAAAGGTGGAAAGTTACCCACTTGCCGCCTGAATTGGAATGTCTTGAATGGATTGTCTTAGCTCTGAGTGCCTTCTGCCTACACTACTATACGCTAGATAATTTCAAAATAAAAACAAAATCATTGCAACAAATTACCAAGCACTTCCTTATAGAGACTTAAACGATGTTTTTGCATACATGAACAACTTTACTCATTTACATTATAGTACAAATGTTATCTTATTACTCGTATTGCAATCGTAATGTTTATTTATAGTTAAATTTATATTCAGGCAGTTCGTGGCGTAGCGGCACAAAGTGTGACTGTAAACGCGATAGATTGTGAGTTCGATAGCCACTTGAGGAAATGAAATATTTAATATTTTCATTATGAAATATTTAATATTTTCATTTCCTCGCTCTGGTGACGAGGTAGAGCGCGACGTTGAATTCCGCCACTCAAAATGCAATGCGTTTAGAATTCGTCGAAAAGTGGAGAACAAAAATGTTTTAATGGGAACGGAATACCTTAACACTAGGTTCCCAGGTTCCCTGTGCTTAAAAATATGCTTGGCACATTTAACAAATAGCTATTCACCTATCATAGGTATGTAGGTGAATAGTTTTTTATAGGTAACCTATGTATATCACACTTTTTTTCGTCTTCACGCTTTATCCCGCAAATCTAACCGACTGACATTTATTGTTTAAACTACTACTCTAAAATCTAAATGATATAGGCACTCAATTTTATAGTTCAGTGCTATTTTAAGAATGGATTTTCCAAAATTCAATTCATAAACTAGTTGTAATAAAGACAGCTCAAAGTCCAAAGCATGATCGAGAGATTTATATTGGTAGATAAAATTAGGCATTCAGTTGTTACGACGTACCTAGTGCTACGTTATGGGGGGATTTTCCCAAAATCCATTTATTAAACTAGGGCAACGAAAAATTTATAAGTATTGCAACCATAAAAACTTAGATTTTTCCTCAACTAGGTATAGTGTTATGCTCTCAATGTTGTGAACTTAAAAATATTCATGGAGTAGCACAGCGTCTAAATACAAAAGTGACGGTTTTGGGTTCAATTCCTATTTGGGGAGTACAAAAAATTTAACTCTAGCGAACGTAGATATTATATAATCTAGATAAAAATAAATATATCATCAGAAATGTCAATAGAAAAAGCTCTACAATAACCACAGTAAAAAGCCTTATAGCAAATTCCAAGTAAACTTTATAGTAAATTTATTATTGTACAAGTGGTACAAAAGTTTCAAACTTTAAGCTTTATTATAACTAGCCAACATCTGTTCTGTTACGCTTTTTCAAAGATTTTTTTTCTCCTAAAGTAGTTTACAGAGGAGAAATATATGCATATAGGTTTAATATTAATACTATTGAGGCTATATTGAGGCTTATTTATGTACGGCTCCATCTTTAGCCTCTGGTAAACCAGGAGTTAAATCCTTAAATTCATCAATTCTCTTATAAGCTTTATGCTTTATGAGATTCAAAGTCTTCTATACATATGTACAAAATCGAAAAGTCACTCACTCATCACGAAATCTCAGAACCTACCAGAGCTAGGAGTTTCAAATTTTGCACGGAGGCTATTTATAAGACGTAGGTGCTCGCTAAGACGGGAATTTGCAATATTCGACTCCTAAGAGGAAGTTTTTGGGGTTGATAGATTGTTAGTTAGTTTGTTTTTTTTCCGACAGAGTTTCAAATTATTGTATTTCATTTTTCTTGTCATTTAACTCATCAAAATAATATATATATATATATATATATATATTTATATAATATTGATAATTATGTATGTATTTATTTTATAGAATATATATGTAGTGTGTGTATATATGTATATGTAATTTATATATATAATTCTATATGTATATTTATAGATTCAAATATAATATTTTTTCTGTTATGCACTATACTCCACCCGCTGTTTCACAGATATCCACTTCCACTAGAAGGCTGGAAGAGATTTCTTTTAGAAATAAGCCCATCCTTGTCAACAAAATTTAACTAAGTAAGTAAGTGGGTAAGTCAAACTAGGTAAGTAAGTGGGTAGTTCAGTCGCTATAACAACCTGTCCCAGCCGTTACACGACTCTTGAAGGCTCATTTAATTAGCTCAGGAGATTTATCACACTGTGATCACCTTCACATAAATTTTATGTGGAAATGGGTTAATTAATTTTTTTTTGTTTACATTATATATTTTTTGCTTTGAAGGATAGACGTGTAGCTAGTTTTAAGATATTCCATTCCTTACTCTTTCGACGTATTCGGGTCGAGTGGTGGAGTTCAACGCCGATATTTTTCTATAGAGAAATATCTACATACATATATTATCACAGACATTTTTTTATTATTTTGTATTAATTTTATTTCTTATTATTTTAATTATAAAGTGTCATATTTTTTGTGTTTTAATAGCTCCCTTGTATAGATATTCTGATAAATATTATGCCTGTTTAATATGTAAAAGCATGGATTTCTTTTTAATGTACGTAATGTTTCACAAAAACTAAAATAGTTCATGGAACCATTAGTTAACCAACTGTTTGTTTATTCTCCACAATTTCTAAATATTTTGCACAATTCACTGAAAATTGATATTTTAAGCGAGTCGAGTCTGTTTCTTGTTAAAAATCACGATTATTTTTATCTGCGAAGTCCATTCAGTAATGTCTGGTCTATACTCTAAAGTAAGTAAATAAGCATGTGTTTAGAATAACGTTAGCTAACTGACACATTAATGTTAGGTGGACGTTAGTTTAAATAAAACAGCTTCACGCTATTCCCGCATAGATAGAGGGAACCTAGTGATAAGACACTGCCACTCCATTTTCGAGACATTATGTTGAGTGGCGGGACTCAATACTGCGCTTTGTAGACCAGCGCGGAGATTTGAAGAAAAAAATATAATCACTCTTCCGAAGGGGGGTTGAACCCAGGCCATAACCATTGCGATTATAATAAGACCGTACCCTACCCACAAAAAAAAACTAAATGTATATTGAAAGAAAATTTATATTGTAATATATTTTTCACTTAACGTATGACCTGTATTCTGCCTAATTGAACAGGGTAGTGCAAATAATAAAAATCATATGATATACTCATACAAATAATATATATATTTTAAGTTCTATAAAGAAAGTTCAGTTATTAATATTATTTCTTTTCAATTTCTTAAATGAATACATGATGCATAATTAATTCAGTCTGACAAGTTAGCGGATTGTAATAATATCGTTATGTTGGTACAATGTACGAAATTTCTGGAAAATTAGAGCGTGACCTTTCGGCGGGAAACGTGATTTTATTTCAATAAAGTAGTCAAATAATATTATAACGCCTACTTAAAGTTTGTATAATATTTTCTGAGTACTGTATTTTTAAATGTTACGATTACAAGACAAAAATGTACATCGATTATTGTTAATATATGTTAAAATAACTGTAGGATTTAATTTATTTAAATTAGTTTTTAACTTTGACTTCGGTTCGATACATTTTATATGTATCTATCTATGACTTCAAACTATGGTACAACGGTGCATAAACGCTCGTATCTTTTGAAAGATTACGTTGCCTTTTTTCTGTGTTCTAAGGGACCATAGATCTGAATATTTGATATTTATTTATTCGACACATCCACAAGATCTCGAGATAAATGGTCTTGACATACGAATAATTCGTGAAATTTTGTGGCACGGAACCTTAAAAACATTGTTATTTAAACGTCTCTCTCTATATATACAGCTCGACCACATAATTGTACTTAACAAATCCAATTCCCTAACTATCCTTTCATAATAACAAAACAAACATTAATAACTAAATTTGATTCTATTCAAAATTATAATGAACAAAAGCTAATTGTGTGTAAAGGGAGATTGTTTTATTGGTATCGTCACGTGGACAGCCCGGTGTCCATATTATGGTAAATTATAAAATTAGAAGCTTTTGTGGTTCAGTAGAACAGTATTCGATTCTAAACGGTGGTTGTGATTTCAATCAATACTCAGGGGAGTGTTTATTTTCATTAACCCGTTCTGGTACATTACGCGTTATGAGTTCTGCGTGTTAAGAACACGCAATATATTAAAAATTCGATGGAAAATTAAGAAGAAAGAAAATATTATAAAAACTTGCTATATCTATGTATAAGAACATGAAGCTGATTTTTTAATAGAATTTAAATAGAAACTCGAGAAAATGTTTTGTGTGCAATAATATTTTCGTATTCTCGGCTAGCCGAGGCAAAACCAAAAAGTGCGGCGTCGCGTCGTCTTCCATCACTCAATATGCATATTTCTAGAATAAGCAGTGGATTATCTCAACTGTAATCACTCTTTACACCGAAAAAATATTATAAGATAGGTAGTGAACATCATACAAATAGAAAGAAGAAGAAAGGAAGACAAAATTATACAAGCACAAATATTATAAAGCTGAAGAAGACGAGAATTGATTATTTTTGTGTTAAATAGTCTATTTATCGAGGAAGGCTATAGCCCATATTATATGACGTCAATCGCTATGACGAACCTCCCTCCAGACGTAGTTACCTCTGTTGAATAAAAGCAATGTGTCATGTGTCATACACAGCTCTAAATTTTTACAAATTGACCACGAGGGCAAAGCCACAGATAAAAGATAGTTGTTAAGATAAAATCAGGAACGTTCTAACTAGTTCTAGGTTCAAAACAGTTAAAACTAAATTATACTCTAGACTCTCTAGCTCTAGTATGTTTATCAATTTTCAAATATATCACCTGGCAGATATCCAAGCGAACTCGACAATTAGTCGCATTCCTAACCACACTGTATTTCTACCATTGTTTTGTATAATTTTGTTACATTGTAATACTTACTATTAATTTAGTTTTTGAAAAATAATTTGGGGGTATCGTGGGTTCGATCCCAGAATAGGGGAATGAAGTATTTAATATTTTAAATTTTCATTTCCTCGTTCTGCCAACAACCAGGCTCGGAGTCAAACAAAAAGTGAGCAACGGAGTGTCTTGACATTAGATAGGCTTTCTGTCTATCCTATTATGGGGAAAAGACAGAGAATCTGCTTTACTAACAGAAATATAATGAAACTATTTGCTTATGTGTGTTATTTTGGGTCGAATCATGAACTAAATAAAGCAGCTAAGCAATTTTAGGGGCTATTACTTTAAACTTAGTTCATTGAGACCAATCTTAGGAACTTGCGTTCAAAAGTTTGTATAAGTTTTAACCGCATACATGGCGATTGGGGAAGAAAACTTATTTGTTATATAATATTAAATAGCTTCTTTAATGTTAGATATATTGGTTAGTATTAACCATCTAGCAGTTTTGTCCGCTTCACGCTGTATCCCGCAAACAGCAGGATAGGGAGACGGAACCTTAGGAATCCTTTGTTATGTGGGTATATAACTTCACGTTACTATAGTTACCCTGATGTGGATATGAACCTGCATTCATCATAATTTCGATCTGTGTCAAAACAAGGAAACACAAAAGGAAGATAATTTGTTTTAACTATTATACAAAGTATTATTGAGTTTTCTACTTCATATTAAATACGCTTTTAAAGTTTGTTTTTGGTTCTTTATTTAATAGCCACCTTAACAGATTACTTATAGGAGATTTTCTTTTGTTTATCGAAGTCATGTTGTTAGCTAAAAAATAATCTTTTACGCTTTTTTCAACGTAGCAGAGAAAACAGGGAAAGTAAGTGTTAAAACTTGTCGTTTCTCACTCAGATGTGTTTTCGTGATAGCGGAACAGTGGAACAGTCAGTAGCGCCAGAAAAATTATTGACAATGGCTGTGTCGGTTCCCTCATTTGGTTCCTCATAGGTATTAAATATATTGTATAATTTTTGAAGGAAGTTCCTATTAGCCTATTCGATATTCATCATCCATTCTTAAAATCCTTCATTCGACTATTGAAATAGCTGGTAAAATAAATATTTTGTAACCATCTACATTATTGATATTTTTTAAAAAGAATTTCTTATACTACATTATATTGTACTTAAGAATTAATTTTTTAACTCAGCAACTGCTGGTTAGATTTAAAAACAAGTTTTTTTTTGTTTGTCAAATAAACCTTTTAACAATATTCCATCACAAAAACTGAGGTTAAATTTAAAATATTCTTATTCTTCTTATGCAATTCATTACAATAGGTAGCTACATTGAGAAGTGATGTATCACTATCCTATCCATCCGTCACTACGTGGGAGCTACGTAAATAAAAAAAAATCTACGTAAATATGTAATATACGTGAAAATTCACGAGATAATTGTAAACATATTTGTGACACACAAAAGAATTCGCACTAACGGACGTGGGCCGAAATTGAACTGAGTTTTCATCTTTTCCAAACAATACGATTGAGTTTTCACTAAATGAAAATAAGCGATTATATTCTTAAATGTAATTTGTGCGTGTGATTCATATTGTGTTTCTGTAGTTTTGCTAAATTATAAGGATATTAGTAATTCCAGGCGGAGCGCAGGAGAATAAGCCTGGAACTCTGCATGCAACAGGTTACGTTCTTTTCCCAGGTTACGTTCTTTTCCCAGGTTCCCAGGGTCCCTCTGCCTATCTTTGCTGTATACGGGATACAGCGTGAATCTAGCAAAAAAACTGAATACATATATAAAATTTATATTTTTATTGCACTATGTTCTGCTTCTCCTGCTGGATTCAAGATATTGCGTCCTTAGTGGTGCAACTCGTGGGAAAAAGCATGAAACTGCAAAAAATACTGCGATTTTTAAGGCATAATCTTTATTTGTCTTATAATTTCATATTTTTTTGTATAGGAACATTGACTGTAAAAAAATTAAGCACAAAAACTAGAAACTAGCAGCCATTTGTGAAATTGTTTTCGAAGTTGACTTCGAAGAATGACATTATACTTATCCATAAATGATAATTTACGATCTTCTTTATATCGAATGGCATAGTTAAGAAAAATATTAGACTTGGCTGTTAGCCTGAAACTAAGTCGAACACATCGTCTAAATCATAGTTTTTGTTAGTAAGAATGTATCCAAATTATTATAACGAGGAAAAAGGCTATTTTTCTTATAAAAAAATGGAAAAATAGTTTGACACTGTTAAATACTTTGACACTATTTTGGTTTCTTAAATACAGCGAAAATAAAAAGTATTTTTAGCTTAGGTGTTTCTTATTGCAATTGTTTTGCAATAGCCAATTCTTGAGAAAAATTCAATTCTTATTGTAAGAATTTATAGTGTACAATGTACATAGTATACTCGTATATTTCATCCCATGCTCAATTATGATGTAACTTTCATTGTTAAAAAAAATCTTATATCTGCTTCTTTACAAGATGCGGCGTTGAGTTCCACAATTCAACATACAATGTCGCCAGAAAATGGAGATTCCTTCAACTCGGGTAAGCGGATAAAGCTTGCAGCTGTGTTATTGTCTTCTGTTTATACATATATTTATACATATAACAGACTGTTATTATATGCATTGAATTGAGACTGATATTACTAAATTTAGAATCTATCCTTAGCCTATTTCATATAAAAAAAATAATAAAATAATACATAATTTCTTAAATATATTATAATAAATATATTTGGTACCTGGAAGTACCTTAGTTAAAAGTATATATCATCGATTTTTTTAAACTCACAGACAGTTTTTTTTAAACTCATAAAGCGGTCACTATAACGTTAGTGTAAATTTATGTATCCTTTCATCATAAAAATTTTTACAGTGCCAAAAATTATTACTTCTCAAATTTGTTTACATACAAATGATTTGCCGTGGACTTTCACGTGCCAATAGTAATTTGTGAAACATTTATTATTTAAAATAATACTGTTATAACTATCGTTTTAGGACAGCGTCTCAGTGTAAAACATAGTGGTGGTAGGTTCGATACACATAAGTTTCCACTCAGCATACCCAGGCATTAATGACTACGCTGATCTCGTAAGATAAATACTTGTATTTCCAACAAACATATGTAGTTGGATGGAAAAGACTGAGCGAGCAGAAAGAGTTAAAAAGAACTCGCGCAGTTCTAGGCAGCGGAGCTAAGTAACTAGAAAGAAGAAGATTCATTGTTGCTAAAAATGTAATACTACTTAAAAAGAGTCTGTTCTGCCTTAGCATTACCCACTCATTTCCACTCGCGGAAATGTAATATTTAATACTTTGAGGCAAACCGCGGCGTTGAGTTCCGCCTTTTAGAAGATAAAGAACGGAGTGTCTTAATACTAGGTTCCTTCTGCATACCACTCTACGTATGGACTATAGCACAAAGCTAAAAAGAAAAGATTAGATTTTAAGGCCTGCACTATCTGTCTAATGTAATAAGAAGAGAGGCACACATTACTTCACGTCCCGTCGTAATGAGACCTTCGGCTGAGGTATTTCTTCAATAAACCGAGCTGCCTCGAACGCTTTATCACGATTGTTTATAAAATCCTCAAGGTGAGTTGTTAGAAAACTTCGTAAATGATGGTAAAAATTAAATTTTATGTATTGTACATTTAAATTATTTGTAAGTAAGCTTATATACGCAGTTTCTTATAAGTAAATATTTAAATTTTAAATATATCTTAGTTTTTTAACGATTTCTGAATTATTATAATATATCTACTATTAAATGCCGTAGCACAGCGGCAAAGCTTGTGACTGTAAACGCGACAGTTGTTAAATGTATATTAATTCCGCAATTTCAAAATTGTTCAGAAAGTAAGAAATTAAGAGGTAAAAGCTTTGGGGTTTCTCTGGCTACCTTGCGGGATATAATCACAAGCTAAAAAAAATCCAATTGCCTTAATTGCATCAGTTTTACATAGATATTATAAGTAGGTAGGTACCTACTAGTTTTTGGTCCTTGAAGTCAAGAATTAAATAAAAGTTTATTGTTTCTGCCTTTTAATGTACTTATTTAAAAAAATCGAAATTAATTCCACAATAGGAAACTTTACAATTATTATCTATTTTATGTAAAATATGCAATTACTCTTCGATAGAGATGGTTCCCTACATATTTATTGGGTTAAGAAAAACCGACACTCCCTAAATACATTAAAAATAATAAATTTCAAAAGAAATGATTGGAATACCATGCGAGCTGGCATAGGTTTAATAATCTACTTCCAATAAACGCTAAAGAATGTTCAGCCTTCATCAGGTCGGGAACGTGACGCGAATTGTTCTAGTATATTTATCAGCGTTAAGACACTCCGTTCCGCACTTTCCACTGAATTCTGGAGACATTGCGTGACACCGGAGAGAAGAAATCGAAATATAAAATTAAATAAATATTTTATCTCCTCGAGTGGGGATCGAACCCACTACCAGTCGATTTTACGATCACGCTTTGTGTCGACAATTCTTTTTTTTATTTTTTTCCCCTTCCCGCTTATTACAAGAGAAACAGAAATTATAAAAAGAAGTATTAATATTTCATTCCTCTGAGAGGTGATAGTCGCACGCTTGTGCTCGTGCGCCGCTAGGTCTTCAGGATTATTTATGTTAAGCTTAAAAATATTACTAGAAGCCGTTCTTAAGCTCTGTCTAAGCTTCGACCGTGTAGGACTTGTACGTTGTATAAAATAAAATAAAAATACAACCATTACAACTAGTACAGACAATTGTAATGTAGAAAAAGAATGGCACACAAAAGTAAATTAAGGTAAACATATATTTTTCAAAAAGTTTCAAAAAGTATTTTCCTCGTAAATTCCTCCTTTACATAGAAACGTTTCAAAGCATATTTGCTTTGTAACTTTAGCATTCAAAATTTTAACTTCCATTCTGTATATTTCTATTTTAGTTACGCACAAATAAGTACCTATATGGATTTAATCGTGGCGCAGTGAGAGACAAGATTTGCGATGATTGTGAGTTCGATTTTTTTCTCCGAAGAATGTTAATTATTTTCATTGATCACCGCTCGGGTAGATTAACCGCAGCGTTAGTTCCGCGAATACGTTGGGAATAGATTGTCTTAACACTAGCTTCCCTCTGCCTACCCTACTTATGCGGGATAGAGCGTGAAGATGAATAGAAACAAAGTATAAGAATTACATAATACTACTAAAATCAATTGGTTTTATTATTCATTCAATTAATTCTATCATGTATTTCATTAAAAGTGCACATTTAACACTGTCGCATTATAAATTTAAAGCTTACATAAACTCTAATCGTAATTTTAAGCAAAAATGCTCTTAAACTCAATACTTTTTTACGAGAGAGGAGATTTACGAAAATAATGAATTTCACGTTTTGATGGCGTAATAAAAATAAGCCCATCTTTGAAATTGTTATGGATGCTGGATACATCTGCCTCATCCCGATTAACACCGACGAGCAAAATAACGTTTTTCAGGTCGCTACGAGCATATGTTTCAGTATTTAAATAAATATATTTAAACGCTTGTCTACAAAGCACGGCGTTAAGTTTCTCCGCTTAACGCAACTTAACGCAATGTCTCGACAAAAGTGGGAAAGGAACAGTGACTGGAAAATTAGCAATTAATTAAATAATATAATTTTTATATATGGCACAATTATAATATGACTTTAATCATTCTAAGCTAATTTAGAATATAAGAAGTACATTCTTGATATAAACAATAAAAAACTGATTAGAGGAATTTGAAATGAATAACGAGCGACAGACTGACCCAAAATAAAATTCTTATAAAAATAACACAACTGAGAATAGATGGTGCGGAATATCAGTATATTGGCCTTTTATTTACCGTTTGCCACAGTTACTAACTTAATGCTAATTTAATATAGTTTACTTTCTAATTTATTTATTTTATCTACACTATACTATTATTTATTTTATCTACAATATTACTGATAATATTTAAGTATCTGTTATAAGGAGATATATATATATTTTTTACATATTCTAATTTTACATTAGCGTTGATTAATTGTTTCTTTTACTAATTACTTTATAATACACACTCACACTAATTACTTGTTACTATTCATTCACTTCATTTTCTTTTCTTTTTAGTTAACTTTTATTCTAATTTTATTTATAAAATATTTTATTTTCTTATTTAAAATTTTCTAAATTATTTATTAAATATAACTAATTTAGTAATATAATATCAGGCAAGGTCCCCAGACTGGGTATAGGCCTCCTCCAAAGGTATCCACTTTTCTCTATGCAGTGCCGTTTGCTTTCAATTGGCAATATTATTATGTTGCTATATCTAATCTAAGCCTTATATAATAATCAAAGTCTTTTTATTTGTATTATTATTTTTTCTTTTTATAGCTATGGCAGATATTAAAAATAAATACACAATATTGAAGTTTAATTATTGTGTAATATATTGAAAATGTTTTAATTTTTAATATTGAAGTCGTGGGTTCGATATCCGCTCAGGGGAGTGATTTTATTAAAATTAATATAATATTCCCGCTTTGGTCAACCGTTTGGTCGACGGGTATGAAATATTTTCTTGACTGTAGTAAGTGACAATTATTTTTGAAGCAGTGAAGTGTCCTAAAGCTTAGACACTATTCTTTTCTCCTATTTCAAGATCCAGGCTGAACTGCGTTTCGTATACGAGGGCAGGATAATGAAAATAATTTAAATATAATCATTCCCCCGAGTGGACCTTGAACCCACATCTCCTTTACATTTATATGCACAATGGCCACATAATCATAATTTATATCCATAATTTGAGGAATTTAAAACAATTTAAAAAAACATCAAAAATAAATGTTATATTGTATTTTATAAAAAATATATTTTCTCGTGTCGTTTTATCAGATACCCATAAGATAAAAGATCACTCCGCAATTGATAACGTGTGATATGTCAATCTAAGTTTAGTCTGTGCAATGATTTTGTGACTGAAACATGTTGAAAATTACAATTTTGTTATATTTGGTGAATTTTAGTGTGGGAAGTAGTGTTTTAGTACTATTTCCGGTGCCAGAGAAGAGTCATGGCGTCCTTGGGGACATCCTAGTTAGAACTCTCTTGAGTGTTGGTCATGAGGTATTGAAATCTTAAAAATCCGTATACTTTATTCAGCTTAACTCTGTATCTCGGTAAGCAGGGGAACCTTCTGTCCACTCTCCGACGGCTTCGCCTGTGTGGTCAAATGGAAATAACTTAACGCCTGAAGGAATTCTGGCCGCAGTTACAGTGGAGTTTAACTTAGTCTATAGCCTTCCCCGATAAAAGGAACATCCCAACCAAAATAATATTTCTATGCGAAGCAGTAGTTCCAGAGAATAGCTCGTTCAACCATACATACTCGCACTTGTATTGTGGATTTATAAAGATGAGAAGAAAAGGTAAACTTAACGATTTACTCCAATTATAAAATTTTATATACTTGGAGAACCGATCAAAAGATGCAGCTTTTAATAAACCGGATGCGGTAAGAGCATTACCTTAAACCGCTCATCGCTCCATTCCCGCAGCATCGTTAAAAATGTTCTATTCCAGGTTACGTACGTGACGCCGTTCCCTAAGGAAGAGTTGCCCAATTTAGAATATGTGGCTGTTAGTCCAGTGATAGATAACTCAGGTTTGTTTAATATTATTTATGTATAACTTAAAGACTTTGGAAAAATAAATTCCCAATACTAGCACCTAATGTGTTGAAAATTGGTCACAAATGGAAATTGGAGTGTCTTAATTCCTTGTGTTCTGCCATTGGCGGGATTGAGCGTGAAGCGGTATATAAATCTTTAAATATTGCAAAACCGATCGACAGTCCATTGTAATATAATTAAAGATTATGTTAAATTTAATATATTAATTGTATTTGCTTCTACTGTCTTCAATATCCTGAGTGGCTAGAGTATTGGATCTCATGTCCTGCATCATGGCATCCAGCTTAAACTTTAAGCGTCCGGGTGGCCTAACTTCAGGGACAGTCACGTCTGCTTAATTTTTTGTTACAAATTTACAGATAAAATCTCACTAGCTGATATAAACAAAGACCTTGTTATGGAAACCTTTGGTACCGCAGTGACCCAACAAATGCTGAAACATCCAAATATGCAAGCTTTAATGATGAATGATACAGTACACTTCGATGTTATTGTTGCGCAATGGTACTATACTGGACTTTTGGCGCCGTAAGTAAAATTTAGCTTTACAAAATGAATTAAGGCCCAAAAGGACCGAGCCGCCACTTAACACGTAATGTCATTTAAATTAGATGAAAAGTGGGGAATAGAGTTCTGCTATATGCGGGAAGCTAAAGAAATATGATTATATAAGTTTATCATTTGCTAGTTTTAAGCTAATTCATGAACGTAAAAATATCGTAAATACCTTTACCGCACCTTCTCAATTTTCCTATAGATTCACAGAAGTCACTCCTGGAATTGCTTTAAATTTATACATGCAGCATTTTTTATGGTCACCATAAAATTTAATCCTTATGAAATAAATGAGGCCAGTCGTGATGCAGGGGCACAAGTATGCAACTGTAAGCGCGACAGACAGTGGGTTCGATTCTGGAGGAAGTTAAATATTTAATATTTTCATTTGCTCTCTCTGATAAAGAGGCAAGTGCGGCGTTGAAACCACCACTGAACATGCGATACCTCCGGGTTCCGGGCTAATAAAATAAAAATAGAATAAAGAAACACATTTTTATAAATAGATACATATTTACAAAAGACAATTATTCGATACTAAGAATCTATACATTCTTTCACAGATTATCATCAGTATTCGAGTGTCCACTTATCTGGTACACACATAATGACGTCACATGGCAGTCCCTAAGTTTAGTTCACGCGTCCTTCCCTACAACAACGGCAGATCTATCCATAAAAGACAGAATAAATGAAATGACGTCGCAACTTCATTTAGCGTATCGGAATTAGTGGGTATATACGACTTTATCTAGACAGTGATAAGTAATACGACTTTTTACACTTTCAGTTTTTTTTCATAGTGTATGTTGTCTGGCGGAACCTAACGCCGTATCTTGTAATCTTATTACTTAGGTTAGGCAGTGTAGGGAAGCATTTCCCGAAATTTCTATAGGATCGGGAAAACATGAAACTTTCCATTTAATTTAAAGTCCAAAGTCTCATCAGTTCAAAGTCCATGCAAATAAAGGTTCACGAAAGTAAAGTACGGGCAATGACCACTTTATATGTACTAAAAATTTCATTTTTCAGTTACCACTTCAGTTCAACAGAAATGTCGGCATATGAAGATAGCTATAAACCTATATTCGAAAGTAAGCGTATATTTTTGCCAAATTATGAGTTTTTAGTGTACAATGCATCATTTTTGTTAATTAATTCACATCCAATATTTGGGGAGGAGTGGTCGTTACCACCAAACGCGAAATATATTGGTGGTTATCATTTATCTGAACGTGTACCACAATTGCCAAAGGTAAGTTAGTAATTTAGGTAAAAGACTTTTTTAAATTTAAAACTAACCTGGTGACCACCGTGGTAGCCAGCGTGGTAACCAGACTGTAAACGCGATAATCCCAGATTCGATCGCTACTCAGGGGAATGATTTGATGTATATATTATTATTATTATTTGCTATGACATTAAGGTAAATTGTTTTAATTTTCCTGCTTTGGTAAACATTCACCAAAAAAGGGCAACAAGGTCTTGAAAATTAGACGGTGCTTAATGAAAGGAGTGTTTGTGACACAATGTCCTGTCTTGGTACGCGGGATACAGCGTGAAGCCAAAAACGGAGGGAAAAGAAATAAATGCAATATGACAAACGTTGGTAAAAACTAAGTGTTGTTTATTTCGCTGTTTAAAACAATATTCTACTTATAAAAGCGTCTCCTTGCAATATATTTTTAGAATTTAAAGAAATTGTTAGACGAATCCGATGAAGGCGTTATTTATGTTGACTTGGAGACAGTAATTATCAAACAAGAGGAACATCAAAATATAATACAAGAACTTATAGAGGTGTTCTCAAGAATAAAGCAAAGCGTGATCTTGAAATATTATGAAATGCTCCTGAATATGCCTAAAAATGTTCATATTATGCGAAATCCACCAGTACAGAGTATATTAAGTAAGTAAAAAATATTTCTCTAAATTTAAAAGATTTTTATTGTAATTTACAAGAAACACTTTGATAAACATTGAGAAAGTGAAGAAAAATCGGAAAATTCAGCAGAAAGTGGGAACGGAGTGACTCTATTAACACTATATTCCTTCCGCCTACCCTGCTATATGCGGGGTGCAGATTAAGTACTTATATAAAAAAAGAAAATCTAATTTCCAAATATTATTTCTAGATCATCCAAACACCCTAGCCTTCATATCACACGGTGGCACAGCCCACTTCTTACCATCTATACACCACGCGACACCTACAATTGTAATACCTCTTATAAAAGAACAAGAAACTCTAGTACAAAAGATGGCGAAAAAAGGTTTAGCTATTAGAGTAGATGTTAAGGAATTATGGAAAGTTAATAGTGCTTTGAAAAATATTATGGGTAATGTAAGGTTGGTTGTTTGTATTATTTCAATATGTAGTTAGTCTTGTTTTATGTTTTTTTAGCTTCACGCTGTATCCTACACGTAACAGGATAGACAGAGGAAGCCTAGTGTTAAGACACTCCGCTTGCCACTTTCCGCGGAATTGTTCGTGGCATTACGTGTTGAGTGGCGGAACTCAACGCCGCGCTTTGCCTTTTTTTATCTGTACATATCTGTCAATGTTATTTTTGTCATGGTTGGCACCGACACTAAAATTAATGGACTCCATTTTTTTTAAGCTGGTTAAAAAACATCAAATTGTTATGGGAATTTGGTAAAAAGACAAAGCGTAAATTTGGTAAATAGAAAAATATTTTGGCAGTGTGTGGGGAACATTGTCTTAATGCTTATTTACTTATCCTGCTATATGCGGGTTACAACGTGAATCTAGAAAAAAGTAAGACTTAGATTTCAAAGTAATTAGTCTAAAAAAAATAATTTAATATTATTAATTTATTCATACAGCTATAAAGAAAACCTGAATCTAGCTAGCAGCCTATACCGTCATCGCCTCTCCTCCCCTAAAGAGGAACTCTGCCACTGGATACAAACGGCAACCCTCCGTAGTGTCGAATTTCTCCGCCACTCTCCCCGCTCCTCTGTCATAGAGAGATATAATATAGATATATTAATACTAATACTTTTGTTTATTTGGTTTTGTACTAAAATTGTTAAACTGTTTAATGCGCACTTGTATTCTGATGAGGATTTGGATAAAAAAGATGATTGATTTAATAAATAAAAAATAAATTTTATATGTGTTTTATTCTATACAAAAATCATATTCGATTATTTGTAAGAAAAAATAAAAATAAAAAAGTGACATAAATCACTCCGCTGTCTACTTACGAAAGTGGAGAACTTTCTTTGTGACTTTCTTTTCTTTTATTCGATAGAAACATATCTAAGAAATAGATCGCAGCGTTGAGTTACACCGCTCAACACGCAATGCCTTGAAAATTGGGCGGTTCATACGGAAAGGAGACATCTATATTATTAGATATTTGTGGGATCGTGTAGCGAATATGAATAATTAAATACATAAGTAATTTATTTATTAGATAAGAAATATATCTGCACTTGAAGTAAGAGCTGGAGGCAACAATCGTAGTATTAATTTAAATGATTTACTTTACAATCGACTTTCTCTATTCCCATAGCATTTCTAATTCCACTTTCTAAATCACTTACCACTAATGTTTTATTTATGTTTTAATTATTTTATCTTAATAACGTCGTTCATTGAGACTGTTCCCGGTGCACCGGGACAGTTCTGTAAACGTGACGGTCGTGGGTTCGATCCCCTCTAGGGGAGATCGATTTTATAAGACGCCACGCAGCCCGCAATGTCTGGAAAATTAGGTGGTATGTGGGAACCAAAATATCTTAACTTTCTGTCTACTCTGCTTTTTCCAGCTTCACGCTGTATCCCGCATGCAGCAAGATGGGAGAGCCTAGTGTCAAAATATTCCGCTCCGAATTATGGAGGCATTACGTATTGAGCAGCGGAACTCACGCGGCGCTTTTCCTCATCTCCAGCGCGAAGAGATGGAAATATTTAATATTTAATTTCCTCCAGTGGGAATCGAATCCACAGTAGTAGTAAAAAACAGTTGTTTTAAAGTATAATATCTATCAAAGACAAAAGCAAGTCTTTAATGAACGAAGTCAAGGCTTTATTAATATCCTAAATCGATGGTCTTCTAAATAGTTTGAAGTTTGTGCGGTTAATCGATTGATTTGTAGCGACTATTTGCGGCTGATATCAGATCAGATAACAAATACGTCAAGGCTTTTTCTTAACTGTTGTCAACAATCATTTTTGTAGGTAATGGGTCTCTTGGGTGTTTCCGCCTCAGTTACAGCATAAGACCAACTTTTTGTTTTACTCCGTATATCAGGAAAGACAGAGGGAATCTCTCATTTTAGAGACATTAGTAGCTGGACTCGACGACACGCTTTATCTAACAGAATGGGAAAAATAAAATAACTATAATCATATTTAAGTGACATGCATATTTAATTAAAAGAAAATATTTTATAATTGTAGGCAACGTGCAATTTTTTTTAAGCACTTTTGCTTGCGATATACTCACTTTCACTAGTGAAATATTCAGTCTTTAATATACATATCCTTGGCATTTTAATATAATTTCACATTCAATAAGATTCAATTTAAAAGTGTGATCATTTCCCACTCGAGATGAAAAATATATTTACCTTAGTGACAAAAGAAGAGCAAAGAAGTGCGGCGTTGAATTTCGCCAACATGTAATATATCAAAAATTGAGGAAAGAAGTCTCTTAACAATTGATAAAAAAATCTAATGTGTCTGCGTTAAATGGCCTCTGCACCTTCTTACTAACAGAACTTCAGTATAGTTAAATGTCACCTTTCTATTTTTTTCCTAAGTATTATATTAAATCACCTACAAGCGTTCTTTCTATTTTTTTCCTAAGTATTATATAAAATCACCTACAAGCAACAAAAAAACATTTTGTGCGATTTGAACCTGCAATTAGCCTGCACCGGAGACGGATGTTGAAGACTCAATTAAGAGCCGTTAAGTAAAATGTATTACCGTAACATCCTTACTATTAAATCGCCAATTAAATCGCAAATCGTACTCGATCATTTAGAACTAATCATTTAGAACGTTTGTATGTCCGTCACTTACGAGAACATATAATTAATAATTGACTACTTTTTTTAAGCCTAATGCTCTATCCCATATGTAGGAGAGTAGGCAGACCGCAGAGGAAACGTAGCGAGAGACTGAGAGCAAGGCAACGAAAATAATTGATTCCCCCGAATAAGAATCGAACTCACACCTCATCGTCGTCTCATATACAGCCACACAGCCTCATAGGATATCCGTGAAAAAAAAAACAAAAAAATATTAATGGACCGGCTTATAACTCCTATAACATCCATAGCTAGCAGTGGGCTGTTCTCACAATTTATGATTCCGTTAAACTTTTATTGGCCTCGATCGTATACAAATTAGATTCAGTACAGTCGACCAATTGAAGTCTTCATCTGAACGGAAGGGAATTAGGTCAAGAGTTGTTCTGATCACGTTAACAGTGCTATTTTAAATGTATTTACTTTGCTTCTAATAAATTTTATTATATGTAAATATTTTCGCAGCCGTATCCCGCTTATAGCAGAGATGGTTAGGGAACCTAGTGCTAAGACACTCTGTTTCCGATCCGTGTTTTGAACATCAAAACTGATTATCATTATTTTTCTACAAGAGCAGGGAAATGAAAATAATTTAAAATAATAACTTCCACGACTAGTAAATTCTTATTATTCCCACGGCTAGGATTCGAATTTAAAACCATCGCGCTTACAATCAAACGCTATCCCACTATGCCACAATAGGTTTATTCGTAATCTTCTCTAATAAAAATAAAGATTTTGTGTAAAACGTGAATTCGCCACCCGTCGGCTGCCATTCGCCGTCGACTGAATGACTTACGGATTAAGAGAACGATTGAAAGAGGAGATTTTGTTTAATGTTGTTTTTTTATTATTATAGAGAAATGTTACCGATAATATTTACTGTGACTTCTACAACATATTCCTTCGCTTACAGGCGGTTTACAAAAAAAAAATCATATCAAACGTTGCGCATTTACTTACGGAACTCAACTCCGCAAATTATCCTAACATAAAAGAAAAAATAAAAATAGCTAAAAATATTATCATTTCTTAGACCGAACCTATAATTGTTACTTTAACAGTCTACGATAAGTTTCTCTTACATTTTTCATACCATATGATTACACAAGCGTCTCTCAATACATGTAATTAAACTTCTATATTATACAGATAAGGATTTTTTTTATCGCCACCACCAATTTATAGGAGAAAGGAGAGATTGTAGGTTATAAGACATAAGGCGGCAAACTTTCACGTGAAATGTCATATAGTAAAGTTTGTAATTACATAAAATTTACAGGTACAGGTTGTGCGTTCGATCCCAATCGAGGAAATAAAATATTTAATATTTTCATTTCCTCGCCCTGGAGTCGAGGCGAAGCGCGGTTTTCAGTTCCGCCACTCAACACACAATGCCTCCAGAGTATAGTGGGAAGTGAGGAGCGGCGTATCTTAACCCTCTGTCTACCCTGCTACAAGCGGGATACAACGTGAGGCTACATTTAATTTGTATTTTGTTTATATCTATTATAGCTTTGGTTTAGTAAAGCTAGTAAACCTAGTTTTTATACGCAAAAATAAAAAAGCAGTAGATGCCGACAGGGTGAAATAGAAAATACCCTGCATATGTGTCTAAATTTTCAATAGTATTTAAAATAAAGCTTTTAGTTCAAATTGAATAAAAGTATAGTACCGAGAGCGTTGAAACTGTTTTGATGTTTAGAACATACGACTAATATAATTGTGCCTAATAGCAAAGTACTATTAAACAGAAAAGTTCATTTACATATACTAAAGTCGATTTTATGAGTTAAACTTTGTAAGCTCTCACTTATGGAGCTTTTGAAGGCTTAAATATTGTTTATGTTAGTATAATGATATTAAATTGTAAGTATAATAGCAGCGTAAGTAGCGTTATATATTTATATTTTATATACACTACAGTTTTACGTTCTATTCTGGTTGAGGAATGTTTTGTTTTTGGAAATTACAATTTCAAGTAAGTGCCTCAAAAATTTGACTTTTTTGGTTTGTTTTAATATAGAGTTATATAAAAAGTTTGATAAATAATAAACATTTTTGTGAGTAGGTCTATTATTATTAAGGCAGTTGGTTCGAATCTTTTCTCTTAACATGTCCTACAATCAATTTTCTGGTAAATATCTCTATTAGAGATAAGTACCGTTGTAAACATTTATTTCTGTTATTATATGTTTACTGGATTTTCTTCTGTGGTACATAAATAAATGAAAATAAAATTGACATTGAAACTTTATCGAAAATGATCCAATTGCATAAATAATTTCACTGCACAATTGACTTACGGTTAGTGGGTACCCAACACACCTATTTTGCCTTTACTTTCAAAATTTCACCCTTTGTTTGTTAATTTTGCAGACTTTCTGGCCAATATATGATTCAAATAAAGTAAAAGTTAAGCCTAGTAATGTGTTATACCCCAATATAGTTAATTCCAGTTACTACTTATATTTAGCAAGATGCAGTTTATTTAAATATAATGAGCAAAGAAGATACATGATCGTCTTCAAATACAAAATAATATAAATCTCATACACACATTTTAGAAAAAAAAAACTTTCATTCTGCCTAAAAATTCATGTATACCCCACACACAAGGGCAAACAGAGGACATAGTATTAAGACACTCCGTTCTGTTTTTTCCGCCCGTTTTTTGTGACGCAGAATCATCACCAGACACCAGATCACCCACAACCAGACCTTGAAAACACACACACACACACANATATATATATATATATATATATATATATATATATATATATATATATATATATATTCTAGAAAAATAAGTTTATGTAGGCCAACTATGTATTTACACGGAACTCTCACTTTTTGACATCCTGCAGGTATAGGTATTGGCGTGAGAACATTTTTTGCGATTCATTGTTGATTTTGTCGGTGACTAAAGAAATCGTTGATACATATTAACATTAATTCTGTTCTACTGACATATAAAATACTTAATGAAAATAAATTACTGTAGTTATTTATATTATATTTGTATTGCCATTTTTTTAAGTAAAAGGTTAAAATGTTTTATTATATTGTTTCTCAACTTAACCCCCTTATTTTAGTGTTAGTAAGGCGAGCAGAGGAACTAGTGACATGTTACTCCGTTCTCAATTTCTTTCAGCTTCACTCTGTTTCTCGCACACAGCAAGGGAACCTGGGAATTTAATACTAAGACACTCCGTTCCCATTAAGATACTTTCGTTCCCCGCATTTAATTTTAACAGCAAAGATAATTTAATTTTCGTTTTATATTACAAATTATTAAGTTTATAACAGCATAAATATTTTTTTTGTGAAAAACACTTCGACAAATATTCGTATAGTTTAAGCAGACGAAACTGCGCGCCCTAGTATATAAATATATTAGAATAAGAAACCAACGTCTAATTTATATAAAACAAACATTGTATAAAAAACAAGAACAGAAGGTTAGAATAACCCTAAATAAATATTAGAATCTGTATATACTAAATGATTGGTTCCAAAATGTTCCCACGCAATTTCCTTTCATCATTTAATAAGATCAATTAGTAATATAACATTTAATTTATTCATTGATTGAGCGAAATAAAAAAATAAAATAAAATTATAATTAATTGTCATATCAAAGAAGGTTTTTTGGAACAAATGAATAATTAAAATGTAATAGAAATTGCTTTAGCACAACGTCTAGCTGTAGGTGTCGGGTCTATAACAGTCTGGTTATGAGTTCGATTTCCATTCAGTGAAACGAAATATCTTCATTTTGTCGTTCTGGTAAGAAGGCAAAACGCGGCGTTGACTTGCGCTTACGATTAGTAATTAGTACGGTGTCAGTACGGCGCCTAGGGAACGGGGGTATTAACACTGGGTTCCCTTTTCCTATTCTGCTATATGCGGGATACAGGTCACTAAATTCACAGAGTCTCGCATTCACGTGTACCGCGAGAACTGAGTGTCTTGGCACTCATTTCTTCCGGCTTACGATGCTAAGCAGGACAAAGCGAAGCAGTGAAATAGACAAAAAACAAAGAGACAAATACTACACAAAACTTCTAAAACTTCTATGACTCAATCTCTTGCTAATTTCCACAGAATGGTTTTCATTCAACGGGTATGAATGGACGACGACCTTGTCGATAACCTTCTAGTATTATATTTGTTTTATTACCAGTATTTTTAGGAGTTTTTTATATGTAAATGTGTTGGCTGCCGTTAGACGCTTGTGAAATAGGAAAGCTGAGATTAATCTTGGATATAAACAATTTTAAAAGTGAAGTCTCGAAGTGTGACTCGAAATGTGACTGATTGTGGGTTCGATCCCCACTCGAGGAAATTATTTTGTATTTCATTTCGGAAAGAGGGAAACAGAGCGTCTATACAGGTACCTTATATATCCTTCTCTCATTCATTCCTTGCTTTTTTTATATAGGTACTTACAAAATGGAGTTAAAATAAAATATACTAATTGAAGTACCATTAATCAAATGCGCCACATAAACATCACTACCAACTTTTAGTTTCTCTCTCTCTCTCTCTCTCAACCAACAATTTAATAGTTACTAATACCTAGGTACAGCATAATGAGGGGTGTAACGTACAAACATACATACATAAAACCAACTCGATCTAAATTTACGACGGCTTTTTGATGTGCACTTTCATCGTAACCGATAACCGCTTTATAGTACAAAATTTTAGCTTAAGAAATTTCATTTCTAATGCCATTGAGATAATGTATATTTTTGTTTGACCAGATATGTTCGGACAGTGGCCCCCAATCGAGGCCATGTGTAAATTTGAGATTCATTTCATATACAAAATGTGTCTGATAAAACACCTGTCGTTAGCAAAATGATTTATAACTGCTTCGAAATAATAATTCAAATGTCAATTCAACCGTTCCACACGTAATGTCTCGAAAATTGAGCGGAAAGAGGGAAACGGAATGTCTTAACACTAGGTTCTCTCTGCCTTTCTTTCTGTGTAATAAAACGAGTGAAGCTGATAAACAAATGTCACAAATCGTGTTAATTATATTAAGCAGGTACCCTGGGGTACATTAAAACAAACGACGTAAACGCAAAACGTACTGTTTTTCTGTTCATGAGATTAGTGCTTCTTACCAAACAAACTTCAAACCTATAATATTAGTATAGATAAATATAAATGAGAGACACTAAATGTGTAAAGAAAGCAATCACAGCAAGGCTGCGGCAGCCGCGAGGGAAATCTAACTCACGCCGGCCAATAAGTCTCCAATACAATTATGAAGAGCTGATATTAGATTGTCTATTTGTTTCCATGACCTTTTCAAACCTTAATCCATATAATCTAGAAGTATACATGTCGAATATGGATATAGATAGCTGTTATCAGTTTCACGCATTATCCCACAGAAGAAGAGGAGGATCCAGTCCCCACAAAAAAATATGGGTAAAGTCAACTAAAACAAGCCAAATCAGTCTTTGCTTTCACGTAAAAAATGGTAACCACCGAGTTCCATAATTGCAATAACTACTAGTCTTATAGCCTAAACTCTTCTGAGCTGACAGATAGAACTTTGTGTTAAGATTCTACGTTCACCATTTACCGACTTCAAAAATTAGCGTGTTGAGTGGCGAAACTCAACGCCGTACTTTGTCGATGGAAAATGAAACCTCGCAATCACTCAACAAGTTTCTAATTCCCTTATGACTTATCTAATTAGAATAGACAACCGACAATGCAATCAGAAATAAACAACTTTCCATAAATAAAAAAAAGTCAAGCTTCATTGATGCGAGTATTGAGAATATTCATACAAAAGCAATCAATGTTGTGCCTTAACTATAGCTAATATAGTTTTTGTTTAGCTTCATTGTACCCCCATGAGGCCTTCGTGGGTCAGAGCCACAAGTTGGTGAATGCGAGTTCGATTTACACTCGAGGGAATCGAATTATTATTTATTAACGTTTTCATTTGGCACCTAGCAAAACTCCGGCGTTGAGTTTCGCAACTCAACACGTAATGCCTCGGCACTATGTTCCTTCTGTCTACCCTGCTATGAGCGAAATACAGCGGGCAGCTACTGATATGGTTATTCATAAGCTGTAGCCAAAACTTAGTTAACTCATATTTAGTTAATTGTCTTCCAACGGTTAAAGCTTTACACACAACATGCAATTCCTTCAGAATTCAGTGGAAAATTGGGTTCTTGATGGTAACAGAGTGCTTTCTCTACCTCGCCAGCTATGTGCACGACACAGTCTGAAGTAAAAAAAAAGATATTAAGATATGAGCAGGAAACCAATAGTCATAAGATGATAAAAGTAATTTTATATTCGCACATATATTCGCAAGGGAAATGTTAAAATACACAACGTTTGACGTCAACGCGAATACTGTATTCCGGTAAAGATATTATTTATAAATTGTATTGGACGAATGGTGAGAGGCCGTTTTGGCGCAGTGGGCAGTGTCTGTACAGCTGTAAAGACGACGGTACTGAGTTCGATGTCCAGTTGGCGAATGGTTTATTTTGAAATTTATTTTCATTTCCTCCAGTGGTACTCGAATCGCGGCTTTGAGTCACCACTCTACATGCATTGTCTCAAAAAATCGGCGGAACATCGAGAACGGAGTGTCTTAATACTAGGTTCGTTCTACCTACCCAGGTATACAGGACAGATACAGCGAGAAGCTGGAAAAAACAATTCAATTAATCTTTTGTTATTTGAAACAAATAACTGATAAACAAATCTACTCTCTCTAAAAGACAACGAGACACGTACCTCGCGACTCAGTTCAAGCGTAAAGAATACACCCTGTATATAAAATAGTGCGGGTTCATTAAGCCTCTTACAAAATGTAGCGTCCTATATTGAGTACAATGAACTGCCAAAGTTTACTCAGCTTATGCCAAAAGAGTAATCAACTCGGCGAGCTTTTGTTCAGTTTGTACCCGAATACTCTAAAGTAGGTGGATTTGGTACAGTATTTGGAAACTTTTTGAGGAATATGGCATTTTATATTGATTGTATTAGTGTTTAAAAGAAAACTATGTTATAGTAATATATATCTATTTTAATATATTAAATATAATCAAATTTTTTTTTGTATTTCGCACAATTAGCCGTATCTGGAAACCTAGTGCTATGACAATCGATTCCCTTCAAGAGACTTCCTCGTTGCCACAATTTTCCTCCTTACCAGAGCAAGGAAATGGAAATATTAAATATCTCATTCCCCCGAGTTGGAATTGAAGCCACAATAGTCGCGTTTATAGTCGCGGCGTGCGTCTGCGATTATATTAAAACTTTAGCTTTCTTATATTAAAACAACTGGAAAATGTTTTATTTATGTGTTTTCATTTTTCTAATTTACCCAACCTATGTGTTTATTTTTCATGTTTTCCACATAGAGGAGTAGATTTAGTATTAAAACATTTTGTATAACGTTTTTCGCATTTTAATTCAAAATATTACAAGAGTTATTCAACGTGGCATTTTGTGTTATCGGAGCGGGTAAAAAATAGTTTAAAAATAGTTAAAATGTAATCTTTCCCCAAAGCTTCGATTGAACTGGTTCGATCCGGATGGATCTATGGTTGTAATAGAACTTACAGTCAGAGTCTATATTATTAAGCCACGAAACGTATCGAAAGTTGTGTGGCGTTCCCTCTGAGCTATTTGCGGGATATAGCGTGAAACTAAACTCCTAGTAGTAATAAACACTAAAATATTTATCTACACACGTTTCGGCCTATATAGCGACTACAATGCGCTACAGACGGACGCCCGACCTGCCCCAGATCTCAAGTGGCCAGTCCTGTTTCATGTTACACTTTGATGCCTTGCTAACATAGATAACATTTGTTTATAATATTATTTTGTGCTAAATAAGTCGGAATGCGATAGTTCTCGCTAGATAGATCGTTCTTTGATGTCAATTTTGAAGAATATCTCAAACTCAGATCGGTTGAATTCAGCCACTCAACAACCTATGCCTTCAGAATTCGGTGGAAAGGTTAACACTAGGTTTCCAGGTTCCCTTTTCCAACTTTTTTACGTGTGGGATACTCTTGAAGCTAAATCTCATCTAATCTCATGTACAGTTCCTCCATGGAGCTTACAATGTCGAGAAACTCGTAGCGTTTTACCCCAGGGTAAAACGTGACTTTCGAAAGGATTCTAAATAACAAAATAATAATAATATTCATAGATACGTTTAAGTCGATTAATCTAATAACTTTGAAGGTTAACTAAACTACACAAACTAAACATATAGAAATACCAATTCTTTATTATAATAAGACTACTATTCCGACATGACTAGCTGATATAGATGGACTGTAGGTTCGAGTCGCATAAAATATAAAAGATGCATAAGGATAAACAAACAAAACACAGATAACACTCGCATACGTATTATGTACAGTTAGTTAGCTTTGAGCCGAGTTTATCAGCTCTAATTTAAGATTCAAGGCAACTGTGGATTCCAAACAGTGTTTAACTCCTCCTGCTAATTGTATTAACACGTACGAGTACATCACTAGTTAGCGTGTTAATGCATTGTATGCATTTTTAACATCACTATAAATATATACTACTGCCAAAAAGTTACAAAGAATTTATTATATTTAGAATTATTTAGGAAAATGTAAAAAATATAGAGACTATCGTGGCGCAGTTGTACAGCGTCTAAATATAAACGCGACGGCTGTGGGTTTGAATACCGCTCGTGGGAATGAAATATGTTTATTTTGTTGATCTGTCAACAAGTCAAAGCGCGGTGTTTAGTTCCGTTACTGAAAACACAATGACTCACACATTGGGGTTAATAATCTCATTATATTCTTTTACTAGATTTCCTCTGCCTCATGCTATGTGCAGGATGAAGCGTGAAGTAGAAAAAAACAACAATTAGAATATATTGTCTTTTTTTATTCTGTTAGTTTCTGGATATTTATTATTGACCATTTATAGAACATTCAAAGAAGACGTGGAGGTCTCTGTTTCAACCAAACAGAGAAATTGTAATAAAAAATAATATTATTATTTGGCACAATAGGAATAATAGCGTGAAGTTATTATTATTCCCATTGCATTATTTTTATTTTCTGGCTCTTATAATAAAACACAAGCACGGCGTTGAGCTTCGCCATTCAACACACAATATCTCGAAAATTGCGGTACGGGGGAACAGAGTATAAATTTCCTCAACCTTACCTGCTATATCCAGGATACAGGGAAAAACTATTTATTTAATGATTATTATTATTCTTTAAAAGAGGATTGGACCTACAGCCATCTTATGTATAGTAAATTATTTTACACAATATATACAAACACTAACTAACGGAAGACGAAGTGTTACAAATAAACTTGGCGTCGCGCCGACTTCGAGTGTCTTTTGAACTCTTTGAGCTTTTCACTTGTAATCTGTAGAACATATCATGGGAATAAATACTAGTTGCCTAGGTATAAGCATTTAAATATTAGCTAATGAGATAATAAACAAATTAGATAAATAATTCAGGGCGTCATGATTTTACAGGGGTGTGACTTTAACACGTCGGTTCTGAGTTCGATTCTCACAAAGGGAAGAAATTTTCTTTAATATTTCCATTTTTCCGCTTTTGTAACTGGTACTCGACTCGGAAATTGAACCTGTACCAGTCGTAATAATCAGTATAAACAAGCTGCGACATTGTCACCACATTTCATATCAACATTTCAATGGAAACTAATCCGTTAACTACTATATTATATTGTACAGTGTGTTCAAATATATGCAAAATATAAACAGAAACTATTATTGAATCCTAGAAACTTTAACATGATTAAATTCTAGAACATGAAACCTGCTTGGAAATGTTACAACTGAAAATAGGCTTTTTATTTAAAATTTTTGACGGATTTCAGGCTCTTATTGTGATTGTTGGAGTATTATTTAAAATTTTCATTTTGTTAAAGTGTTTTTTATACAATGAGTTAAGGAAGTTATAAAAAAAACTACGTACCGGTACTTGAACCTGCGTCCCTTGGAAATCGTTATTGCACTTGACACCAAATTAAGCCTAACGTTCTTTTTGTCAAAGTCCTAAGACATTTGTCAAGAGAGAGAGCGCTTTTTATAAAAAAATATACAATCTATTATGAAAAATGCTATGTATGATTGTTTTTCTAAGGAAAAACAATTAAAAAAATTAAAAAAATTAACGACGCGGAACTCGAACCCGCACACATGCGCAGGAACTAGGTGAAATTTTAGTAGTTTGGTTTGTATACATGGTGTTCATGAAATTCTACTCATCTGTGAACTATTTATTGTCTGAAAAGTTATCTCATTTGGGTAGATTGTACACAGTGTATTGTAACAATAGGTATATTATAACTCATTTGACAAGTAAGGCTTCGATTATATGATTACTCCTATAATATAAGGATTTGAGTATATCATGAAAATATCGTGGTGTTTTTGGTTAGCCTGGCTGTGAATGTGGGTTCACTTCGACTCGGTGCTATCAATTGTTTTTTTTTTTTTTTTGAAGAGAGACAAAACGCAGCGTTGTACCACGCAGTGTCCCGATTTCAGGCGTAAAGTGAAAACAGAATTTGTTATATACATTGATTTACGCTGTCATATTTTTTTTACATTCACCATGTATTCCGCAGATAGTAGTGTAGGCAGTGGGAGGGTTAAGACACTAAAATGATTAACGAGATAGTGTTAAAACACTCTGTTCCCATTAAGAAATTCCCATTGTGAGTTCTAGAAGCATTGTGTAATGAGTGGCGGTGGTGGACTTAACGAATCGTTACTAGAGCGAGGTAATGAAAATATTAAATATTTCAGTTCCCCGATTGGGAATCGAACCCACAAACTGTATCGTTTACAGTCGCACGCTTCGCGCTACGAGTAGCTGTAGATAATATCATATTCGTTCATTCTCCTTAAATATATTGACGGTAACTTTCAAATAAAACAAAATTTACTTACAAAACCTTGTAACACGTAAAGCTCCTAAATTATATTATTACTTTAGTTACATTCAAAAGTTATAGCTCAAGGTGGTGATCCATCACAATTTCTGTCACTTACCGGAGAATAAATGCATCTTATAATCATTATAGTACTATTAACTTGAGATTTGGTTCTATATTATTAAGTTACTAGCGACCCTCTTGCGGCTTCGTCCGCTTTAACTACTGGATTATTCATATAATGTATGTTTGCAAAGTTGTTTGCACTTAAGATTATGTGAAAATTAATTAAACCCTAATTCAACCCGCATTTTCGTAGTTTCAATAAGGATTTTCCAATTGTTTTACACAGCTACTAATCTACTAATCTTTTCAAGTACTTATTAAAATATATTTAAATGATTATATTTAGATAGTTAAATGACTATTTTTAAACGGTAAAAATTATAAACAAAAGCCTACCTACTAATAACTACTACAAAAAATATGAAAGCAAATATATCGCTGAAATAATACATTCAACTCCAATTATCCAATACGTGCAAACGCATCTAAATCTTCGTTGCTATAGAGGCAGGTGGGTTTATTTTTTTCGAGCTTGTGGTTAATAAAAGCAAGCACTACTTGGCTGCCTGTGAGGAAAATTAAATAGAATGCATCGGCCGGGAATCGGACCCGGGCCGCCTGCGTGAAAGGCGAGCATTCTACCACTGAACCACCGATGCGTGTAAGGCAAGCGGGCGCGGCGGACGCATGGCGAGTGGCGAGCCGTTTCGCAGCAAGGATTTTATGATATTGTAATAACTTCTAAAGTACTTATTAAAATGAAAAACAGTAAAAGACAGTTTTGATCTACATTAAATGGCCAACGTAACTAATATACTTATTTATATGCTGAGAGTAAGGGATAAGTGAAACTTGACTCGATACAGCTGATGTGTGAACGGCGTGATGTGTCAACAATTAAATGCGTTTTTCTCTAAAACTATTCGCAATTTCGAAATAGTGTATAAAGCAAATTTTATCTTCGTTTAAAGTAGAAAATTAATAAAGTATTTTAAAGGATAAGGATTAATACCATTATGGAAAAATATCCCTCACAGTAAAAAATATGTTGAAATTACAACTTTTATACAGAAATATGATCCGTCGCGGACTTTTTTGTAGATCTTATTAAGAGGAACAATACTCCAGTACATTATTTTCATGTAGTACTTACCATTAGAGCAGCTCATGCGCGAAAGTGTCTTAACGGGTAGGACTTTATACACATTTGTCGTATTTATGTTAATTTACGTAAGAATGTACAAATAATAAACTGTATATAAACCTTCCATGAGAAATACTCGACCTAATGGTAAAAACCGCATCAAAATCCGTTGGGTGGTTTAGAAGAAGAAGAGTTAGAAACGCCAGACAGACAGGAAAAGCGACTTTGTTTTATAAGATACGAGTATAGGATAGAATAGGATTATGTAAGCCAGATTGCTTTGTATACGGCGGTAAATGAATAACGGAGTGTCTTAACCCTAGGTTTAGGTTCCCTGCTGCGTGTGGAATACAGTGTGTAGCTGATTTTATTATTCTTCTCTTCTTCGTATATGTTGATCTGTTTCTTATTTTGTGATTTCTTGAAACAGGGGAAGTGTTAAGTCACTCCGTCTTATTAAGGCACAACGTACGACAGTAAACGCTACGAGGAAATTAAATATTTTTATTTCCTCGCTCTAGTAACAAGGCAAATTCGGCGGAAGTATCTAAATTAGAACGGAGTGTCTTAATACTAGATTCTGAGGTTCTATTTGCGTGATACAGCGTGAAGCTATAATAATGATGAAATTTAAGTGCGAATATATTTACAAGTAACTGAGGTCATCGAACTACAATACTTTTTATTTTCATATAATTTTTAAATACAGATCTTATCACGAGGACATGGCCAGAGATAAAATTACACTTATTTGCATTAATATCCAACAACGGGTTACAATATAACGGTTGCTATACGCTGAGACTTCCGGTTGATCTTCGAGAATATACTATCGATGATACTGGAGGAAGACTACGTAAACAGCATGAGAACCCCTCGCAAATGCAAAGAATATGACGTTGAGCGTGAAACTAACATGTTAATATAACTACCTATATCTTTCCGAATATAATATTGTTAGCATATTAATGTAAAAGTGGATAGATTTAGGTGAAAAAGACAATAAAAGCAATGGAATTGTGTTAATCGGGTACAGTTGCTCGTAGGCGGAAGCCCTTATTGGAAAGTATTTAGTGTGTAGTGTTGTTATTGAGTGATACATGTCACTTATTGTAATTACGTGGAACCTCTGTCCGAGTACGTTGGAAACATATATGTGGTAATCGGTACGCTTCCGATTTCTAACAATATATATATACTACTCGCAAAGGTGAAATACATACCTGATTTAAAAAACAAATCATCTCCTTATGACTTATAGCTTTTGAGGAGCTTGTGGACAAACAGACAAAGACCATAATCCGTAATTAATATTTAATGTTTTTTAATCTGTAATCTATGATCTATCGATGATCGATTTCATATATTATGATTAATAAAACATTTGAAGTGGGGATTAATTCAAAACACGACCACGACAGGTATATTTAGAAAATTGGGAGATGCATCGGGAACGGAATTTTACATTAGGTTTCCTTTGCTTACCAAGCTTAAAATGGGATATAACCTGAAATAAAAAAAATCTCAATAGAGTTGTGTCTATTTAACTGGCCTTAAAACCTAAACATCTATGAAAACAAACATAAAAAAAACAATTTTTCAACAATTATAGGATGTAAACAGTAGCTTCAGATTAAACAAAGTGAGGCCATCAAATAAACAAAAACGTGGTTGAAGAAAAGGAAACGCTAACAATATGGTAAATCTGTGAAGTGTTTGTTTCTATAATACGAGTTAAAAATATGTGATGAAATCATAGCCCTTTAATAATTTATTTTACCTTTTTTTAAATTAATTTTAACTTTTTTTTTATTATTATTAATTTATTTTAGCTTTTTTTTTTGAAAAAGTTAATGTTTTATGTAAAAATATAGTAAGTAGTCTGTTAAAATTAAATATAAATAAAATATTTTTTTTAAATTTGGGATCTGTCATTTTCATACCAGTGGTATAATTTGTTTTCTTATAATTATTCCAACTATTGTAAAATATTTTATGATATTCATGTGGAATAGAGTGCTAAAGAGAACCCAATCGTTGTGATTGCATTACATATAGTGGACGCTTGTTTTTAGTCAAGTTAATAGAAATATATCATTAATGTATATATTTTATGATTTATATGAAACAAAATATATATTTTATCTAAGTGTAACTATTTCTCAATATTTATCTTTTATTTCACTATACAGCGCCATCTGTTATAAATCAGCAACATTACTCTACCAACCCTAGCGTTAAATATCAAAACTATGACGTACCAAATAAGTTCACAAGCTGTGTTGTAATCACAATAGATGACAGCAGCTGTATTTTTTTTTATATATTTTACGAAATAAGTGTAATATAACTTATATGTAATATTAAATATATTATAAGAATTCTTTATAATATTTTTATAGAGATATCAGGACGCTGTGGCACAATGGTAAAGCATCTCAGTATGAACGCAACTTTCTTCTCAATACGTAAAAGCTATTCTTTTGTTAAAAGTTTACTTAAATATTTCCTTTTAGCTTTACGCTGTAGGTAGCTGGGTAAACAAAGAGAACCTAGTGTTAAGACGGACCGTTCCCCACATACCACCCAATATTGAGATATTGTGTGTTTCGAAGCGGATTTCAACACCGTACTTTGTGTTGTTACCAGTGCAAGGAAAAGAAAATATTAATTCCTTCGAAAAGAGATCAAACCAACACCCGCCGCGTTTGGTGTCCACACACACTCCCACTGCGCCGCGGCGGCCACCCACATAAACACCCACATATTAACATTCTCTCGTACAAGAATCAACCATTACTCTTACAGTCAGTTAAGCTTAGCTTTAGACAACCCGTAACGGTTCATTAACACTGCGCTAACCTTGACCGACTGGAGGGGAACTTCAAAGGAGTTACTGCCCGCTGTACTGTAGGTATTATACATACATGCATACATTACTGACCAACGCTTTCCAACTTATGTTCCTGATCTATATATAATACTAGCGGACGCGCGCAGCTTCGCTTGCGTATTTTGGGGGTGAATTCTAATAAACCATAAAACATGTGTTCAATGAAATATTTTCAAGAGTCTAAATTTCTAATTTTATAATAATCTAGATTAGATCCAATTTGTATAGAGAAAAGATTTTTCCATACAAACTTTCAACCCCTTATTTGCACCCTTAGGGGGTGAATTCTTGAAAACCATCAAACACATGTTCAATTAAATTCTTTTAAGAGTCTGAATTTCAAATTTTATAAAAATTGGTGCCGATTTAAAAAAAAATGTATACAAATTTTTAACCCGTTATATGCACCCTTAAGGGGGGAATTCTAGAAAACGATGAAACACGTGTTCAATTAAATACTTTTAAAAATCTAAATTTAAAATTTTATGAAAATCGATCCCTATTTAAATTTTTTTTCCATACAAACTTTCAACCCCTATTTCACCCTTTTAGGGTTAAAATTTTTCAAAATCCCTTCTTAGTGGATGTCCAGATTACGAAAGTAAACATCTGTCTAAATTTCACGTTGCTACCATCAGCGGTTACGGCTGTGCGTACGTCTTACATCAGTCAGTGAGGACAAGTCCTTTTATATATATAGATTATAGAGATGAGTCTGTATGGTTGAACGCTCTCATCATCATCATCATCATCAACAGCCATCTTTTGTCCACTGCTGGACATAGGCCTTCCCCAATTCTCGCCACTACACTCGATCCTCAGCTCTTCGGACCCATCCGCTTCCCGCCAACCTCTTTATGTCGTCGGCCCATCTATTCAAATATTGTATTTTCCACCTGTGCTCAAATGTCAGCTTGAACCCATAGCTATTTGATATTGACTACGGGGGCGAATATTAGTTTGAAATATAAGTGGTAATAATGTATGTAAATATAAGTTCTTGTGCGATCTTATTATAAGCAATAATATTTAAAAAAAAACTATTTCTTGTTATAAAATGTATAATAAAAATCCAAATTTTAAAACCACCGAAAGATAAACTATGTTCTATTATAAACTATTCTGATTTATTAGACGGAAAATGAGGAAAGGAGTGTTTTCACTCTACATATGTAACGTCTATAGATATAACTAAAAAATCTATTTTAAAATGACTACTTCATAATGTCACTTTCCCGCAACACTCAAAAAGTGCACCGTGAACGTGAAGTCATTTAAATTAAAAAGTTCTTTTGACAATCCCCCGGGCCCTGAACCCTTTCATAGCGAAGTGATTACTCCCAGCTTAAAGGGATCTCTAACTAAAGGTTTTAACCAAATAACACGGTGGCACTGTAATTCGCTCGGTGTCGCTGTAATTAATCTTACACAGACTATTAATACATGTAGTTTCTATATATATATATATATGTATATCTTTATTAAATTGGTAGTAACGCTAGTCGTACACGACAGGTCATGGGTTTGATTCGCACTTAAGGAAATGGAATATATAATATTTTTATTTCCTTGCTCTTTAAACGAGGCCAAGCGCGGCGTTGAATTCCGCCACTTAACACGCAATACCTCCAGAATTTCTTCAGAAAGCGGAGACCGGAAGTAACACATAACAGCGGGAACCTGGGAAGTGTTAAGTCAGTGTGTTTCCAACGCAACATATAATATCGATATTTTATTTTAACATATAATATACAAACATACGTATGAAAAGCTCTAATTGTTAATACCTAAGAATGCATAAAACTGCACGTTTCGTCATTCCCTCGCCGGCGCTATACCGTTCGCGTCTCTATCAGTGATCCCAGCCAGTCGGCGTCGCGATCGTTGCCATGCGACGCGGCCGTCGACCCGACGCCGCCCTACGCCCTACACCGCCCGCCCAGCATATTTTATTTGTAAACAAGCTGAATTAACTCTATTTATAACGTTATAACGGATATAACACGCGACGAACACGACTTTCTAATATGTAGAGCTCCCACTACTTTGCTAGATCTTGGTAGAGTCGCGATGAGTCAATATTTTGGGGTATTTTAGGGATTTTTTAGCGATAAGGGCGAGGGTGGGTTAGTTTTTTTTTAGTGAAAATATATTGTGATTGTTAAGTGAAGTGTTTTAAAGTGTTGTGCAGTGAATATGAATTAGAATGCAGGTAAGTCGGACAGTCTCTATTTTTAAGCTTGATTCTGGGTATATATTTTATTGCATAACATAGATGAAAAATAATTTCTGTAATGTTTCGTAACAGATTGTTAAAATATCTGTTTTTGTATCAACTGTCCTTTAAAATATATATGGTCGATTATGTTATTTAAAATACAGTTTTTAATTAAACGCATAAATTATATGATCGCCCGCTATTCGTTGGCACAAAGGCAATGTGTCCACATTATAGGTTTTTGAGTAGACATTTCTTTTTCCGTTTTCATGCGAATTTCGACAAATTGTCTTTTAATATCGCCTTCACACCCTAAGCAAAAAACGTTCATTTCAAATGATATAACAAGTGAACACAGAACTTGGCACCCATATAGATCTCGATTGCTTTGTTGGTGAAATCAAGAATTATGTTATATTCAATATTGAACTTGGCTCTCATTTCATATAATATATACGAGTATGTATTTGCTTGAGATAGGATAAGCAATAAACACAAAACGATACCGTACAAGTGATGTAGTTTTATCCTAATGGATTATAATTTATAAGATAAAGATGTACGAGGTTATCCAATTATATTCAATTAATATACGTATATTTTGTGTCGATAATATTAAGAATTACAATTCTCCTTATGAACTTATTAAATTCCAGCAAGTAACCCTTTTATCAACTTCCCCTATATTTTTTTAGAAAAAACAGAATAAAGACAGATATCCTAATTCTTCAGTACAGTGCGTGAATCCTAGTGTACCCTAGTTGGGATCTAACTCTCTACATCATGCTTACACTCTGAAGCTATTCCACCAATAATCTCAATGAAATTGAATAATACTGAAAGTCAGAATTTTGTAGCATCATTTGTTTCAAGGTTTAAAACATTAAATTTTCTTTCTCCAATACATCTAAACAACATATATAAACAATTTTAGTTCTTTTGCATGTTTTGAGAAGGGTATCAACCGAAGTAATAACTGAAGTCTTATGTACTTTATGATCAAAATATTGGAAAGGATGAAAAGAATATAGAGGCGAGAGTCGAACTTTTGCATGCGATGAAAGGAAAACTTTTGTTTGAAAATACCGTGTACAATAGAAATTTCGGGCTTACAGTAATATTAAAAAGTGTAGATTTATATGTGTAAGTAGTCGGCTTATTTTTTTTTAAGCTTCACGCTGTATCCCTCACATAGAAAGGAACCTAGGAACCTCGTAACCCAGTAAATACGAGTATATATAATATAATAATCATATCATTCATTTAACAAAGTACGTAGAAAATGTGTTTTAGGTCAAGTCAAGTCATATGGGTCACTTGTTGCGTTTCAACGATATACATATGGTTCTTGAAATGTAAGGCTCAAAGGCCAACGCAATGTGGCCCACATTGCGTTGGATTCTTACTAAAGTTCTCTTTTTTTTAATTTTTTTGTTTTAAAAGCTACATCCACGGGCGCATAGTTGCCCATGCCTGTTTTTATTTTATGAAAGTTCTTTATATATGGCGTACTTAATTTTGGGACAATTTAAACTGTACTTATATTTTAGCTTACTTATACTAGAGGGGTTGGATGAGGCCCCTACCGACAATCTTAACATATACTATTATAGTACATTACATATATAACTGTCTTATATATAATTATTTTATACATGTATAGGTGTGGATTCTTAATTTTGGGCTGGCTTATGCAGAACGCCTTCCTTAAGTTTTCATTTTCCGTCTTAAAAATGCTCAAGTAAACTAAAGATTCTTAAAATGAAAAGTTAAAGTTAAGTTTTTTACATAGATTCGACGGAGAGTGGGGACGGAGTATCTTAACACTAGGCTCCATCTGCCTTCCCTGCTGTGTACGGGATTATAGCAAGAGGCTAAAAAAAGAAGTGGAGTTAAGTTCAGCCCCTCAGGACACAATGGTTCAAATTTAGGTGGAAAACGGAGCATGGAGTGTCTCGATGCTAAGTTCTTTTGTGTCAAATTTTTTTATCTAAATTGTATTTGAGTCCACGATCATAATTACTTTTTAAATAATTACAAATTTCCTTAAATAATTGAAAATCTATTAAAATAGGTTTCAAGGACTGATAAATCCGCAAATTGACCTCTATTTTACTATTAATAACTCTAGTTTTACACGCGGAAAATAACATAACAGCTTGTATCTTAAGGAATATTTATACTAAGAATTCTGCTATTTATATTATATAAAGGCGTTTAAAGTGCAAATGAGGCGACCGTTGGTTCTAGGTTCGATTATTCACTCGATTTAAGATCAAGGTGTAATTTAATATGCAGCGAAAGAAGCTTAAGAGTTTTGTTTGTTGGGGCGTTATCTTACATAATATGAAAATCTCACAGGTAACACACAGATAAAATTTCGCGGCGTAGAACGCTGCAATTTTTTATGTAGGGGTGCTCGGTGAGTGTAGAGTTTTTACAGAAATGAGAAAAAACTTAATCCTACGTTTACAGTCCACGATAGCAAAGTTACGAGCGATAATTAAATTTCTAATAATGTTCTATTATTTAACTTTAGATAAAATTTAAGCTAACTTTAACAACACATTTAAGATGGACATTGAAACTGTGAACAAAAATATACGAATATCATTAGAGTAATTTTTCAGTACCCATTTATTACCTTCAGTTGTTTATAATAGTTTTATTTTGTATAGAACTTGGAACCGACTTCATGCTTATCAGTAGGTGCAGACATTTTAGGTTGGCTTATGAAATGTTCTAAATTAAATCTTTATTAATGTATTTTTTTTTACTTTTTAGTTACAAAAGCGATTATTAATGTAGTTTTTTAAAATATATAATATGAAAAAATATTCAAGCAATATTTTTTCTACAGCCTCTTAAAATTAATGTTGACTATTTATTACCTGGTTTAAGCAATCTTCTCTTACTCTAGAATAACATAAAAATATCTATTTTCTGTGCAGATATTATATAATATACAATCATACAGTATGTACATGTATAGTACATATTATATTGTTATTGCGGGCGACGAGACGTCTGTCACGTCATCTCTGAAATTGACAAAAGTAATAATTACCTATAGGAAATTGACTCTTTATCACACTATAATGAATGATATTTAGTAAATATTAAATATTTATTTTTTATTGTTGCCTTTGGATAACACGCTCGATATTGGTCGATCTTCACGGTGTATCCCGCACGTAACAGGGTAGCTAGAGGGAACTTGGGAATATACAGTTATAACACTCCATTATCCTCTTTCCGCCGAATTGTTAAGGCATTGTGTGTAGTAGGCGAAATTCATTATACCGAGTGAGATGGAACCCACAGCGGTCACGTTTACAACTACACGCTGTACTACTGAGCTATGACGGCCAATACGGTTTTAATAATAATAGTTAATACTTAAAGAAAATATGTAAATATTATTTACTTTCGTGACAAAATATAATTTTGCGTGACGCACTATGCGTATTTGGACCCTTTTTGTATTTTACTTGGATTATGAATTACCTACAAATTGCGATATTTGCTCGGCTACTATTATATATATAATTTGTTAATATTTCCCTAGAAAATAATAAAATTATTATAATAGTTTTATACTGTGCTGGATTTAATTGAGATTTTGGTTATAATTCACACACTTTGAATATTTACTTAGAATAAAAATATACTTTTTTAGTAAACGTATAAAAAATAAATTGAACCAGCACCTGCTGAACCTGGGCTGGTTGGACGACATTGGATTTTATCCAAGAGGCGCGGGGTAAAATCTCACTATGTTAAAATTTTTAATTTCTTAAAAAGTAATATACGTGAATATCAATACCTACTTTAAGTTATGAGTAGAAAAATGCAATTTGCACTCATTAATGACTCAGTATTGATTCGACTTGAACTTTGGTTCATTGTTACCATTTGTTATAATTTCTTAAACTAAATTTAATTCATTTCTTTGTACGTTAAACAATGTTTTATTTAAACTTCCCACTTCGTCCCACATAAAACAGTCTAGGCAGAGGGAACCCAATGTTAATACATATCGTTCACTACTCACCACCTAATTCCAAATTCACCGCGCTTTTTCTTGTTACCAAGGAGGAAAATGTAAATAATTAATTCTCACGAGCGGAATACGAAACCACAATCATTGTAGTTACAATCAATCACTACACCACTGGACCCCGTACGCCACTTTAATATTTTATTAATTAAAAATATAACTTTCGATATAAAAATTACCATATTTTTAGTTAATCCAGATTAGAACAGCAGATTCCCAATAAAATAAAATAAACAAAGGGAACCCAGTATTAAAACATTTCCGTCCTCACACAACCTAATTTTCGAAACATTGACGCTTTGTTTTATGACCAAAGAAAGTGTAAATAATTCATTCTCCCGAAAAAAATCAAACCTGCGACCGTCGAGCTTAAAGTCAAATATTACGCTACTATGTTAATATACGACGGCGTTAATATCTGTATATTAAAATAGATTTTAACATGATTATGCTTATATGCCCTTATAGCCTGGCCTGTTCCGTCTAAAAATAATTGCCATTACATGGTCAATGGCGGTTATCAAATGACACCGTGGCGCAGTTGGCATGTGCCTCGATGTATTCGTAGGTTGTAGTTGGTTGTAACCTGGCATAGAGTGTGGCTGTAAAGGCGATGCTTGCGGGTTCGATTCTCCAATCGGGGGAATGGTTGTATTTAAATTCCGTCACTTAGCATGCAATATCTTGAAAATTGTGCAGGTCGTCGCAATTATCAAATTGCAGTTTTTTACCATATAATAGTGGAAGCGTCAGCGCTCCTTTTATGGGAACAGCATATAGGGTAAAACATTTCAAACTCATACCTAAAGAAATAAATTAAGATATATCAACGGCTTTTTTTAACGGGTTTTTTTAATTTCACGATGTGTACCATACCTGTATTGCATGTGACGCTGTTACTCATAGATACCAATAACGTAAACATTTACTACTACAAAATTACAACTAAAGTTTAAAATTACAACTAATGGGTAAAATTACAACTAAAGGTTAAAATTACAACAAACTTTGAACTTTATCGCCAATACCTACGGCTCGATTTCGGAATTAGGCGTGTGCGTGCGTTATCTTGATAAATTTCTTTAGGTATGGGTATCAGTTGTTCCCGTAAAAGGAGCACTGACGCTTCCAGCTAGAAGAATGGTAGGCAGATAAAAACCTATTGCTAAGACACTCCGTTCCCACTCTCCGTTATTCGTACTTCAGACATTCGGAACTCAACGCCACGCATTGACCAGAGTGAGCAAATGAAATTGTTCAATTCCACGTGTGGACCTTTCCTGTTGTAAGCATAAGGTTAAATAAACAATTTATCACGCACTATCTTTGCACTTGCATACGATATATGTTCTATATAGTAACAAAAATAAGGCGCGTCCGTCTTGATAAGGCTAATCGGGTCGCTATATAAAAATGACCTAACCTAGAATGCTATATTTTAGGCAAATATTTTATAACCGAAATATAATTATGCATATAATGATGATAAGTGTATTACTGAAAGCAACAGTTGTGAGTTCGATTCTCAGTCGAGGAAGATTTATTTTTATTTCTTAGGTATGGTTAGACAATGAAGTGCGTCGTTGAGTTCCGCCACCAATGGTAAGGTTAGTTATAGAGTAAATAGTAATGTGAGCATAGTTCTCTACATTCTATATAAACCTTTAGGAAGTGCACGAACAATGGTGGAACGTATAGTATAAGGGAACCTAAACTTAAGACAATTAGTTCCCCAAGCACTGAAGTACTTAAAATATTGTTTTTCGAGACATTGCATATTGAATGGTTTGCATTGAGTTCTCAATGCCGCGTTTTATCTTAGCTAAGAAATGGAAATAGTTAATTCCCCTGATTAAGAACTGAACCCACACCTATTGCGTTTATACATTTAGACGCTGTCGCTGCGCTATAACGGCCTCTAAATTTATCTAGATATATGTATATGCTTAGATAAGATAACCTAAATACATGTCCTAAATTCCACATTAAATAGGTCATGCATGACATATCTTAAGGAAAGCCGTGCTATAGTACTGTATATGTTAAGTCAGCTGGCTGTTATCAAAATCATGTTATCATGTTATCGTTTTATATTATCAGTAGAGCCGCGACGCCCGAGCGCGACGCACGTGCCCTTGCTTTCACTTTGAGTGTTTTTTATAAACAAGAAACATTATTTCGAAAAAAAAAATTTTTTTTGTAAGTTTCTTTTTTTAAGTTCTTATATTTTTTTAATATTTTGTTTATTTTCTTGTGATTTATTGTAAGAAGGTTATAAAGTTGCAATTATGACTCATCGTTGCATTCAAAGTGTATTTAACACGTGTGACATCTGGCCACAATGTTGATAGTAAGTGATATATAAATGTAAATATCCTTATAGTTCAGTAGTAATAATCAAGAGGACCTAGATTCGATTTTCGCTAATAATATTTGTATCAACCTAGTGTTATGACACTCCGTTTCCAATGCAATGCAAAAAGATTTATTGGGTATTAAGTGGCGGAACATAACGGCACGCTTTGTCTTCTTCGTCCAGTGCGATAAGAAAATATTTTTATATCTGAGTGGGATTCGAACATAAAACTGTCGCGTTCTCAGTCAGCCCTAATCATTTTTACTCTTATTCCACTCTTGTTTTTTATTTTTAAACTATTCTTAAATTTTCTATGTTTTTCATACATTTAGTTCTTGATTGGTAAACAATTAATTTGATAGAAACAATAGAGAGGTTGTTACGTTATCTATGTATTTACATTACGCTGTATCAGATATACGATATAGTTAAACGCAGGGATGAACTAAATACTACAGGTTTATATTAGTAGTTTAATTTTATACATTTACATATTGGTTTCGAAATATAGATTATTTTGAAATATTATCATATCATTAAAAAAAAAAATTTATTTCTAAAATATTTGAAATATTATATTTAAGATTTGTAGGAAAGAACCACAGTTTGTCATATTTGTTATTGTTTTTTTTCAATAATCAAAATTATATACATACAAAATGTTTATGTTTATCGTTACTTCGTTCGTACTAAGCGCTAACGTCTCGGCTCGACCAGGCAAAGTCTAAAACCTGTCGTAACAAGTCTTTATTAGACTCCGCCCATATACGAAACTATATTGTAATTTGAAGTTAAAAAAAATGTAAAAAGAATAGATAATGAACAAAAGAACAAATATTATTTTTCTTTAACAACTGTAGATGTATGTATATTTAAAGAAAATAGAGAAACAATGAAAAGTTTTACAATACTTACAATATAATTTCTTGTATTCTCTTGTATAATAAGAATTTTATTATTATATTATTATTTTTTGATTTACGTAGCAGGGTACGTAGAAGGAGGTTCCTTGGAAGGAGGACTGGGAACCTAGTGTTAAGACACTCCATAAAACTCATACTTACCTAGACCAAATTTCTTTCAAATAAGTAGAAAAACATAAAAAAAGGATTACACTGGCTCATTTAGACCTCAGAACCCTATTGTAGAGCAGGTAAGCCCATAATTGCCAGCAAGGACCCTTTGTTTATATTATGACGAATCACATAATTAGAGTGGCTTTTACGATTATTACTTCATTCACTAGTTGAGGATTTTTAACCGAAGTTAAAGACAAAATTGCTTTTTGTTATTTCTTTCATTCATTTCATATTCTCCATATTCTCCAGTATTTAATTTTTGATTGGCAGCCATAATTTTAATAAGTATAATTAAATATAATTATTCCTCCTTCGTGGCCGCCGTGGCGTAGGACAACAAGGGTGTGACTGTAACGTGATAGTTATGGGTTCAATTTCCATTTGAGAGAAAGAATTATTATTTCTAATTTCTTCTCACAAAAAGAAGACAGGATCTTAACACTACGTTCACTCTACTAACCCTGCTATACGCGGGATACAGCATGAAGCTGATAAAATATATTTACCATAAAAAATGCTATAAAATCTTTAATGACTTTCAGCATTTATTGCTACTTAATTGCTGAGCGAGTGATAACGTTAACTGCATTTTAATTAACATTTAACAACAATTTGTGATAATTCTTGATTATTAGATTCTCGCGACTGTCGTGGATTCCATTTCCATTTCGGGGAATTAATTTTCTCACTCAAAAAAAGAAGGTACGGCGTTAAGTTTCGCCATTAGGTAAACACCCACAATGTCTCAAATATTGTGCGGAAAGTGAGGAACGGAGTGTCTGAACTCGTAAACGAGAAGCTATATAGTAAATTATTATACATTTAGTGATTCATAGGCCTTTGACTTTTACTGATACTACTAGGATCTTATTTCTTAGGATATAATTTGGGACCTAAATAAATGCTTGACATTTCTAACGCCATTAAGTACTAACAGCTCAATTGAATTATTACGGGAGGGAACTCGCGACAGCAATGGGTGGTCATACTAAACTAATAAAATTAAGTTAAGACATAAATAAATGTTTATGATTATAAAATAACATATAATATATATAATAATTCATACAATAGTTTTAAATAATTGTGATAATATATTTACATATTCTATTACTAGAATTATATCGATATACAAATTCTCGTTATTTTACATTTCAGTAGGACAGAGTCTTACTATAGATGCGACGATAGGCGGTTCAATTCCCACTCGAAGGAATAATTATGTTTAATTTAAGCTTCCTTTGGTAGATGAAACGGAGAACGGAATAACTAAAAGTTTCCTTCCCTGCTATACGGGATTTATTTTTGCTACTAATAGGAAAAAATAAAAAAAAATAAAAATTACATTCATTTGTATGCAGGTGTTAATTACTTTAATTTAAACTAAAAAAAATAATATGTATGTAAAAGTACACACAATACAGTGGGAAGACATACAGGAAATACAAACAAACATAATGGCCCCATATAATGATTTTTAATTCTAAATTAAACTCAACGATTTTTATTTCAATTGTCCTAAACCGCAGTTGTTTTAGTATGGAGTATTTAATTATTGCCTTTACTTTACTTTATGCAATAAATGAATTACTGTAACACCGCGTGCGATCACACGTGACCTACATAGAAGTATATATTAGTAATTATCCTTTAAGCCTAGTTAAGAAAATTTGAAATAGATTATTTTTTATATAATTTACGTATATATAAAACTCTAATCTTAGGGTTTTCCAAAATTCCTTGAGGAACGGTAAATCGGGATGTTTCAATTTGCAATTTGTTTATGAAAATGAAGTCTCGAAAATGTATAAATGAAACACGCACTAACTACTTTTTTTCAGCTATATGCTGTACCCCGCATATATCAGGGTAGGCAGAAGGAACCTAGTGGTAAAACACTTCGTTCCCCACTTTTGGTCTAATTTTCGAGGTATTGCGTGTTGAGTAACGTAACTTTGAACGCCGTGCTTTGCGTTGATACTAGAGAGAAGCCTGCTGTGTGCGGGATACAGCGTGAAGCGATTCTTTTAGTGTTAAGCGAAAAAATTCTGCATGTTTTCTATATTACGCTATATTTCTAAAAATATAATTATCAAATAATTTAATTTTATATCCTAAAACCCCTGTTTACGGAAAATATCTATCTATATTGCCCTAAATATCAAAAATAAACTTACAATGCTATCTGATACTGGAAACTCGACGGTCGTAGGTTCAATTTTTATTTGTCAGGATGAGTTTTCTTTATTTTCTAACAAGACAAAGAACATTTTCTAACTAACAGAACTAACTAACATTTTCTATCATTTTTCGAACTTTATTTTCTAACAAGAAACGCCACGTTTCGAAAATTAGGAGAGAATCGGAAATAGATTGCTTTAACTTTAGGTTCCCTCTGCCTCCCCTGCTAAACGCGGCGTAATACCCCTAGTACAGACAGGGCAGACGAAAGGCTCCGAGGATAGTAATTACCACTTGATTACGTACGCAGAGATGATTTTACAATGACGCCAATGAAACGATTTTTCCACCATGTCTACGTTTAATATTTTTTTTAGACTAGGGATACTTATTACTTATTCGTTTATTATTTTTAACTATATTTTTAACATTTTTAAAGTGTAATTCCACACTTAAGAAAGAATTCGATATATTCGAATTCGAATAGATTCCAGGGGTTATCATTTGTTCATTGTGTTCAAAAAGCGCAACTTTAGGTTCTACCACATTTATGTTAACTAACTTGAACATTCCTTTTAGTTGGCTAGACAAAAAAAAGATGCCCAATTAGTGATTCTCCCCCTAATAAATACGAATATCACTATCAGTTACATATGAACTGTATGAACACCTATCTACCTATATATGTATGTCCATGTACCTACATGAACAGTAGGTATGCAGGGACATACAAACATACATCACCGAATACTATAAACAAACGAATTATTAATAGAATATACCACAGCAAAATATATTGTTTTGCACACCTTATGTTATTGTAAATAACCGACTTAACTTCCTCATCCTAAGAAGATCTACTAACCTCGTAGAACACTTAAATCCGCCAACTAATAAGTTTACCTTAAAAATAAAACAAAAATATAAATATGCTTCACGCGGTACCTATCCCCCATTTTGCAGGATAGGCAAAGGGAAAGTGCTCTAGTATCAAGACCATCTGTTCAAACACCGCCAACTTTAGTCACCTAGTTGGTTGAGTAGCGGAAATCAACGCCGCACTATGTCTTTTCAACAAAGCGCTAAACCGCAAATAATTGATACGGAGTGTCAATTGCCCACAGCCGTCGCGCTTACTGCCATACGTTGGTAAAGACCTTATTCATGGTTTTATCTAAAACGAAGTGCCTAAAAGCACCGAAAATAAATGTACCAATTTTCTATTTTCGTAGCAGGAAGGTAATTATTTAAATGAAAAATATTTGATTTGGGCAATTACGTCGATTACTTATATGAGTAAAGAAATATGATTTTTTAATGAGTTGTGCTCATTTTACAAATTTTATCATGTAGGTTAAATAATTTGCAATTCTGTGTAACTTATTCGTATGTCCGTTAGTCAGACAGGCCACCGTCTGGCGCAGTGGAACAGCCTCTGACTGAAATATTGGTAACAATGGAATTAATCTCTATTTCTTTTTTTGTATTTCCGGTTCTGGTAAACAAAGCGCAACGTTTAGTTCCATAACTCAACACGCAATGTCTCGAAAATTAGGCAAATACAAACTANCTCATTTTACAAATTTTATCATGTAGATTAAATAATTTGCAATTCTGTGTAACTTATTCGTATGTCCGTTAGTCAGACAGGCCACCGTCTGGCGCAGTGGAACAGCCTCTGACTGAAATATTGGTAACAATGGAATTAATCTCTATTTCTTTTTTTGTATTTCCGGTTCTGGTGCAACGTGCAACAAAGCGCAACGTTTACTTCCATAACTCAACACGCAATGTCTCGAAAATTAGGCAAATACTGGAGAACGAACAGTCTTAACGCTAGGTTCTATCAGCCCACCCTTATATATACAGAAAAAAGAGTTTAATGTTTCAACATCACGCTGGATCCCGCATATAAACAGGATAGACAGGCCAAATAATTCAAACAATAACACTATACGTTCCCTTGCATGTCTGTCTACCGTCTACCAGTCTACCGTCTGCCTGTCTACCGTCTACCTGTCTACCGTCTACCTGTCTACCGTCTACCTGTCTACCGTCTACCTGTCTACCGTCTACTGAAAATAATGGATACCTAAATAATGGGTATCTCATTAAATAAATAACTCGAGCACAAAGATTGGTGAAACCACCCAGACGGCACTAGAGAGAGAGTACTCTATAAGTATAGAGGCACATTAATGCACTGATGCAAACCGTTTTTATGCGAGCTTCATTAAGACGAGGGCTCGTGGCCGCCAGACTGCTACATTGCGTGTAATTTGTAGATCGATACGGAAGTGAAAGGAAAGGAAGTTTTTTTGCACGCCATATCCCGCATGTAGCAGGTTAAGTAGATGGAGACTAGTGTTAAGACACTCCGCTACCCAGTTTCCACCGAAGTCTGGAGTTATTCTAAATATATTCAGTTGTTGATTTGTTAGGCAATATCTAGGTCTTAAAATCAAATTTAAGTTTAAAATATTGTTTATTTTTTAAAGAGACTTTAGTAAGCACTTTTAAATCAAATTATGTTAAAGCTATTATGTATTTAGCCATTATATAGTGCCGAGGCCTATTATTCTATATGCGGAAAATAAGAAAAGCTTAAAATAAATAAAACAGAGGGTTTCCCGTTTTGATTACCCAAAATCCGGCAAAAAATATATTATATAACATTTATTATTTAATTATTTCGAAGCCATAGTGGCACAGCGGTACAATGTCTGACTGTAAATGCAACGTTTGTGGGTTCGATTCACACTCGGATAATAAGGTCGAGATCGATCAGCATGGAGCCACTCAATAAGCAATGTTTTGAAACTTCCGCGAAAATTAGGGAGTGAGTTAACACTAGGTACTAGTACACTGCTTTATGTGGAATACTGTGTGAAACTTACTATTAAGACGCTGTTCACCTCTTTTTGGACAATTTTCGAGACATTGTAAGCAGAGTGTCAGAATTCACTGCCACCAACCCTTGGTCCATCAGAGCTCAGAAATGGAAAAGAAATAAAAATAGTAATTACTATCGGTGAGGATCGAACCCACTACTATCTCATTAATAGTGAGACGGCGTACCGTATACTAAAAATACTAAGTTATTTAACAAAATATTATTCCGACGGAGAGTCTTAATATTTTAGGTTCCCTCTGCCTACCCTGCTGCGTGTGGGATACAGCGTTAAGCTGATATAATTTCTTTTAACTTAATAATTTATAATAAACAGAGTCAGTTCTAGTATTATTTTACATTTATTCGGTTGTTACGCGCAAACGTAAGCCTACGTGACGAGTTTAGCTTCATGCATAATTATAGCCACTCTTATCTCGGAATATATAACTCTACCAAGGCTACACGCGACGAAGTATCGAAATCGTCTAAGCAGGCTTCCAGACTAAATTATAAAGGGTATTGTGTTAAAAAATATATCTAATAATAGATACTTAAAATTCTTTTATAGCTTCACTTTACTCTCCGCATCTAGCCAAAGTAGGCAACAAAGTGTTAAAACAGCGCCAAATTTGTTAGAAATACTTGAGTAGAAATCGAATTCACAACCGTCGCTTTTACATTAAAACGCTACCCTACTTTACGACGCACTACAACTAAATTAACCACCAAGATCCACATATCTACTCAAGGAAAACCCAAAATACCTTATATTATGCACAATTTATGCAACCACATTACAGTATCAACGACGAGGGCACTCGTCTGGTCTTCATCGATCGATAGTTCACTGACTCCGTGATTGCAACCAGCTATTGTTCAGCCTTCTATTTATCCAGCCTCCGTGGTGCAGCAGCTAATCTCAGACTACTACACTACTAGGCATTGTCCTAGCCCTAGCCCTGTCTAAAGTCCTGCAAATGAAGGTTTCAAAGATTTTTTTTTTTATTAAAACTTTGTAATTTTCGTTCCGCTGAAAGCTGTATGAAAAGGTTGGAAATGAATGGTTAAAAGCAACTCTATATTTCTTTACTATGCGAGTATACGTTTTTCATACAAAATAGCTTCACGCGGGATATATCGTATGCAAAGGGAAGCCAGTGCCCAATTCTCAAGATATTGTGTGTTAAATGGTGAAACTCAACGCTGCGCTTGGTATTGTAACCAGAGCGAAAAAATTAAAATAATTCCCTCCAATGGAAGTCTGTACTCCTTTATGTGGTAATTGAAACCTAAACTCCCCATTTCTAATTGAACCAACAACCTTTTGCCATTTCAATTTTATTATTATTTACAAGTAATAATATATAAATAATTTACTGTTTAAAACTAATTTGCCTAAGTTTTCTTTATCAAATCGATATACGGCTAACAAGTATTACCGTCTTATCAACGAACCAGCGTGTGGTCTGCCATGCTGTACAGAATTAGTTGTTCAAGTGGTTCAATTGCCCATATACTGGGCAAAGGTAATAAATATTGCTATAAACTCAGCATTTATTGCGTACAGGGAGTGTTTTATTACATCTATTTCGAAGTGACCTTCGCCTTGGGGAGTGCGTTAACTGGTATAAAGTTATTGGAGGCAAAAATATGCTGATAATTTTGTTTTTATTATTCTATCTTTTCGAAATTCCTTTTTTTATATTTTTGAATATAGATACCATCAGCATTTTAGTAGCGTTTGTTTCAAGCATTTTTAAATTGTTAAATGATCAAAATGCCAGTAGGATGATTGACAGATACCATTGTCCCGAAAGGCATATCTGTTGAGAAGAGCCGCTAGGAGCTTTCTTTAACACTTCATTCTTCACTTGTCTCTCCGTCCATTCGGTGCAATTGTTACGAGTACACTTAAAATATGACAGAAGACGTAATCAGCTTAAAAAACTCATAAACACTCTTGTGATTTTTAAGGGAAGCGAAACTCGACGTCGCACTTTTACAAGAACTTCTAGTACATTATTTAAAGATGGGCTTCTACATTCCTTCACTCCATCTCTTTAATTATGCTAAAATTTGTCTAAAAAGGCCCAAAGTTTTTCCTTAACGTACTATTTTTTCCTTAACGTAATATCTATTATTGGTTTATTGAAAGATATTTCTATACGTGAAAAAAAAACATAACATAATTAATATAAAGAGATAGCATTTAAAATTAAATGAATTTAATATTACATTTTCCTAAACGATGCAACTTAATTTATCTAGTCATTTTCCTCATAAATAACAAATAAAGGGCATCTCATGTTACATGGAGGCGCTATAGCAACAATTTATTTTAAGAAAATGTATTAATAATAGCTTTACAAAAGAAAATACTGATAAAGATTATTACAATGCAGATATGGAGAGTCTTGACACTAGAAAAAGCAATCTAAATATCTAGATTCTCTTAGAGGTAAACATATAGAGATTATTATCTAGTTTTTAGTCTAATTAAGCAAACAGATAAAAATTTAAATGTCAAGAAAAATGTCAATAAAAATAAAAATGTTAAAAAATAATAAACAAAAATCAATCCACCAATGACCGTTGGGGTAAGCGCGTTCTATAGTGAAGACGTGGTCTTCCTCGGCAAGCGTAATGTAGGACGGACGTCCTACGTGGAGGACTCCAGCTAGATAGGGTGACGATTTCCGCAAAGTGGCGGGCAAGGGCTGGATGCGAAGAGCTGAAGATCGAGCTCAGTGGCGTGCCATTGGAGAGGCCTATGTCCAGCAGTGGACGAGGACAGCCTGATGATGATGATGAATCCACCAAAGATTCACATATGCACTTACATAATAAGTACATATATTACGCGTATATATGTGTGTCTGCTGATTGGGGAAAACCGCATATAATCGTATTAGACCTAGTTGTTAAGTCGTGAATTCCTCAAATTGATCTCCATTCATGGAATAGATTGACCGAATTTAGGGCATTTTATGACATGGACAGGTTTCGCATGCGAGGAAATGAAATATTTAATAAAAAATTTCTGAGACCTGGTAACGAAGCAGTGTGTGGCGTTGAGTTCCACCAGTTAATGGTCCCCAGGTCCCCTTTATATAAAGAAAACCTGGATATAGCTTAAAGCTAAAAAAAATGACGCAACATTTATTTCAGCGTGATGAACATTTTTCAGTAGTAGTTACGCCGTTCGGGTAAACTGGCCTTGGCCGTCTAAGTTTATAACATACGATGGTTGTGAGTTCAAGGTTTTATATGTTTACGTTTAAAATATAAGCGTTTCGTCAATTAAGATTATTTCTTTAATTTCTTCAATAGTTTTTTTCTTATTTACAGCAGAAACTGATTTATAGGCAAAAGTAAAAATTTATAGCCAATTTTTCTATGAGATTTTGTGTTGCTGAAATCAACGTCGCCATTTATTTCAAACGAAAAGATTATAAGTATTACAAACTCAAGCCAGGAAAAGCTTGTGGAAAAGGAATGGAGTAACACTTTTCGCCCAATTTTCGAAACATTGCGTATTGAGTGGCGGAACTCAACGCCGCGCTTTCTCTTGTTGCCCGAACGAGGACATAAAAATCCCCGGAATCAAATCGAATCTTGCAACAGTGTGCCATTGCACCATATGACCTTAAATATACATAGCTGTATATATTTGTATGTAAACAAAAACCACATACGCATTCTCGGTACCGATATCAAATTTAAGTGTATTGAATTTTTTATTATTTAATTTAATTACACGCGCTAATAACTGGTGATAAGATAATGTAATGTGCTAAATAAATAAATAAAATGTGTGGATACTTATATACTGATATAAAAATTTAGTTTTATAATAAAAAATAATAGCCTTAAAAGAGGGAAAAATTGAATATTAAAGCTTTGTTAAGTCCGAATAACTAAGCTTGAATTTCAGATAGAACTTCCAACTTACGTTAGGTGAGCGCGACTTGCGCTTGTCTGTTTTAATTAATTACTTAAACTATTAGAAGTAGTCATTCTAATTAAAATTATAAATACTTATATCAATTTTAGTTATTTAATATTATCAATTACAAGATTTCTAATAGTATCCTTGGCTTACATTTAATGGAAACCTTGTCAAAATGATAAGAAACAACAGATAGGTGGATAATGAATGAAACTAAGGGATTTAAAGTACCTACTCCAGAATTCGACGGAAAAGGTTGAACGAACGTGCCAACCAGGATCCCTATCCTACCCTGCTATGTGCGGGTTACTGCGTGAAGCTAAAAAAAAACAACACTATCTTCCCGCATTACATCTGTTTGTACGTAGCGCTATAAATAATGACATGAACTGCAAAGCTCGCGAACACGACAGGTGTTTGTATTGAAATACACTCGCACTGAAGTGCGGGACGCGCCTGTGGCAAGACGCCCGCCATATAAATTAATAAATTTTGTAAGTAAATTAATAAGTTATTGGAAATTATTATACTTGTTGCTTCAATTTGTTTCTTGACTTGGAAGTCAAATGGTTAAGGTAATTTTACTTTTTTATGTTCTATTTTTTTATTGTCACTGGTTGCTTTAATTGTTTAAATGTAATGTTATTTAGCTATTTTGTGTTAAAAATCGGAAATAGTTTTTTTTGTTTTTGGGAAAAGTTTTTTTATTTTTTTATTTAATTTCATTAATACCATTTTACAATATATAAAAAAGTTAAACTATGTCCTGGAAAACTCTTTGTGAGTTTGACTGTAGGATCCCGAGTCTCTATACATATGATTTAAATTAAAATTACATTAATATTAGATCAAAATCAAACCAAGAAGTATTTTCTATAATATAAGATTATAGTTCAGGCCGTCGTGGTAGTGGCGAGACAGTTTTCGGTTCGATTCCTACTTAGGAGAATGATTATATAGCAATATTTTTACAAATGAACAACCACTAAGAGTGGAAAATATACAAAAAAATAAGATAGTTGGATTAGAACCCGCACCTTAAGGACACTTTCTAAAAAAACTATGAATATATTAATTGATTGTCTGTCTTTACGTGAAAAAAATTAAAACAAAAGCAAACAGATTCAGGCTAAGATATACATTGAATTATATATTTCATTTTTTCCATTCTGGCGCGGTGTTAAGTTAAGCCACTCAACACGCACTGTCTGAAATGTCGTGCATCTCCTTACATTCTCTCTGCCCATCGTACTGTGTAAATGAGATTTAAAAAATAAATATTACCTAGTACTGCCATATAGGCCATCAGATGGCCTAGAACAAAACAATAAGCACTAGCTTACTAAAATATTCATTACCGCGATATTATCTCTAAACCTTCATACCTGTCTATCACGGATCTCTTGGCGGACAGACAAACATACACATATGGTAAGTCACCTGTCAGTCATTGTCAGTTATGTAAGTCCATGTGAAGAATGCTAATTCTATAAAACATTGAATAAACACCTACATTAGATGCATTTTAGTGCACAATATTTGTCCCGTTATATTTTAGTAATACGAAATGAATAATGTAGCACTGTATTTGGATGATATTTAATGAGTCAATACACGTCTGTTTCAAAGAATTTTTAATTAAAAAGAAAACCGTTTTGGTTAAGTTGTTTGTTTATGCTTCTAAGTGATGGTTTGTTGGTTCAATTAGGCTTGTATTAATATTATGTGTTTTACGTTTAATATTAATTTTCATATTTACTTTCTTTAGATATTAACTAATGACCGGCTCATGGCTTCGCCCGCTTAAACTTATTGTTTACCTATAACAGCTAAATTATTCAAAAACTTTATATAAATTGAAGCCCATGTGTTATTTATCAGTTATCTATTAAATTTCATCTGAAACCGTTCAGTAGTAGAGTAACAAATATTCATCTATCACTACAAAGCTTTCCCATTAGTAAGAATAGTTAGAAGAAAGATACATTAAGGACAAAAATTGCATCGGTTTTTGGAAAAGTGTGCATTGGAAAAGTAGTGCAGCTAGTATTATTTTGTTTTTTTTAATCACGCTTTATTATTAGCGGATTAGCCTGGGAAAACAGTTATATTAGTCCAAACTATTATTACCTAATTATTAGACCAAATATACTCGTATATGTATATACATATGTACCAGCGAATATAATATCAATAAAAAAATATATCCATAAATTGAAATTAATAATTGAAAAATGCCATCGTGGCATAGAAGAACAGTGTGTATTTGTAAAAACGTTACTTATTTTAAAGGCAATATAAATTATGAACCACTTTAATATCAACAAAACAAACAATAACCGATATATAAATATAAATATTTAGCGTCTATTATTATTCAATTGAAATATTTTAGAGTGAATTAGATAAACCTATTTCGCGTAGACCTTATCCTCGAACCAAAACAAATGATAAATTTTGACAATATACTGACAACATACGTCATTATGTTTATCAATTGACGTCATGAGGCGACTTCGGGTCTCGCGTTTACCTCGAATAAGATAAAACGAGGATACACCTATGGTGGTTCTAATGGATTACAACAAAATAGGTAATTCCCAAATACTAATAAATGATTATTTATATAAGATACTAGCTTTTGTCTGCGGCTTTGACTTAGTCTAATGAAAATAACTAAGAATTATGTTCCACCCGTTCTGAGTGCCCGAGGTAATTCTGAATGCAGGAAAAGTGAGTTATAATATATTAAAAAATATATGACAAGCCAAAATCAAACAATTCAGTAAAAAATTAGTATGCTTAAACATTATATATCCTTTCTTTCCTAATACAAATAAAGTCTAAGATCAAAACGTCACCAGTTTTAATTAGGGTAATTTAAAAAAAAACTTTAGGACGTCTGGCAGGGTCTGGTAATAATATTTTTATATATATATTACATTATTCTTAAAACCATATTTAAATACGAACGTACTTTAATCCCCAAAATATCAGCTTTGTTAAAATGACGTAGGTCTGGAGACCCTGGGATATCAATTTACAACGTAATATCTGCCCGTTCACGTAGTCGGCCTATCAGGATAGTTCTATCCTCATGACAAGATACTAAACCGCAATTAAGACTAAACAGCGTCCGATTGTGAGGGAAATCCTAATTATGATATTAACTAGCTCCCTTTTTCCTGTAGTCTTTTGTATAAATTCATAATGTTTATATGGAATATTCATTTGTTGTTAGGAACCATTAGAGGTATGGTGTGACTGGAGCGCCTTGCCCCATGGAAGGTGACAAGGACACCACTCGCATTACACTATGGCTCCTGATGCTGAGGATTGTGATGAGGTTTGTATAATCAAAAAATATTTTTCATTACAAAAATTATGATTTTCTTGTCTTTTTCAAGTTAATTAAATAACTAACTAATAATATATATTTTTTAAAAAAAGGTAGAAAGGTTAAATGAGGATTATGAGGAACCAGAAGAACCCTCACATCAAGGTAGACGAATATTGCCTGAAGACACTGCTCCTGCGCAGGCTTGGATAGAAAACGAAGAATTAGGTCCAAGCAACGACAGCAGGACTAACAGTCCAGGGGAGAATAGGCGGCTACTTGGGAACAAACCCATACATAAATCTAATTCTCGTTTACAAGCTGGCCTAACTTTAGGAGTTTGGGGTATTCCGAGAAAGACTTCTAAATCTCAAAATTTGCAAGAAAAACCTCTAGCCAAAACAAAATTCCAGAAACGAAAAGAAAAGTTAATTGAAGCTTTAAAACCTCCATACTTCATCATCACCATGTTATTTGTTATTGTGAGTATATACTTATTTGGATTTTTCTAAAATGATGAATTTATTATGAAACCTGCTTTGCTTATAGCAAAATGTGAACGTGACTAATGACTGATGCATTAACAACGAACCATTACATATTTTATAGTAAAAAGAAAATATTACATTATAAATATTTGCCTTAAAATAATATACTACATCACTTTCGTAGGTAATGTTCCACTTCTTCGGACCGGACACTTGGCGGGCGAAGCTAGAGTGGTCTCCAGGGGGGTGGTGGCTCCAGCCGTGGCGGCTGCTTACTTATGGCCTCGTTCACGCCGGACCTGCCCACTTAGCACTCAACGCTTTAGTTGCTCTTGCTGTAAGTTAATCAAATTGAATTTATTTTGCTGCTGAAAGATTTTTTTTACCAGACTATTTCATAAATTTTAAGATTTCTTATAGAATATTACGTTTTTTTATAAACTATGTTTATTTTTTAACTTTCTTTCACCAGTTACTAAGTTTGAGATTCAATCTACTTTAAATACCGATCAATAAAAACAGCTCGTAGGCGAGCGATTGCCATCTATTTCTCACATGCCCACGCTGTAAAACTGAAATTTTAAAATAATGCGTTGAAATATTCATTTCAACGCATTATTTTTGCGAAAAATCAATTGATGAAATAAAATAATTTGCGAAAATAATTTGCGAAAAATCAATAGGAAATTCGTTATTTATTGATATCGTTATGGCACATCTTTATCGCGTGTATTTAAGTGCGCCTATTCAGCACTCAGAGACTTAAATTAGTCCTTTCTACTGGAACAATAGTATTAATTCTTAGACTATAAAGAAATAAAATGTATTATATATGTATACAGTCAGTATTATAATATCATACATTTACTTTAGGTGGGTTGGCGCTTGGAGCGTGAACAGAGCTGGTCTCGTGTAGCTCTGATCTGGATGGGAGGAGTTGCTGCTGGCGCGTTGGGTGCTGGAGCTTTTCAACCACGAGTTAGAGTGGTGGGTGCGTCAGCTGCTGTCTACGCTTTGCTCACAGCTCATGTGCCCAACGTATGCCTTAGGTTAGTATATTAAAAATAATACTTAATAGGTATATGAAATTACGAATAATTTGCATAATTTTGTTTACTTCTAAAACATATTTCTATAGAATCTTTTAATCATTTGTATCTCTCACATTTGTACAATATAAATTGAACAACTTAAGCTCAATTTTTGTAATTACTTTAAAGAATTAAAACAAAATACATATTCTCTTTTTATTGCAGATTCGGTCATATCCCACTATGGTGGTTCAGACCTCTCAGCGTGATAGTGCTTGGTGCTTCAGAAGGCTGTTGGGCGCTGCTCCGCGAGCCTGACCTCCAAGTTAATGGCAACCATGTGGCCTGGGCGGCGCACGTGTTGGGTGCAGCTGTCGGAATACCTTTAGGGTTCATCGCTTTTACAGGTATACATCAGATACTTAGATGTTCAAAAAATTTATTACCCAATTTATTGAAAAAACAAAAAGGGGAATAATATTTTTGGTTGAAATAATATTGAAATAACTATATCCTTAAAAAGGTATATTAAGGCATTTTTATTACAGGCGAGAATTCACAGAAGCCAGTCATAAAAGCATTGCGGTTCTGCTCCTGTTTGGTCCTCGCCGTCGGAGTGATCGCCGCTGTGGTCTACTACACACTGTACTATGAACTGGACGACTACACCTGATATTTAAGACTGATGCACGCTCTCCAGCGGCGTCGGAATTCACCTCAGTAGCCTCATTGGGCTAACTTCGTGAAAACACAGGTGGTCATTTGAGATTCATGCTCAAAGGAGAAAGTTGTACCTATATGATAGCAAGTACTATAGTGGAGAAGAATAATGTAAGAATATTCACTGATTGAGCTTATATTGACTAGACAAAATATTTGTATATAATCAATCGATCGATGAGGAGTACTTTAGGGGATTTGTTGTAAAGTACAAAATAGTGTTCACATAAACCAAATGTTAACTTGAGATTTAAATAACACTTAATTAATATATACTCGTATTTTTAATAATTTTAAGCTAAGCGTTCTCAAGTCTTCCAATGTATTGTTTTAACCATTCTAATTCTGAAATAAACAGTGATAAATGAATACGCTATAAGTTCTTATAAATTGTTGGCAAAATGTTCTTTCTTAATCTTAATGCGATTTCTGAACAATAAAAATCAGGAATTTATTTTATTTTAAAAGCAACACCAGTGAACCTTCTGTCTCGCTGCAAACTGTCTCTTATTTTTTTCTATATTTTTAGATTCGTATTGGAATAGCCAATAAATATGTAAGAAATGCAAATATTTAATATTACATTAGGATCTGTCAATTATTTGATTTAAGCATTAGGAATGATGATGACTGCCAGTAATTAATATTTTTATAAATTCCTAATACAAAAAAAATCAAGAGATCCAATACGTACATAATTGTATCCTTCTAATGACCTAAAATTAACTTATCAAAGTGGCGGAAAGGTATCTGTGTAGTAAATATGTAAGGGACACGTGCCTTCAATAATTGTATAGACTTAACTTTATTGGCCTTTTTGTATGCTTATGATAAAAACTTGAAACTATAATCATTAGGAAATTAGCGTTCTTACCTCTTTTAGCAGAAATATCAATAAAACGCTCCTCACTGTTGTAAGTCAATAATTTCTGTGAAATTACTTCCTTTGTTTTGCATCAAAACAATATTTAGTTCTACTTGTCTGTGTGTATGTATGTGCTAATATTATTTTTGTAAGGAATTGCTTATAACGTTATACTTAACTAATATTCATATCCTCTTCTGGTTCGAAATTAATGCTTTAATTGAAACCAAAGAGTTTTAGGGTCTAGTCTTAAATTTGTAATTTTTGTTGATCTAAGATTTTTGGCCAAAGAATATGTATTAATATGTTTTAAACGAGCTAGACTCGATCTTATGACAAAGAAATCCTAGTTCAGTCTTTTATCTGTGGAATTCAAATTAAAATTCAAAATATTCTTTATTCAAATAAGCTTATTATAAGCACTTTTGAATCGTCGAATGCACATATGAACAAAAAGCTACCACCGGTTAGGAAGGCAGTCCGGCTCCGGAATAAAAAAATGTTATTGACTTCATGTTTTATTATAATTATTATTTCTCGCAAAATTATATTTCTTATGAAGACCGCCTATGTCTTTTAAAATCTTGTAAAAAATACAAAGGTGCCACTAATAAAAATGGTAAATAACTAAGTAGAAATTTCATCGTAGGTAGTATGCCTGAACCATGAAACTTTCCTACTACCTTCTTGGAAGTAAAATAATAAATGGTTCGCATACTGTTTGCAAATGTTACAAGAAATGCTCAATTTAAAAAAAATATTTAAAAGAAATATATCGTCCTTTTCTAATGCTTCATATGAATGTGTTCATATGGACATTGCAAATCATTCAAATTGTAGCGTGACACATAATCATTAATCTCAAAAAATTGTCCTAAAATCGAGTTAGCCTATTTAATATGGTAAATTCTTGTTTATTTTTTATTATATGTATATAATAATAACTGTTATCTATTTCGAAATTGTTATATAACATATCACTTTAATTGTAAAAAAAATCTAAAAAATATTAAAATTATTTATGTTTTGGTGTATGTTCAGTTTTTATTTGGTTTTTAAAAATAATGTTGATTTTATTAATTCGGACTACCTTAAAAGTGTTCTTAATGTTAACATGTATCTCTTTATGTACATAAATGTTACTTTTACAAATTGTTCAGTGAATTGAAATTGTGAATTTATTATATTGGCAATTTTACATGTTAATAAATGTCTTTCTTATATATAGTTTTTTATTACTTACAGCTTTTTAACCACAGTTACGTCCGCGAGGTCATAGTTAATTTTGAAATAACTAATCATTATTTGTCACTTGCGTATTATAAATCTTTAATAAAGGAGTTAACTCTGTCCGCTGGTATAGAGGCAAAATACCGCTCAAAAATATTTGAACACCTATATATGTATTTTTAAAAATTAAAACAAAATGAACCAAAAGGTTTTATTGTGTTGGTTGTTTTGAAACCAAGGCCTGAACATCACAAATTAAAAATTTGCTGACGTTATTATACTTCATCATTAGCTTTAAAAAAAATGTTTTGCATTTAGAAGTGCTATGAGTTGAGAGATTAAAATGAAAAAATAAGTTTTGTTTTTCGATTACTTTATATTTTACGTATACCCATAAAACAGTTATATTTTAACTATCTATGTCTCATTTAATTAATTAGTCGTGTATTATTACTTGACATCTTCAAAAAAAAATTGGAATCGGAGTGTCTTAACACGAGGTTCCCTCTGCCAACCCTGCTGTGTGCGGGATACAGCGTGAAGCTAATATTTTTTTAGCGATAAAAATAAAACTACTTCTATACCGTCTAATATTACTTACCGATATATACATAGACATAAGAGTTTTAAGTACACTAATAAAAAACTAAACATAATAATCGATCTAATTTTAATAATTTCCTTTTTGAGGTCTATAAATAATTCTCTATTTATTTATGTTATTTTGAAGGCAAGTGTACTTTTTGTTGTAAGTGTTCCACGACGCTACTATTCTTCTCACTTGTTACTTCTACCTGAGATCAATACCAGCAGTTGTTCGGTTCATTCGGTTGTTTATTTTCACTATCGGTCTTAAATCTATTTAGTCTTTATAAATCACACCCACACACGGACACACTGTATAATTCAATTACGAAGAACATTTTAAATTTCTTAATTAATTCACTATCTTAGTTATGTCTGTAGTAAGCATACAAAAACATTATTTTTGTCTTTCTTCAACTTTCTGTAATTAATAGAAGTTTATTTTAAATTCATTATCTCTTGTTGCGTAAATCGTGTGCATACAGACATACAGCCTTAATTATTATATTGGCACGATGCGATAGATTTCTATTTTTATTGGTTTGTTCGACCATAAATATTCAACAGCTCAGCGATCGGCACTGGACGCCAAATTCAGTACATTTACACTCTTGGCAAGGTGACGACAGTTCTGCTATTATTCGACCTACGCGATACATACGTCCATATATATTGCACCCGGCGAGCTTCGGCAATCCTAGATTAAGATTATTTAAGAAATTATGAGCCGGTCTAACATCCGTTGTTTGCTGGACTCCATCTTTATTTGTGATTTCAATAATTTTTGTGGTAGGCCGAGGTGTTGTTCTCGTAGTGATGGTAAATGTTTTTCTTGTTGTTATTATAGGCTTATACGTAGTGACGGGTCTTGAAGTTGTTTTTCTTAACGTAGTTGGTTCTCCGAGAAGTAAGTGATCTATTCGGTTGACAGCATTCTGAGGATATACCTTCTTAGGCGGCATTGGATAGCGATGTGTGACAGGTATGAATACGTTGTCTGGCGCTGTATACTTTCTTTTGGTAGTTGGGGCAGGTGTGGTTACTTTTGGTTGTATATTTGCAGTAGTTTTTTTACGTTTGGATGTACCGGTAGTAGTTTCATAGGTTTCACTGAGTAATAATTGTAAGACACTGCCAAAAGAAAAACCTTCGTCTTCTTCTTCCTCGTCATATTCTGTAGAATTGTTAGTATTTTGAGGTAAGTCGTTATGTTGCATCGTTGATGCTTGTGAAGATATTTCTGGAAAACTTGTTTGGGTAGAATTAATCTGTTGGAAATCTTTTATCACTTCCTGTGTCATTGTGTCACTATTATCTGTTGATGTATAATTTGTTGTAGTAATCTCTGGTTTTGTTTGACCAATGCTTTCCATTTCACTATGGATCGGTACTTTAGATTCATTTAGACTGATAGCAAAATTTTGGATCGTTAAAAAAGAAGATGGTGTTGTTTTATTTCCTGAAACATAAAAAATAGATAATGCTTTAGAAAACTTCTAACAAAATACATAAATGGAATAAGAAGTTTAGAAGTAATCATAATATAAATAAGAATATTGAAATTCCATAAAAAATTTAATATTTAGTTATAAGCCAACATGAACAAGCTTAGGAAAAAAATCTAATAGAAATAATTACGTACTCTCACAAATCAAGTCTCCACAACATAAATCGCCAGTACTAACAACAGAGCCACGTCGCTCGCAACCTGGAGGCGTGCTGCACGGTCGAAGTGAACAGCGTAGTGCACCCCATGCACATGAGCACACAGAACAAGCCACATTAACTGATTCACCTTCGAGAATATGTCTACCGTCACTTGTTATGCATTCATCTGTAATAAATCAAATTTGTTAACCAGACCAGCCATCTTCTACTAGCAGTAGTTAGTATAGTAAACAAAAATAAAAGGGATACTAACAGAAAATAGTAAACATTAACAATAGTGGCGGCTTTGAGTTCCGTCACTCAACATGCTACGTTTCCAGAATTTGGCAGAAGGGGAATGGGGAATGGAAGTGTCTTAATAGGAACGGAGTGTATTAACACTAGGTTCCCAGGTTCCCTCTGCCAATACCGCTGTGTGCAGGATATAACAAGATGAGATTAGATTGAGATTGCTGAGAGAAAATTATCAACCACTTTGAGAATGAACAAAATCTATATTCTTTTAATATTATTGTAATACTTAGTCTACATCTGATTATCAATTTTTGTAGGTTTCCATTACCTTTAGGCTCCAGTTGCATTGATGTCGTTAAATGAGGAATTATGGGCGCTGGAGGAGTGCTTTGATATACAGAGTAATACTCGTCCATTATTCCCGGACCTTTGGGTATGAAACCTCCTGAGATACAAATAATATTTTTTTAACTATTTCTTTAAATTAGTTTTTACTACTTAGTAAATTAATGAACTAAAAAAAAATATATTGAATGCATATTACATTTGTAAATTACGACATAAATCATTTGCCGCATAATATAAATCTGGATATGTAATGTTATTCTTATAAAAAAATATTTTCATTTATTATATTAATATTTATTATATTAATTTTATTATATAGTCTACAAATAAATTAACTCTTCGGATAGTCCTTCTCTAACGTGAGGACAGCGTTTACTTGCATGCAGCATAACGGAAAGTCTGTGATGGACCTCTGTCACGCGTTATATCACCAAATGAAGAGTTGAAGAAGAAGCGGAAACTTTGTTCAAAATATTAGGTTCAAGGGCGTTTCTTGAAAAACTTAAAGGGACCCATTTGAATGATAACCGTGGTGGGCTCACAGCCGAATTAACGTAGAACTAGATTCTCTTTCCGCAAATAGGTCAATAGTGCTGCGTATAGAAACGGACAACCTGGCTAGAGGCTCTACTGAACTGTGACAACAATTGGTCTGCAATGGTCTTATTCTATGTACAAATAAATAAACATAATTCTTACCTTCCGTCTCCATTGGTGGTGAAAACAAATTAACTGTTGGAGTTTTCATTTTATACTTAGTATCTGCGGGGGAAGGTTTTCGTTCTATTTTATTAATTGCTTTTGCAGAATTTCCCAAAGCAGTTGTCACTGTATATTCATGTACTTGTGAAGGTGCATCATTTGTTATACTAGCATATGCTATATTAACGTCATCTACTTCATGAGTGAGACTGGGATACTGTGATTCTACTTTCTTAGACACGAATACAGGATACTGTGTTGGATTATATACATCCTCTTTCCGCATTGCAAAAGGTTGCTTTAAATCTTTACTTGGATAGTAAACTGGAAATTTGTCATCACTTTCCAAAAGTGAATAGTCTAGACTTTCTTTGGAAGATATATCTTCATCTACTACTGCATCGGCTGCGACAAAAGGTATAATTCTGAAATTAAATTCAAGGCATAATATAATAAGTTATGTGTAATTTACAACTTTGAAATTATATTTATTTTATTAAGTACAAAATCTGCGAAAATGAAACCAATGTGTAATTACTTTAAATTTGGCAATGATGGAGGTAGCGTAGGTTCTGGGTAATCATAGTCATATTCATCTTTTTTTATTTTCGAAGGTGGTACCGTTTTGGGTACACTCGTAGAAGAAGCTACTGTTGTAGAATGACTTGTATTTGTACGAAGAGAGCTCGTAACATTTATAGTAAACGTTTCGTGTTCATCAAAACCCCCATTATTTCTTTCCGTTATTATGTCATTGGGTGAATACGTTTCACTCTCTACTTCGATATTAACGATAGGAATACGAGGTTGCGTTTCACTCTCAATCCACATATCTGGATCGGATACATTCAATAGCAATGATGTAGAGGATAATTCTGCAGTACAATTGATTGTACCGTTTATTATAATTTTGACTGAACTCTCAGGTTGTTCAGTAGTCGTGCTTTCAAATTCTTTTACAGTTGTCTCTGCCGTCCCTGTGGTGGATATTTCCTCAGAACTAGTAGTTTGTGTAGATTCAATAGCAGTCGTAAAACTTTTTTCGTCTTTAAAATTTGAGTCTGTATTGATTTCACCAGTCTTTCTCTTTACTTTCACTGTTGTCTTGGGTTGCTCCTTAGTTACAGTCACAGCTGAAGTACTTTTATGAGTAGTTTGCTCATTAGTTGTTGTTTCCCGTTTAGTTGATTTAGATGTATGAAACGATCTGTTTTCATCATTCAATGACATCAATGTATTTTGACGCTGAAGATATAAATTTTTAGTACCTAAAATATGAAAACACTTGTTATTAATGTATTATTAACATCATTTGTATAAATTCGGTAACATTTTAATTTTTTAATTAATAGGAAATTTAAGGAGAACGTTTATCTACTCTCTTTTCTTTTTACTCTTATCTTTCTTTTTAACGTACTGGATATCTTTATTTCTAAAGTATGACGCAAAAACATTGTTTGCTTATAAAATTCAAGCCCCCAACTATCATCACCTTTATTACAACATATGTACATACATTTATTAAGAAAATATACCATTATTACGATTATCACACTGATACTGATGTGGACAGCACTCCCCCCGCCGCAGCAGCGGGCGACACCCGCGCAGCGCCGGCGCACAGGCTAACCGCTGACAGCGCACCGCGCCTCGAAGACAGAAACATTGCATACATTCTGCCGCTTCCGCTGCCTTCACTCGTTCCCCTTCGTACGCCCACTTGCCGTCTGGTGTTATGCAGTCTGTAATAATTTATAATCATTTAATTTTTCGTTAGACTCCGTCCGTACTGGCGCAGCAGCACTTCGTCTGAGAATAAATACAACTGTTGGAAGTGCGATTAGTACTATGGGGAATGATTTTTGGATATTTTAGTGCTCTGTTAACAAATCAAAGCGAGTTTTTTTTTTTTATTATTTTTATTGTTCATCTTTTCATCTGTTTATATGTATGTTAAATTTTATTTTAATTGACTGTATAAGAACGATTTAAAACAACTTTTTATACATATGTACATCGCTAACTATCAAAGCTACCAATAGAAATATTTCAAAAATGATATAAAAATCTAAATCAATATCTCACCATGTATATTCCTACTGACAGCTAAATCAGTAGACGGGCTGTGTTCACAGTAGTACCGCTGAGGGCAACAGGCACCGGAAGCAGCTCGTGCCTTACATCCGGGTGGCGGTGGGAGGCAGACCGGTCTGACACACCGCCGGGCTCCCCCCAGGCAAAAACATTGCTCGCAAGCTGAACCTCCACTCATCGCTGACCCCGCAGCGTACACCACCCCGCCTTCCACGCACGCTGGAAACACTCAAATAACATTAAATTATCTTATGTATTATGTATTAATTGCTTTTTTTTTAAAAAAAATACTATTTTTTTTTAATCTTTACTTTGAAGTAAAAATTATACATAGTGTTCAACTATGACTCAGACTGTTAAGTTACAGTGCCACCGCTCAATATGCAATGTTACGAAAACGGGGCGGTGGGTTGGGAACGGACCCTCTTAACTCTCCCCCATGCACCCCTTGGTTCCCTCTGTCTACCCTGCTATATGCCGGATGCAGTGAGAAAAAAATAAGTTAAGAAGAATTCAATCCCTATATATTTTAAATACATACCATGACCAATTGAGGACGGTGTTTCTATTGCTGTGTCATCGACTTGAGCGGCTGATGTGATCTCTAAATGCTTAAGGCCATCTGAAAATTTTAAAAATAAAATCTAAGAATAACAATCTTTAAATTTAAATTTGTTTAGTATAAAGTAAAGATAGTATTAATATATAAAATATCTGTTTTTATAGCCATAAGCGGAATATGCCTTTTATAAAACAACAAAGGTATTGGAATAAGCTTATATAAATATGACATCGAACTTATTAATGGCACTCGGTTTTCTCTGGCCACCCCACTAGGAATAAAGCGTGAAACTACAAAAATTAGTCAATAATTCTCACCAGGACATCTTAATTCAGCACAACATTCCCCCTTCTCATGTACAATATGGCACCTTGGTGGAGGTTCAGGCAGAGGCGCACAGGCTCGCCGTCTGCACGACAACGCGCCCTGTGCGCATACACATTGCAGGCAGGGTTCACGTGATCTCACTACTGTTGATGGGGGGTACCAGCGAGCTTCGTAGATGCAACCTGTTGTTTTACCTGGAGATTAGGAAATGAGGATCATATTTTTAAAAAGTAATATTACTTCTTACACCAGAAAACAAAAATAAGGTAAATTTTTTATAGCTAAATAGCAAAAATCAATAAATATTATACTTACTAACAGATCGTTTGGAACCGTGAAAAAAAAATTGATCGTCACCATTGCTTTCTGCAAAGTTACACAATATAACAAAATGAATACATTTTTTATAAAATCATAAACAAAAAAACTATGTTTTACGTTTACGTAAATACAAGAATATACAAGAATAAGCACCAAAGTACCCACTTTAGTAATAAATAGTATAACCTTGAGTCCAGGTCCAAATACTTCCATATTATATAATTACGAATATCTTGAAACTTCGCCCGCGTGGCCAATTGACATTAAATGCGGGCGGGAGGTAGCTTTGACCAGAGCTTTAGTGAAACGATTGTAGTAATGTGTTAATACTGTTATTTAGCCTATAGTCTTCCCGCTTAAATGGACTATCTATTGCAAAAAGATTTTGTGAATTCAAACCAGTAGTTTCCGAGATTTATGCGTTTAACAAAACAAACTTTTGACCTTTCAAGTATTAGTATAAATGTGTACTCGTATATTTAAATAACTTTAGTACAAAAAGCTTACATATTACCAACATTCCCAACTAACATAGCACAAATAGACCGAATACCAGACCTAACTTAGAGCTTAAGTCGTAAACAAATTAATAAATATTACTTTACGTTTATTTTTATTTATAACCAAGGAAAGGCAGATATAGGCATACTGAGGTATGATAAAAGTAAGCAAAAACTAACTAAGACTCGGTCGGCATCTCCGCTATTAAAGACTACAGGTCTATATGCCGTAATAATTGCAGTTTATTAACGATTGCCACCATTGCGTCGCCATACATATATATTTTTTGCTGTTTTTAACTGGGTATTTAATGATATAAGGATGTGTTTAAATATATATAAGTACTTATATACTTAGGTAATTTATACTTGATATAAGACCAGCATGTTTATTTTTACTATAATTAAATTAAAAGTGTAATAAGCAACACTTAAGGCTATCGTAGCGCAGAGAAACTGCGTCAGAATGAAATTAATTACGAATTATTTTTACTTTCTCGCTCTAAAAAGATGAAACAAGGCTTTTCGCCATTTAACATACAAAAAATTGGGCAGGGAGTGGCAACACTCCGTTGCCTTGAAACGAAGTTATAATATAATACTGAGTGCGGTGAAAAAGAACCTTGGACTCCATTACCGAAACTGCACAAACTAATCCTGAACTACTAACACTCCTGTAGAGTGTATAGAAATAATTCTCAAAAAACAACTAGATTTTGCAAAACCCGTGGTTAAGAATTGATTCCAGAGTTTACGGTTTATTTGTACTGCGTGGGTGTCGGTCAAGAGCTCAAGAGTATAATAGTATTTAACGGGTAACAATTTTATTTGCAAATTAGCGTACCTTCGCCTAATCTGGGTTAAATACATAATATATTAAATATAATTTGCTAAAAGATTTTGTCATGTCTAGAACAGTAATCAGTTAATTTTTAGAATTTATCAGAAGAACTCTTTCTTTTAGCCAATCGTGGCGCAGGTACAAAGACTACGAGTGAAAATGCCACAGGTTGTGAATTCGATCCCAATTCGAGGAAATAAAATGTTTAATATTTGTATTTCTTTGCTCTGACACCTTCACACCTTGCACGTTCTTTGCAAAAAGCCCGGCGTTTAGTTCCGCCACTCAACACGCAATGCCTCGAAAAGTTCGGTGGAAAGTGGGGAACGGAGTCTTAACACTAAGTTTCCTCTGCCTACCCTACTGTTTGCGGGAAACACCGTGATGCTGATTCATGATATAATTTTAATGAGTTTTAATTCGTGCATAATTAAAATTTTTGTAGGAATTATATAGACTTTAAAAAACATCATCAGTTATTACTTTTTGTAATTTATATGACGTGGTTAACTTCATAAATTTCATTAAAAATATTAAAAAAACAAGAATAAAAAAAAAAAACTTGAACTATAATATTTTTTACGAACCCCACATCGACTTACATAATAAATAGTAAAAACTAGACACGCTGTCTATCAAACTTAGAATAATTACACATTTTATATTTAGATATATGTATGTATTTTTTGCCTCTGATGAGTATCACAATTATAAAATACTCGTATATATAAAAGGAAGTGCCCGTAATTGCGATAATGAAATTTAATTTGATTCATTAAATTAAGTAATTTGCCTTTTTTTATTTCTTTTTGTTATCTCTTCTACGCATATACATAGAATATATAGAAAATTATTAAAATTTTAATATTATTTTCGATTGTCTAGTATATAGTATGATTAGTATACAACAGCACTAAGAGAGGATTTCTCCAAATGGGGAACCTGAAGAAACGAGATTTTCTATTTAGTTATAGTTCTTCCATCAGGAAGAGTAGGAAGGCAGACTATGGCAAAAGCCGAGTTTAACGCCAGGAAGAAGAAGATTGTAAAGGTTCTTGCTTTATAATTTTTATAAGGATCAGAATAAAGAATGTAATGATAAAAATGACTATAAAAGTCATCAAAAATAAGTACAACACTCAATTTTCTTTATTTCTTCGCGGGGATCGAACCCAAAACCAGTCGCATTTACAGTCACATATTTATGCCATTGCGAGACAACTAACCTTAAAGAAATTAATTGATTTATTCAAATATTAGTGTATATTAAAAAAGAACAGTTATGTTTGCATTTCATATGATTTAAAGTGTTCCTTATAGATAATTAATGCATCTAGCGCTTCAAAACAATAGGCGAGTTTGAATAATTCCCAGCGGTCGCGGATTCGATGCCGGACGTACGTTCGCACGACCTTATATAGTGTCGTGGGAGTCATTGTATGTGGCATTAGAATATTATATTTTTAGCGATTAGTACGGTACATGCTACAATGTTACTATGTTTTATTACATTTTATGTATTGTTACTATGTTGGTGGATTTATTTTTTGGTTTCATTTTGATATTTAAAAGTATTTAAATTTATTTATTTCTGTATGTTTGGCTGAGCGAGCTAATCTCAGGAACTTTGATATCCTTCTATATTTGACAGTGCATTTATAGGTATAACTCATGTCTGTACGTCTAACTACAATTAAAGCCCCCTCGGACTACGTGTAGATACTCCTAATAATATATTGGATTACGCGGGCGAATCCTCAGATAAATACTAGTTTTTTTTATAAAAAAATATAATAATTCTATGACTTTAAAGCTTTCAACGGCGTATGTTTGCTCAAATGTCATTAAACTTTGCTTCCATTGAGTTTCGATACGATCGGGAAAACCCGAACAACTTCTGATAATACATTAAAAACTAGTTTTCTTATATCAGCCTATTAGATTTACAAGTAATATAACTTAATAAATTTGTGTGTTGTATTTGTTAAATTTTAAAAAAAATATTTTTGTCACCCTTTTTAAGTTTAATTATATTATTAGTAAAATTTTCATTACCTTAATTTGAAGCTTTAATAAGCTTCATGGTTCATAGCTTCCTACCTATTAAACCTTATATAGGACGTGTGTCAACACTAGTCTCTAGTTCTATGATATACGTTTTTAATTCGTAGGTTCTAAAGAACTGTTTTCATTTCAAGACAAAGCGTAGCGTTGATTTCTGCCACTCAACTTGCAATGTCTCAAAAATTATGTGGTTAACACTAAGTTCCTTCTTTCTTCTTTCGTACAGGGAAGAAGATTTTTTATTAAAAACAGTATTAAATTTCAAAGTATAAGCATAAGCTTTTAAGCCTTAGCGTCTACAGTAGAGGCATCTACCATACATTAAGCTATTCCGGTTAGAAATAAACATTTGTACTACCATTCATAATATGGCTACAGGACAAATAATTCAAGCTATTTTAAACCATATTGTATGGGAATAAGATTGGATTTAAAATACAAAACGTGATCTAGCGGTGACGTTTGCATATGCATTAACGCTACGAGTAATCCATATATTATTGTAATAATAGGTTTAAGTCTACTGATAGACGAAATGAAAATATTTCAAAGTATTTTATTTGCTTTATGTTTTGTGGTAAAAATATACTTATAAAAATAATAGGAACCTATTAGTTTTTGTACAAATTTTACAACATTGTTAGAAAAAGTGGCTTTGTCTTTAATAGAGATTTCCTTCCTTCAACCTAAGCATGGATATGGTAAAAAAAATGGAAAATGGAAGGAAAATTTATTACTAACAAAAATGTATTATAACAATTACATACAAAAGAACAACCGTCGTGCCTATTTATACAAGACCAGTAAACCAACGCCTACATATATAAGATATCCAAATATCTGAAATAGGCAGGAAATGAGAAACGGTGAACGCCACAAGAAATACGTCCAGGAGACCGCGTCAACACAAAAAATATCAGTGGAAACGACAGTAAGAATTACATGTAATCGTTAGTCGGTGTCTCAGACGACTCGGACCGACGCACTTTTTCCGTTCTAATGAGAATAATTACTGGCCAAACAATGGGTATTATTTATGAGTGATTAAGATTCCGCTTGTGACCAAGGAGCGACTTGAAAGTTGAAGTTTTATTTTCTTTAAAAATTAAGCCCATAAGAAGCTTTTAAATAATTTTACAATAGTCACAGATTATATATTATTAATAATTATTTTTATTGAAACAAATCTTAGCCCTTATCCTGCCTATAGCAGAGTAGGCAGAAAGGGAACCTAGTGTTAAGATACTCCGGTCTGCCTCTACCGACAAATTTCGAAACATTGTCTATTATTTGGAATAGCGGAGTTCAACGCCACGCTCTGTCTACGTGCTAGAGCGAGAAAATGAAAATAATTGAACCTCCCGAGTGGGAATCAAACACTCAATAGTCGCATTTATTGCTAGACGCTGTGCCGCTACGCCTCAACGGCTAGTGTCTTTTAAAATATGTTAAAGTCAAAGATTATATTAATTTTATAGGTATTTATCGCATACGCCGTCTTCAGGTCAAAATAGTAAGTGGAATAGTTTGAAACAATGAACACATTGTTACGTAGAACCGTTAGCATCATTTGAGTCATTCAGGCTGTACGTACTGACTCAAAAAAAACTATTTATTTCTTGCATTTTCATATTTAACTTCATTCAGATTAAATTTCACTCTGATTATACCTAGAAGTTTTCTTTTTCTCTTTTGGCCAAGGGAACTTAATGTATATTCTATTCCCCATTTTCTGTGTATTTTTTAAAGACATTGCGTGGCGGAAATAATAATGTTAATAATTCCTTAACCTAATTAACCAGTGTAATGGATGTACTCGTATAGTAAGATGTTATGCCGCGGCGTCACAACGGCGTCTGTTTAAAAATAATAGTTTTTTTTTCAAATGAAGTGGCAATCTGGTTGAGTAAACGGTAGAAGTAATTAATACCACACACAAGGTCCACTCAAAAGATTCCTCACGGATGCCTAAGATGAATAACGGAGTGTCCTATCACTAAGCTCTACCATCCAATGATGTAATTGAAATGAGTAAACATAAAAGTAAGTACATTAAAAGTTTCAAATATCAAAAAGTCTGATTATTACACGTCTTAAATTTTAATAGCTATAAATTTTTTATGCTTATTAATGACAGCTTTTATGGACTTTAAAGTATATTTTAAGCAGCTGTAGATATGATATCAAAAGCTGATTTCATTTAATATTATTACGACTTCAAAGAAAATACTTTAACCCTAAGTTCCTGAGAAATTGGTATATTAAAGGGTTTTTTATTTGTTCTTAAATAATGGGGTACTATATTATATTTTACATAATACATTAGGTTCCCCTTGACTTGTCTACCGTTTAAATACGTTCATATCTTAGGTACATATTAAGTGTGATAATCGGAGTAAATAATAATCTTAACACTAGGTTTCCAGGTTCCCCCTGCCCTGCTATGTGCAGGATACAACGTAAAGTTAAAATCTGATAAGCTTATTTATAAGCTTTTGAACAACAAATAAAATATTTTATGCGTTTTCTTCGATTAGTATACCCACAATACATATTATACAAATGTAATTAATTGTATTCGCCATTTTTATTATATTATACTGTAAATTAATAAGATGCATGGTTGTTTAAATATATTATAAATGATGATATTTATAATATATTTAAAAAACCATGCTTAAATTTGGTAACACAACTTGCACTATAACTTATAAATATGTATATTGTAAGAAAAAATAGTAATATTTAAAGAACATCTTGATAATATTATAACTCTCTTTTTTTACTGAGTGACTAAAAAATTATGCGCATAAGACACTACTGGACTTAGAAAATTGAAATTTAGTATATAGGTAGATAATGGAGTGTAAGATTGTAAGTGTACTAAGAGAGGGTTCTCCTTATTCCAATGAAAACAAGAAACAACTAAATTTTTATATTACGTCCTAAACGTCACACAAAAAAATTGTAACTATATAGACAAATATAGTACATTTATTGAAACTCCTTATGCTTTTGATAAGAAAGTATAACGAAAATCCTGACATTAATTTTATAGATTATATTTGTCATTTTAAGGTGTAAATATTTAGTACGCATTTTCAAGAAAGTATACATAGTTGCTCTTGACTCGAGCATCTTTTGTGTTTGTAATTAGGCATCCTTATATTGAAAAGGTGAACTACTGACACACTTGACTCATATGTTTATGTGTAAGCTTAGTGCGTTTTGTTTATTGTTCTGTATAATATCCTTTGAAATACGTAAATACGCTTTTTTAGTTTCTTTCTTTATACCTGAGGCAGCCAGAGGAAATAAAGTGCCAAACGTTACGGACCCTGAAAACCTCTTTCACCTCGTCGTCATCAACCACTTCATATATGCTTTTCGAGAAAACCTCAAGCTCTTTATGTCCTCCGCTATCATCGTTACCCCCATTTAAATGATCTATTTGTAGTGATGTCGTTTGAATAACAGCTCAAATTTGCTGAAAAGTGTTTTTTTTGTGCTGGTGCAAATATATAAAAATATTTATATATTAAGTAATGTTTATAAGAAATGAGTGGATTGAATATAAAAACAAATAATACCGTTAATTTCAAAAGCTTCTTTGAAAAAATCATTAGATAAAGATATATTTCCAAAAAAAATCAGGTTTGAAATGAATAAAACATAGCTCTCATTTCCGTACATTTTATAACAACTAAAAGTTCAATAAGTAAGTAGAAAAGAAATAAGCTTAATATTAAAAATAACTACACTTTAACTACAAAAAAATCAACACTAGTCAAATTAAAGACGATTTAAACTAAGAAGAGAGCGCGTTGATGTCTTTTCATAGCATTTAATATAAGATGTAGAGCTATCAATAATCTAATTTTAAAAAAGGCTTATTCTTATAACTTAAATATGTATTATTAATATATTCTTTAAAACACCAACAGGTATTATACCTGTAGATTTTGCCTTATTTTAAAGGCGAAGCCTCCGGCATAATTATGTGTATACTTACAGCAGTGTTTAAAAAGAATAAAAGACATGGACCCAGACTCAAGGATAAAATTCGCGTTCCAGGGCAAAAAAACACCTTAGGGTACGTTGGGCGCTTATTCATCGAACCTCAGAATATACTTAAGTGTTGTCTACATTAAATAATATATAGAGATTAAGGACAAAAAATTGATTTATGAAATTGTATATAAGAAAGAAAAAGGCTTATTTACATGTCTTAACGTAAATTTAAATGTATGAAATATTTTAAATTAAAACGATCATATAATAAACAGAATCTCAAAAATATTTTAAATAACCAAAATGCCTTTTTCTTTTGAAACACAAGTAACAAACATAAAGTTTGGCAAGATCATTTCTATACTGTTCTGAGACATATATCACAGGGGTCGTCGACCCAACGAACCTGCGCAGGCGCACGCGAATAAGACTATCAGGTAATATGGGGACATGGCGTGCGTCCGCGGCGACGCGCTGCGCGAGACTGGCGAGACCTGATCTGGACTTAATGAACACCCTGATAACTGGAGCTCTTGGCTTTAATTAGTTATGAATGGAACTTTGTCAGTCTGATGATTGAGCTTTAGGTTTATTTTAAACATTTTATTATATATAAATAAATTTGACGAAATACAATTATCCTCAAATCTTAAGATTTTTGCTAAGCTGTAGCTGTTAACGTGTAATTTACAAGGACGAAATTAAACGAATTTTTAAAAAAAAATTTTTTTAAATTTATTCTCATAAAGCTATAAATGAAGAATAAATATTACTTTACAAATTGTTGTTATATTTAGCCTCGGAATTCCACACTACGCTAGTCTTGATGAGGACAGTAATTAATTCTCCTGAGTGGAAAAGGAACCCACAACTACGCTTACAGTGAGACTCTATGCTGTGTTGTGAGATTTACATAGTATAAAATAGACAAAAAATCTCACGCCATCATACTCGGGTGCAGTAATTGTTAAAATTTAAATAAACATAGGTACATTTTAAAATAAGTGTTTGTAATGTAGCAGTTTTAAAATTAAACGTGCGAATTGTGGACAATGAAACAAAAATAACAGTATAATTTAGTATTCTGTATGATAATCAATAATTATAAAAAAATATATAAAAATTTGACGTGAAATATTTCCTCAACTTTATTTACTAGAAAGAAGGCTTAGCGACTCAGTTTTCTACTTATCTATATATATATATAAAATCGAAAGGTCACTCACTCATCACGAAATCTCAGAAGCTACATGTGCTAGGAATCTCAAATTTTGTATATAAGTTACTTATAGCGCTCAGGTGCTCGCTAAGATGGGAATTTGCAATATTCGACTTCTAAGGGGTTGTTTTTGGGGATGACAGTTTGTATGAAACTTCGTTACTACAAATGATAAGAGTCTCAAATTTTGCACTGACGTCACTTATAGGACGTAGGTACTCATGGAGGCAGAAATTAATAATAACGTAGTTCACGCAGGCGAAGCCGAGGGCGGGCCGCTAGTTACATATAAAGCTTCCTTAAGCTTTATATGTAATAAGTAGAAAACTGTGAAACAAAAGTAGAAAAGTCATCGTATCGCAATGGTTTATTACCATATAAGATAAAAGAACTTATTTTAATTTTTCAGATATAACGTCGTCACTCAACAGGCAATTTTTCAAAAAAATATATGAACACTTATTATTATCTTGCTACCCTGACATAGAGGAAAACGTGGGATGCTGCTAGTATATTCAATAATTTATTATTCACACCCAAGCTAATTCAAAACAAATACATAAATAAATAATGATTCAGTTCACATTAGCTGTTAAATTATAAAAACCATAATTAAGAACCGTGTGTAAAACTAATTGTTTGAATTGTTGATTCTTGTCATTACACAGTGAGGAGTTGTAAGAGGTGTCGTTACATTTTATTAGCCTTGCGAGTCAGTATATTTACATACTTAAACATTTTATTGCATAAACTACCGCAATCTCCAGAAATAATATTACATCTAATTAATAAATAATGAATACTGACGCCTTGGTGGTGCAGTTGCATAGGACTGATTGGCTGTAAAAAAACCGCCAGTTTGATTTCTGCCACTTAATATGCAGTCTTGGAAAACCGGGACCGGAGTGTTTAAATACAGGGACCCCTCGGACTATCTTGCTAAAAAAATCATCATAAACATGTCCATTTTGTTTCATATATTATATAATGTTTCATTTGACTCTAGGGTAGAGTTTCATCAGTACTGAGGTAGGCTTTGAAAATGTTGTACATTTATTTATTCTCTAAATATCGAATATTCAATTATTTAGGTGCAATAGGGGCAGCGTTTCACTGTAAACACTTAGATTCAGTAGGCAATACACACACAGGGGAATTAATTATTTTTATTTCTGAAGATCTATCTAATTTAAAGAAAATTGCTCTGGCAAGACGTCTAGCGTTAACTTCCACTGTCTATGTTGCAAGTTCCCTACGCGTAATGAAATGTGAAGCTGAAAAAAGACAAAGATCTTAAGTTCCCAAGTTAACTAATAACTTTAGAACCGCAAACGTAAAGTGATAAAAATGTTTAAGCACATATTATGTATATAATAAGTGTCTATTTTGTAATACCATTGACGCTAGCGTTCGTCTTTTACGAAGCCGCGTGGGGCGGCAACTGCACATATTTATCGTGCACTTATTATACAGTTTAAGCCACTGGTTGCTAAACTTTTAACTATATATTTCTTTAGCTTCAGAGAAAGTAAATCTTATGTTAGACACTTCGTACCCTATACAACGCCCACTTTTATAGACGAAATTATACAGAAAAATTAACGGCACGATTTGTCTTATTATTAGAACGAAAAAATTGTCTATTAATAATAATTTGTGTCATAAGAAAAATATTTATCATTATTTCATATAATATATGATTTAAAAAAATATATTTTTTAAGATATTTATATTGTATTCGAGTTTTGCTTCGAAAGGTGTATCATTGAATTATAACTGTCATTCTTCCTTAAAAACATCTTCATCTGATTTTTATATTTATTGTTTAATACATATTGTTTAGTACATATTGTTTAGTACATATTGTTTAATATTTATTGTTACATATAATGAATTCTTCTTGGATTGAGCGACACAGGCGAGCATCTCTAAGTAAGCGGGCGGCGCGGGCAGTCCACATACCGACCAACAATTTAGTAACAGAGTATGGGAACGGCAGCCCGCAACGCTTTTTGCTTTATCTTCTTATTACAGACATATTTTTATAACCATTTTTAATTAACCCTTGAATACTTGAGGTTTTTGTATAAGCAATTGCCGATCACTTATCAAAGACCACGGTGGTTTAATAGGTGTCTGACTGTAAACAGTGTTTATTGCTTCGTACGATTGTACGTGAAAAAATATGATATGACAGCGCGCCTAGCTTAGTTCCCAACAATGTCTGTATTTCGCAAGAAGAACGCATCATAAAAATAATAATATTCACTCAATATCATTCTCAGAACCTCCCAAGTGGCAATTCCACACAATCATGGCCACAGCTTCTACCAAAAATTATAAAAATACTTATTACTTACTTATTATCCAAAAATTATAAAAATGCTTTTCTTATACCTATATAATATAGAAGCGACAATATAATATCAGATGTAAGTAATACATACTAGTTCACCTCACGCCATGTCACAAGAGGTAGGACACAAGTGCCGTTAGTTTCCGAGACGACTATTAATTAAGATTAGGCAGCAAAAACTACTACGTTTATATGACGATACAGTCGATCCGAAGCAGTCACCTGAGTAAATATATTGCAACCCAGTATTGGTTATGTATTGAAGAAAATTCGTTTAAATTAATCCAAAATATTTCTCTCTGGTCAGAATTAGAAATGTAAATATGTATTAATAATAATGCTTCAGGCTGTATTGTCCATAGCAGGCAGGAAGAAGCCTAGTGTTAAGGTATATTTTAAATGCAATGTTTTTTCTTATTACCCAAAGCGAGTGAAAGGTAATTACTCATATCCCAGAATGGGCATCACCGACACATTTACTAGACAGCGTTAAAATACTTACTCATCTAAAAATCCTTACACACAATATAAGTTCTTACTATATATTAATTTCCATTAATCTTTAAAGTTACAAGTGCAAATCTAGTAAGACGTATCGATATCTTGCGGTCAAGACTTCAGAACTGTTAAGAATGATGACCAGCAAATCAAATGATGAGAATGGATAAGATACATCCACCGATATCATATTTCCTGTCGGGGTATCTCAGCTCGTGTCAGTGATCCCGCTGTAGATTACTTATAAAATTAATAATAAACTTTAAATTGACGCTTATTATGAACTGAAATGTATAAAAATGTAAATACCTTTTTTTACTGAGTAACTGACATACTATGGACAGACGAAATTAGTTCCTTATAAACATTGAATGGAGATTTACTAGTAATTTTGTCGTCTGAACTCTTTTGCACTTGGGATTTAAATCTTGGATCTAAAATCTGGTCTAAAATCTAATTTTTTTGTTTATATTTTTAATTATATTGTAACCTATAAACAAAAACTTTGTCGTTATAAACATCTACAGTGGCGACTATATTATAACCTAGCGCCACCTATTAGAAGTTATTGAAATCAAGTTGGTACAATCGTTTCAATAATGCTATTATGTAAAACGAGTTTGAAACTCAATCACATAGATGGCGTTACTAGCTGCTTTTTAAAATGTAGAGTTCACAAAAACAAACTTGGATCTTAGAAGTTCAGTAAAGCACAGCATCCGAATGTAAACTAAATAATTGTTGATTCGATTATTTCTCGATGGAATGAATTGCGACATCGATTTCTGCCTCTCAAAACGCAGAGAACGAGTGACTTAACATTTAGTTAAAGTAAAGCTTCAAGTATTATTCTTTCCTAAGTATATAATAACACTTTAAAAATGTCAAAAATACAATGGGTTATGTAACCCATTAACAGCCGACAGTACAATTTTTTTATTTTAATTTGAACCAGTAGGTACTTAACTTGAGTTTAACGTTTCCAACCAAACAATCATTTCGACTCTACAATATTAGTACAAATATCGCGGAAGCAACAGTTATACCTATAGAAAATGATATAACAATATAAGACTACAAAAATAGGCCAATTGTCAAAATACGCTACCCGCTACGCTAATGATATTCATTAAATAAAGATGACGATGCCATCATGACGCAGCGCCACAAGGGTGTGACTGTAACGCGACCGTTGTGGGTTCGATTCCCACTCGAGGAAGTGAAATATTTATTTACGTTTATATTTCCATTTCTTCGCTACATTGTCGAGACAAAGCGCGGCGTTCAGTTCTGCCACTCAAATTACTCCACAACTCGGCAGAAAATGTGAGAAAAGTTCGGAAGAAAAGTGGTACAGCGTGAAGCTGATTTGATTTAAAAAAAAAACTAAAAAAAAAACACGCTCTTCTACACCAAGTGCTTAAAATGTGTGTTCGGAACAATAAATAATTAATTACCAGTCTCATCTTTGGAGTGGTTTACAAGTAGTCTCTGGAGAGTTGTACTATTCAAGTCTCTGGTGAGTTGTACATGATGCCATACTAAGGTATTGTCGCCTGTTATTATTGCTGTAGTTATAACCCCCATGTTTCACGATGATAGAAGTAATACAATAGGCTTCATTCAGTTACAAGTTTAGTAAAAACGTATTAAAAACTCAACGATCCTTTCTGTTTCTCTAACATAAGTGAAATGTATGTAAGTAAAAAATTCCATGCACACAAAATATTTTCTAGTTTTAGCCTGATCGAATTTCATGAGTCACGATTTTTGTTTAGAAGCCTTTAAATTTATTACTATGTTACGTAACAAGCTTCTCAGCTCGAATAATAATATTAAAAAGTTTGCATTTTAGTTCCTCTACTATTTTTTCTAACGTGTGATAAGTTACATTTAATTTTTTTTAGTGCCGCTTACATAAGGGAAGACAGAAGGAATCTAAGACATTCTGTTCCCCACACTCCATCGAATTTCCGGGACATTTCGTTGTGACTGACTGGACTTGCTGCCCTTTGTCTCGATACCAGAGCGAGTAATAAAAACAAATCATTCCCGAGTAGAAATCGAACACACAATCGACTTATAGAATTAGGTGATGTACCTCTGTGATACGACCCCAATAAATATTTAAAAAATATCTTATTACATAAAAAACTTTTACGCTAACGTAATTCCATTCATATACCAGTGTGGATTCAAAAATTGTATCATTTTATTCCCAGTTACGGTCATATTCCGAAGTGTAATATAATTTAGCCTTATTTGGACCTAATCTGTGTTCCTCTAGGGATGTTAGGCCATAAACTGACGATCGAAGTGTTCGTTCGCTCCTAATTTGCTAAAACGTTTTTACTATATATCACGTTAAACGTTAAGTAATATCTACAGATTTAGATTCAATTAGACTCAGTAGTTTCTGAGATTAGAGCATTTAAGCAAATAGACAATAATAATATCTTCTATTTCTATATTACAGCACAAGCACAAGCACGGCATATATACGCCACAAGGGTGTGACTGTAACGCGACGGTTGTGAGTTCGATTCCCAGTCGAAGAAGTGAAATATTTATTTACGTTTATATTTCCATTTCTTCCCTCTGGTGTCAAGGCAAAGCGCGGCGTTGAGTTCCGCCACTCAACACGCAATGCTAACAGAATTCGGCAGAAAGTGTTAACACTATGTTCCCTCTGCCTACCCTGCTGTGTGCGGGATACAACGTGAAGCTGATTTAATTTAATTTAATTTCTATATTATAGATCTCTTATTTTCTTTGAAATTTGTTCTATATACACATACATATAAGTAACTAAACATTATAATTACTTTCTCTATAATGTCACAACTACATACATATTTATTGTCATACCGTCGTCCGTATGTCGCAACTGACCGCGTAATCAGTGATAACGTCCGCTTAAGGGGATTTACCCGCTGAGGCTTACAGCGTGCTTTGGTTAAGCTTCGGTTACATTTTATTGAGATTGTATCGTTTTTCTGAACTCTGGAGCTATTATATTTAGGCTTTTATAGCTTTTTTTGTGTTTACTAACGTTTATATGCACTTTTTGTCCTACATCTCGCTTTTATAAGTTTTGGTAGGATTTTCTTCTTTTTTTAGTTTTAGCGTCTGACTGTAAATGTGAAGGTTGCAAGTTCGATCCCCACTCGGGGGAATCTACTAATTTAATTCCTCCGTTTTGGTAGAAAGAAAAAGCGCAGCGTTGAGTTACGCCAATACGAGAGTCGTAAACAACGTCGTGTGTAGCAGAGTGTCTTAAGACTAAGTTCCCACTGCTATATTTGGGGTACAGCGTGAAGCTAAAAAAGGTTATTAAATACTCGTAGTATATTATTTTCGATATTATTTATATGAAATTTATAGTTTTTTTACTATGGCTTGCGGCAATCCACTTGTGACAACTCATAAATTGTTATACAAGTTATAAGTGATAAATAAATTACACCTACACAATTTTTTTTATACAATATATACAAGCTTAAAAATTCAATTTATAATAAAATATTTGGTGTAAATTTATGTATTTTCCATTTTATGTCAGGTTTAACAATTTTAACACATATTTTATTTATTAAAGGTCGTTGCTGGTAGGTCGATCTGTAACTATGTAATAAAATCAAAAAATGTATTTGACCTACTTACAATAGCTGTATCATGATGAAACTTGGCAGAGATACCTACATAGCTTAGGCGACAATAGCTTAAGCCAGAAACTGAAAAGAACTCTTCATAGGTTACTAATAAACTCCTTGAATTGCTAATTTATATCTTCGATTACTTTCTATAGCACTTATAGCACTTATTGGCCACACCCTTAGGAAAGAATGATATGTTTTTTTTTTTTTCAAATATCAGCCACAAAAATAAGTTGTAGTAAACATACAAAAATTACTATGTAGCTCGAAAAAAACGCTAAAAAGTTAATAAATGTACATCAGTTTCATTTTTTTATCGACAGTAGGACAACTTTTGAGTTGCATTTTTTGAGAAATGGTGATGTGGGTTCGATCGCCACTTGGGGTAATGAATCATTGTTATTACTGGCAAAACAAAACATTACCTTCAGTTTCGCTACTCAACAAACATCTAGAGCTTGATTCTAAGCGAGAAACGGAGAACGGAGTGTTTTAACACTATTTAAATTTCAATTAATATAATCAGTGGCTTGCCCAGTACATCTCGTTCATCGTACTCGTATGTCGAAATCAATAATAACTCAAATTATTTGTATAGACTTATAGAGTCGAGGACCGAGGACAATTGGCCGCAGGTCAAGGCTGAGGATTTATTTAAGCTTGTAAGCTTATATCTTTTTAATAATAAGTATGGATCAATTAAAATTTACAATCTGTCTTGTTTGAAGGTCATATTCATATTCTTAGGGTTCGGTACTTCAAAAGAATAAAAAACTAAAGCCTTTTAGGGTCACTTTGGTGTCCGTCTGTCTCTCTCTTCTGTCTGTTTCTCAAGACCATTTTAATGAAGCCACAAATGTCCAAGATACAGTCTCTTAGGGCACAGCAAAAATTAAGCTTTAAAAGTCCATCCATGCCATCACGGCTCAAGAGTGCAAGTAAACTGAAAATATCAATGTATGAAATTTGTCTTTAAAATGATAATATCGTTAGATCGATAAAGTAGTTCGGATGAGAAAATAAATGATTGTGTAGTACAAGCGGGCGAAGCCGCGAGCGCGTCGCTAGTATAATATATAACTGACTTACGCTATATCAATAAAATTTCGCCATTGAACCTTGAATTTCATACCATTCCTTTTAAAGAACTTATTTCGCAACATGCTAAATGCAGTATGCAAATGTTTTGTTATCAGTATTTCGAGTGCAACTTATTCACGGTCAACCTACCCTTGTACAAGTTTCGTTTCATAATATTTAATAATTGTTAGATTTGAAAAGCATACTGATTGGATAAAACTATGGATATTGGATATATATTTTTTACCGCATAAAAGGATAGGCAGAGAGTTCTTAGTGTCAAGGCATTTTATTGCTTTCTTATTTTCCACTTTCTCCCCAAATTAGATACATTGTGTAGTTTGGAAAATGAGAAAGAATAATTCTGTTACCTGTCAGGGACTTCAAAGCTCGAGTCTAAAATCGAGATGAACCCACATCCTTCGAGATTAAAGTAAGATGCTGTACAACCACGCCACAACGAATAAGAGAATACTTGTTAATTATTTCATTAAGAACAGATTCCAACGATCAAATCTCCAAATATTTCAAACAGAAATTAAGATTATATTTCTGCAATCCAAATTTAAAAAGCTATATTTGATACTAATAAGAAATATTGCGCAATAATAATGATATTTACGGCGGTGTCACAACGCCCGCGCATTTACGCTCTGCTTTGTAAAATAATTGTGGTCATCTACAATTTCCACATTCATTTTCAGTTTTAATGGCACTTTAATTTTTTTTAACTTTCTTGTCGTTCAAAACGTATTAAAGGCAACCTGTGTACCTATGTCATTTCATAATGACATCTTAATATTTTTAATAGCTTTTATTATCTTGTAAGAAAATACTCGGCTTCGCACCCGTTGTCACATAATAAATCTAAGACGAAAAAAAAACAATTCCAATCAAGTAGTTTTACGAACGAAAACAAAAATAATAAGCAACAATGTGGACAAACCATTTAATTAAAAAAAAAACATGAATTTTATTTACAATACAAACATATAAAAGATGTTACAATATCACATTCGTCTTGTACTTGCGACACCAATAAATTAAATACTAATCAACAGGCGGACCCTGGGCCCTTACAATAGCCAGTAAAGGACTTTATAGCTCATATTTCAAGATGACCTTTGATGATAATAAAACTTGCACGCGGCGGAACCGGAAGTCGAAATTCTGGTACGGTTTTTAAAGGTTTTAGTTTTTTTTTAATAATAAGTTTCTTCTTTATAGTATAGCTATAATCCTTACTGATTTATTTTCTAGAACTAAGAGTTTATTGTTGGCCGACATGGTCGATCTGAGATTGAAGATTGTTGATGACTTCAGACGGCAGCTGGTCTCCGAGGATCTCGAAAAGATTGATTCTCTGGTTGCCGGGTATCGATTCATACGCTGCAAGCTCCACTCCTTCTTGGACCTGGTGAAAATTTTTTTTTTAGCTACACGCTGTCTAGAAGGATAGACAGATGTAGCCTAGTATTAAGACACTCCACCCTTCACTTTTCACTCAACTTTCGAGATATTGCGTGATGGGTGGCAGAATTGAACGCCATGCTTTATCTTGTTACCAAAGCGAGGAAATGAAATAATTAATTCCCTCTAGTGGGTATCAAACTCACAATCATTGCGTATATCTGTAAAAAAATAATTTAACTATTTGCTCATACTTACTACTACATCTTACTACATCTACTTACTTTCTGTATAACAGCATCCTTGGGGATAAGGAAGGTGCTCTGGGCCTGCTTGATGGCCTCCTTGCTGTACGCAGCGCCCTCCCTCTGCGGGGCCGCCGCCGCCACCGCCACTAGCATGAGGCACACCACGAATTTCATTGTTCCAATTTTTTAAACAATTACCTGGTGAAAAGATATTCTAATTAATATTCATGCATTTGTTTGTTATTCATTTCTCTCCACTTTTAGATCATTTGGGAAATTAATCGTACTACTAATCTCTAGTATTTATTTTATTTACTCAATAGAATCTGAAAGTGAAACCGCCATCTTCATAAACAACAAATCTTCAAAACAATCAATATTGCCAATTAGATTGGATAGTATCCAAGCTCTCTAACCAATTAAGCTTTACGTTCATTTCCTGCGACACCGGAAACTTTTACATGGCTTTTATTTGTTTTTCTATGTACAAATAGTTTTTAAACAATGGCATTTTTTGATATCCACCATTGCATTGAAGCCAAAAATTAAAGACGACTTTCGAGACTTTCTGTCCAATTTCAAAATATGCATATGCGTTACGTTAAATGACAGAATTCATACATCAAATCGTAGAAATAGAAAGAATTTGGATTACCTACATAGATTTTCACAAAATAATTACGCAAGAAATTCGTCCATTTTCAATAAAAAAATTATGAAACCTACAAATGTGTGTAAAATGACCAATTTGGGCTATATCTTTATCTCACATTGGTCATTGCGTTAACACAGACACTGTGATAGTGTCTATCAAATTAGACTGAGACATGATAGGTGGTACAGCACTATCACGCTTGCACAACCAATCCAAAACATAAATAATAATGTAACCGTTATTTAAATGTTCAAGCGGTTTTGTAACATTAATTTAGAAGATGATACAACCATGGTTCTTGCGTAACACGCGCATACAGCAGTGGCCGAATGCAAGTAGAAAGTACGAAGGCACGATCCTTGTGCGACTGTCGAATTTCAAATGTCCGTTGGTATACTATCAGTATGTATACAGGGTGTGATAGGCGGATACTTGACACAAAGGCTTTTAAAGCTTTCTAACTGAATAACAAAAGCTGGTTGGTCTATTTTTAAGTATTTATTTATTTAGTTTTTGCTTTGATTGTTGTTACAAGATAAATAGCGAATATTTTGGAAAATAGACGGAAAGTTAACAAGGGAATGTACATTAGGTTTATTCTGACTGTCCAGCGAAAAAATTGAAGCTGCTTTTTTTCTTGAGCTCTTTCGTGGTTACGTTAAAAGGATTTTGTTCTATAAACCCATATCAATAAACTTAAGCTCACGTAAGAGGAAATAGATTAAAAAGAAACAGGTGATAATCTCTACTCGTAATATAATCTTAACAGAAACAATTATTTTTAATATTTTTGTCCGTTTGTCTGTACGTTTATTTACACTAAAGTCGGAGTCCCTTAACATTTAGTGCAATACCATTTTAAAGAATGTTTTTCGACCAAATTGCTGTAAATAATGTCGATTTTTTAAAATTTTACTTTTTAATATAAGTATAGATATTGTTTTTCTAAATAATATTATTATTAGAAAATAAAAATAATACAGTTTAGTAAATTAATGATTATTATGTAGTTTAGTTTACTGTTAAGTGATGGAATGCAACTTATTCCCAGAGCGTGGAAATGAAAATATTTAATTACACCGGATGGGAATCAAACTCACAACCAACGCGTCACGTTTACAGTCACATGAGATACAACTACGCCACGCCTATCCCAATCAAATGATATAAATTAAGTAGCCATTTGAGATGGTTCTAGAAGCGCTTCCTTTTATTACATAATTGGCCGAGATGTGTATCACATGCGAGAAAGTAGCGTTCACATTAGGACTAAACTAATGCGTAACAAAATATCTAACTTCAAAGTAGCAAAAATATTTAATTTGAGCATCGATTGTGGGTTCCATACTTAATTAAAAATAATAAATAAGCAATCATAAAAATAAAAACAACAATCAACGCTCCATTACCCAACACTCAAAAACTCTAAAACCTATGAAAATTGAAGAACGTGAAGTGTTCATACACTTTATATTATGTATTAGGCTTATAACTGCGACCTCGTGGTCAAATTCAAATAGCCAAATGATATGGATGATACATTCTAATATAGCCTTAACAAAACAAAAACAAATATTTTTTAATTAGAATTTGTAATTTTCGAGATTATCGAAAATTACAAATTTCATATCAAACGAATTTTCATATCTTAATACGACGGAGAACTCGTCTTATACTTGTAAAACTATATATAGTAAAATAGAGCGACCTTAATAGAGACATCTGCTTCTAATTAAGAGACGAAGAGTTTTGTTTTTGCCATTTTTTAATCAATTTTTAAATTTCCAATATTTATTAAGAAAATTTAACAAGAAAAATCTAACATCTTGTTTATAATACGAGCTTATAAGTACAAAAAAAGTTAGACGTTAACGAAGTAACAAAATCGATACTTACTAGTATAAGTAAAATCAAAATAGACACTAAAGCACTTTATTATCAAATATTTTATACTAATATATATAATAATATACACGAATCGTAATATTATTATATATTTTATATATATTTAAGTAACACCAAGAACAATGTAAGTGCTTACCTGTGAACTGGCAGAGTGTGGCGCGCGCGCAGTTCCTCTCCTCATATAGCGCCCCTCTACATACTTTCACTATCCCCCGCTCTCCTGCGCAACTTGAGCATTATACATCTATGAAATGTACCCATCCTAGACTTTTTTTAAAACAAAAATTAATGATGAGCTGGTGGTTGGTTTATTTTAATAGATTTTTTTGTCTTTTTTTGTTGGTAAACCAAAAATAGTTAGATGTGTGAAGAAATTTAGAGTTGTTCTTGTATCTACTTAGCAAATCTAATTACGAAGCTCGGTTTCCACTGCGAAAGAAAATAAGCGGAACGTTCCGCATCCCGTTCCATTCCCGCATTCCGTTCCACCTGAGCCTATCTATCCTGCTGTTTACGGGATATAGGGTAAAGCTATTTAACAAATGTAATTTGATAGTTTTAACGCTTGTTTTCAGAAAGGTACTCTCAATTGGGTTGAGTTCAGTGCTATATACTGGGGGAGAAATATTCGGCATACACGAGGCAGGGTAGTCAAAAGGAATCTAGTGTTAGTATAAAACGCTCATTTTGGATGTGGAATGACATGGCGGAAATCATAGAGCAGGGTAAGCAAAGCGGGATGCTTTGCTATATATATAGAGATATTACATAAATCGCTACTTTAGTATTTGGACTTATTCCTCCATCTAAGGAATAAGTCCAAAAGTCTCTTTGCTATATATATAGAGATATTACATAAATGGCTACTTTAGTATTTGGACTTATTCCTCCATCTAAGGAATAAGTCTAAAAGTCTCTATTGTATTCGACCATATCCTATAATAATCGTAGTCAGAGAGTCAAATCACAAATAGCAAAGTTGTTGAGGATGTTATAATTATGATATTATGTATTTCTTAGGTCGCACCGCAGAGCCGACAGCCGAATCGATTAAAATTCTAATGAAGGAACTTTAGCAGTGGGTTGATAAAGTCTGAAGAAGGGAGAAAGAGATTAGATGTAACATATGAGATTACTGTATTGACCAGCACGACATACTTGACTCATTTTAGAAGACACATTGTGTGAATTTCAATGTTGACGATTTCCACTAATTTACATATTTAGAAGGATTATATTTTTAATAATTTAGTTTCCTTCATTTGATTGTAAATTGCAGTGTTGACTTCCGTTTCTTTCCGAGTAATAATGGCTCTATCTTAAATCGGAGACATTTCGTCGATGCATTAGATACATTATCGCCACCCAATTAATTCCGCCACACGCAATGATTTTTAAGTAGGTGGAAAGGAACTCACTGATTTTATATCTTATTATAACTTTTAAAGTATTGTTAAAAATACGTTGACGTATACGTATCAGGTAACGAAGCTAAACGCAGCGTTGAGTTCTCCCTCTCAACAAGAAATGTCTCAAGAATTCGATGCATAGTGGGGAACGGAAGTCTTAATGCGAATAGAGACTATCTTAACGTATGGCTTAATAGGCTAGAGATTACAACAACGCCGGTTGAATTCTATTTTAAATTTATTTTCTTAAGTTTTCTAAATCATTTCTTATAATATGGCGTAAAATTGTATGAAAGTAAAAATAATAATATCATAACAAAAACAAAATCTTGTATGGGACATCTCGCCATACAAGTTATTTAGCTATGCCTGCTCTACATACAAGTATATTTAAATTATAACCAAAACCGGATATATCATTTTTAAAGCGTCAAAGGAACGTGACGTCTCACACTTTCATACGAGTGTGTAGAGTCGAGCTCTAATAATATTCTAATGGGCAAAGCAAGTATTGGGAAACCGGTTTGCGAATTTACTTTTGTCATATTATCTATACTTACTTATTATAAAGGAATATATTATATTTGTATAATCTTATGTGCTCAAATATTTATGTTTCAGTCCGTAGTAAGACTTCAAATAAGAAGAGTTCGAGCTCAAATCACATTTTTAGCGTCATTTACTACCTTGATTGATTATTAAACGGAAAGTGGGGAACGGAATGTTTTGTTTTAACACTAAGGTCCCTCTGCTTACTCTGTTATATGGGAAAGAGCATAAAAGTTCCTTAGGTTTTTAAAGCAAAGGTTTTTTTTTAATATAAAATGAATTATTTACGAGTATAATTTTTCAAGGCATTATGCGTAGAGTGGCGGAACTAAACGTAGAGTTTTTGCCTTATTGCCAGAGTGAAATAAAAATATTTATAAATAATAATTCATTCCTTCGAGTGCGAATAGAACCGAGTGTGTGTTACACTCACAACCTTGCTCACTCTCGCACTCAATTTCATAATTATCTCTACATATTCAATTCTTAACAATCCTCATAGTTCCATATACTGCTATTTGTATAGCTCTATACATTATGACCTATTGAATAATACTAGCTAAGCCCTACTAAGGTTTACGTAAATAGTTTTAATAGCCCGAGTCTGGGCCACGAGAGGACTGTTAGAAAGGCAACGTTAATTGTCAAACTCTAAGTGAAGGTACAATATATGAGTGTTGTGAATTTGCAATGGTGATAATTGTTTTCGCTAATACATTATAAGATGGACCGAACAATAATTCAAATATAGGTAAAATATAGGAAAATTAAAATATAGGTAAAACTTTTCCGTTACTGAGTGACTGACAGACAACGTACAGACGTAACTACTGGACTTAGAAAGCAGGGGGTTAGGCGGGGAAGGAGAAGACACAGAAGATTCCTCCTAGTTCTACAGGGACGGAAGAGAAAGTGAACCTGATGATTAATATTTTTAAATATGTTTTTACGAAGCCAGTTTTGTCCCAAGGGCATAAGAGTAGGTACAAATGTAAGCGTGACAGGTTCGGTTTCCACTCGAGAAAATTAAATATTTAATATTTTCTCTGGTAACGAAGCATAGCGTGGCTTAAAGTTCTGCCATTCAACACGCAATAGCTCCAGAAATTGGCGAAACGGAGTGTCTTGATGAGAACGGAGTCTCTTAATACTTGGTTCCCAGGTTCCATATGTCTACACTCCGTAAGGCGGTTCCCTATATCTATCCTACCCTTAAGTAAAGCTTTTAAAGAACAAAATTCTCTATTTAAAACAAAACATATAAATAGTAATAAAAAATATAAAAACAATAAAACTTTAAGAGGTGATGACAAAACGTATGAGGTCAGAGGTACGCGCCATTGAGTAACGGTCCTCAGTCGCCACTCGCTTATTGCACGTACTCGTAGCTTCCTTAGAATCGAGCGGTTTTAATGCAAGCATTTGTATGACGATAGCGAATATTAATTAATAGGTAACTATTAATAACCAGTACGTGGGTTCAATATCCAATTGGGAAAATGGTTGTATGTTATTAAATATATGTATGCTATCAATAAAATATGAATATACGTTTAATTCCTTTTTAAAAACGTATAAAAAATTTAACGTAGCGGGAATTGAATCCGCGCCTCTTGGAAACGAAAACGAAAAGCCATGCATTTTCATCAAGCTACGTCGAAATTCTTATAAGCTTGTTACAATTTATTTATGTTGTTAGCATCTCAGTTTTTTAGAAATTTCCGCTGCCATAGACTTGGACGATATGAGTGACATCACAGGTTAAAGTCAGTATAGCAAATTAACAGGTATAAAGAACGTGCTCAGTTGATTTAAGTAAATATGGATAACGGTATCAACTGCTTGTGGTCCTTCATGAAAATATGAAAAAATTATTTCTTGTTTATATAATCATGAACCTTTTTATCTACAATCTAAAATAAAAATATTTAATTTTTTTTTTTCGGATTTCATTACTTTTGTCGAATTTATATTTTCATCGTGTTATATAAAATATATGTATATATAAAATATTGGTATATTCTTATAAAATCGTACAAAAGAGCATAAATAGAAACAGGCATATAAATAGTTTACTCTCAGTATCGTTAAGCAGTTATAAGCAGAAGCAATCCTTGCTTCTAAGATAAAAATATCTAATAAATTACATCTAAATATTACACACTACCTAATATTATATATACAATATGTTACCGAAATCTACAGAGCAAGGATCGATAGAAAATGGACATAAAGAAAACGAGCATTCAGTCTAATTTGTTTTATTTGTAAAAAAACAATTTTAAATAAAATAATAAATGAGCACGTGCGCTTATTGCCCGGGAAAAGATAGAGTCTTCCGGAGCAAGAAGGAGCACCTCGCTTAGCTGACGATGACTTAACTGAGCCCTCGGTGACCAAAAAGTAAGTAAAAATGAAAACTTTCATATAAAAACGCTATCCGTTTTTAGCTTAGCAATTTTATTTTTAAATAATATTTTATATTTTGGTAAAAAAATAGATTGGTGTAACCAATCTAAATTTAAAATAAAATGTTAAACGTTCAAAGAAAGCGTTTTTTTTTTCTTAATATATTTGAGCCTTCAGAGCCAAAGCTATTCCTTACATACACATAAGTGCGATAAATAATCTATGTGCATTCACATATACTCGCTATTCTATTAATAATTATAAAATTTGATTTGTACCTTTACGAAGGGCGTTATACTCGGAGTCGACTAAGGAGTTTCTTAACTAAATCGATCTACACCAAGAATAGTTGAATCTAGATTAAATCTTGCTTGAATCTAGTTTAAATCTAAACTAAATCTAGACTAAACTTCAATCAAACCATAATTGAGTTTGGTTTGAGTATCAATCGTATCAAGACTAAATCTAGATTGTTGTTAGAATCTTGTTCAGTTCCCAATTCAATCTCAATTTGGTATTCTATGTCAAAACTAGCTTAATATTTTTGCTACAGTTAACTGAGATTAATTGAACAAAAGATTGAAATTCGCGGATCGACCGTAAAAGATCTACATCTACGAAATGATAGAGCTCTTGAGAGCATTCGTCTTGATTAGTGTTGCCAGAGGATAGATAATGAATGATAAAACAAATCATTTGCAGAAACGTAAAATTAATAATAATAATAAAGATTATTTTTATCGCGAACAACATTTTCCACGATTAACCGCTCATCATTTAAGATGACCGATATCAATTCAATTCTTTGTTTAACCAAACAAAAATAACACAATAGAATAATACAAAAAAAAATATCAATTACAATGTTCTTAACATTGTGTACAACATAATTTTTAAATATCAAATAATTAATATTATTACTAATATATTTGAGCATCTGGCAACATTATTCAATAATAAAAACAATAAAGTAGCAGAAATGGCAACGTGGCGTCGACAGCAGGCGCCTGCAGTCACTTGACTAGCTTACTTGCTTACACGTTACTCTCACTAAAATAAATAAACTACGCTAAACTACACTAATTATAAATAATTTGTCCAACTACTAATAAATTCATAATCTATACCAATTGACGATAATCTATTAGTCTCTATTTTATAGTTTTAAATGCCAAGCTGAGGTTCCGTCAGCGTGCTCACTGCGGGGTCGCGCTCTCAGCTGAGAGGTCCGGTGCGTCGCTGGTGACGTCACTAGTGTCCTCAGCCGGCTTCTCCTCTTTCTTCATCACGACCTTCGTCGGTCGTCGATTGATGATTGTTGGAACGTAAGATTGTGTAATTATTTCTATATCCTTCTTGTCTGCTACTTCAGTTTTATTGTGGTTTTTATCGTGTGATACGTTGTCAATGATTGGCAAGTGGGTTGTAGGTTCCACTTTGTCGTTTGGTGGTGGTAAATCTGTTATAGACTCGTTGTCATCACCTTCGATTTCCACGACTTTTTGCTTGTTTTGTTGCTTATTTTTGAACGGCACTTCTGTTATGGAATTGAGATTCCAGTTTTTGTTCTTGCTCTTATAACCAGCGGCAACGTTAACTGGGATAAGCTCTTCAGAATCAGAAATGGTGGTAGCGCTTGAAACTGGACGTTCAGCATCTGGTCCATCGGTGTGATCACTAATAGACGCAACATCACCCACCAAATTTATTAGATCAGTGAGAACATTGTTATTTCGTTGATTAGGTTCTATTAAAGCAGAATTCTTATCGGAATCTGACGCTACATTGATGAGTTCCACAGCATCAGTTGTACTTTCTTGGGAACCAAATGAAGTTAGTATAAATTCCGTGGTCTCAATATTTTCAAATGATTGTTCAATTTCCGAAGGAAGAGCTCGAGAAATTGACATGACTTCCTCTTCGTTAGATGATAATCTAGTAATCTCTGTACTTAATGGGTCAGGTGACGAATCAGAGGTATTACTATCCTTTTCAGGCTCAGAAACTTCATGTGGATTTTGATCACTAGTTTCAATGGGTATAGAACTGAATTCAGTTTCAGAAAGTACTTCTGTAGATTTAGACGCCGTGTTTGTCGTCTCATCCAAAGCAATAGCTGGTTGAGAAACTTCAGTTGATATTGTATTATCGACTACAGTTTCATTACTAGCCAACTCTGAAATATATTGACTTTCGTCAACTTGTGTTTCTGTCTTTTCAATTTTGGCCGAAACATCTGCGGAACTGTCTTTTGGAGGTGATGGCTCATCAAAAACAATTGTTGTAGCTGGTCCTTCTGTAGCATCTAAAATATCTCCAGTCACCTCATCAGAGATTAAAGACGGAGAATTTAAGATTTCAGTCGGAATTACAGACCTCATGTTTAACATTGTATTTTCCTTTGTTAGAGGAGACTGTGTACTTATAGTTGTATCTCTGTAGGTGCTTGATTCAACAGACGAGTCTGGAACATTATCTTTAGTCATTGCAGATACGTAATTTATAGTCGTTGCAGGACTTTCTTTAAATATTGGTTCTTGAGTAGAACTTGACACAATTGATACTTTGACCTCATGATCCATTGGCACATGTTCATTATCTAACGGTTGTTCGGGCATTCCTTCTTCGTGATTGCTCAAAACTAAAAACAAATCGTCAGGGATGGGCGGGAAAGCTGGATTGTGATCCATATCTTCCTCTTCAATTATTGCTGCTTTAGTAGTTAGAGGACTTATTTCGGGTATTGACGGACCCATCATTGGGACGATGTTGGGAATTTTAGAAGGTACGATATCATTTGCTGATTCTTCAGTCGATAAGCTAATTTTTGACGGTGGAATATTATTATTGGTTATTTTTTCAGGCGACGTAGACAGTTCAGGAGCTATTGATGGGAGTGACATCACTTCTTTGGGCTTAGAACTATCAATTTGTGATTTCGCGTCATTAGATACACTTTCAGAGGTAGCTTCTCGTGGAATAGGTGGTGCTTTCGATGATACATATTCAGCAACTTCAATATTAGATGACGGTAGAATTTCTTTGATCTTTACATCTGTTAAAACTGGAATTTCTGATACAGGCGTTATTTCTTTAATAGTGATCTCAGGTTTGACTGGTTCGCTTGGTGGTAAAGGAGCCGCACTTGTTTCCATGTCGTTATAGGATGGTACACTTGAAACTGATGAACTAATTCCGGGCAAAGGTGTTCCATCTGAAAAAGAAAATAAAATAAATTAAAGACTTTTCTTCATACGGTAGTTAATTTCGTTATGGCGTATAATGTGTAAGAAAACCTAGTCACATATGGTTTTTAAATTTTATAAATTCTTTTTTTTCCATATTTATTTTATTGGGTAAAATTTTATCCATCTAGTCTCACTAATACTAAGCCACGATTTTTCTATACGAACCTCCCACAGGACAGTTATCGTATTCCGGACAGCATCTCCCCGGTACAAGTCGCGGCTGACAGTCATCCCGCACGAAGCACGCGATGCGACGGCAGACCACCTCGCCACCCTGGCAGTAGCATACGCGGCACGGATCTTGAGGGTCCACCAACTTCTCACCGTTGCCGTAAATACGACCTTCTTGTTCACATTCTGGAAAATAATTTAGAAATTTTTAATGTACTTTCTAGCGTAGTTTAAGACTAGCCTTTTTTAGTTGAATTTTGTTTCTTAGAAAAATTTAATTTATGTATGTATCTTGAACAAGCAATCTATAAAGTTTTTTTTTAACTATTTAACAATATTAAATGTATATAATGCATATTATAATAATGCGATAATACTTTTATAATATATAACCCTTACCACATTGGTACGTAGGGCAACAATGATCTGGTCTATGCACAGCTTTGCACCCAGGGCGCGGCTCGCAGCGCTGCTTGGCGCACTGTACGCCACCGTTGGAGCACGAGCAGCGCTCGCATGGACTGGTGCCCGGGAACTCGTCCCCTGGCATGTATACTACATCACCTAACGCACAGCTACCTGGAAATGCAAAATAATAACGAGAATGAGAATTCGATTATGGTCTTTTCCCGAAGCAACAGTAAGAGAACTGAATTATTTGTCGTTGTGTAAATGACAACTTACTAATATTAAAATGTATTAAATAATTTTATAAAGAGTGTTTTCTTTTATAAAATACTCCATAGTTCTAACGATAAAAGAATCGAAAATGGTTTAGGGTTTCATGTTAAGTATATTCCGTAATGTAAAAACTTAGTCAAACGTTACTCACAAAAATATATTGCTTCAAATATTATAAATACTATTTTTTTCTTTCTTTTATTTTCGTAAGTAAAAAGAGATGATAAATGATCACTTCTTATTTCATATGGGTAACACTCACGAAATAACAAGCTTTCGTATTTTCATATGAGATTACTATCTACTCAAAACTAGTCAAAGGCAATAATTCGCTTCCTTTGTTCTATATGTAACATTTATTTAACCATAATTTTTTATAGCTTTCATTTTTTCCGGAAGAGGAGGGTAGGTAGGAACTCAGTGTTAAGACACTCAGTTCCCCACACACCGCCAACTTATCGAGTCAATGGAAATTGCATATTGAGTGGTGAGTTGGAACCACAGAGCACATTTACTCACTTGGTTGGAACTTGGAACGCGTGCTTTGTCTACTAGATGGAGGAAATTAATATGCCTCCTAATTTTGCTCCCAACCTTGCAATTAGCGCGTTAGCAAGTTAAATAAATAAAATAGTAAAGTAATATGTTTTAAATAATAATAGAAGATAACACTGGGTAAATAATATACCTAGGTATGCCTAATATATATATATAACAAATAAAAATAATACCTTCTTTTAATCCCAAATCCACCATTGTCACGTTAGGTAGGGGTCCTGAAACAAAGAAACATTTTCATTATAAAATTATTACAACAAATAGAATAAGAATGAGACCATAGTGATGCAGCGGCACAGCGTCTGACTACTCGCAACAACGCTTATAGTTTCGATTCTCACTAGGGACAATAAATTATTTTCACTTTCTTGTTGTAGTAACAAGATAAAGCGTGGTCTTGTGTTCCGCTAATAAGATTTAATATAAATTATACCAGAGATATATATGACTTACAAAAAAGCTACTATTAATTAATGGTCCACGGGGGTCAGGGGTTCCATTACCACTTGGAAAAAAATATAATATTTTAGTATAACTATATAAACTTCAATATAAACAAAGCTATTATCAGCTCTTATAATTATTTTCCGCCACACACCACAAAATGTTTCAAAGATAAACGGAAAAAAGAGAAAGTGAAAATAGTGTTTCACAGTAGGTACTAGATTTCCGCTTCCCGATACTCAAATTTTTTTTAACTTCAGTATTTAACTTCAGCATTAAGATAACAAATACCTATTACTTGTTACGTCAAGCACATACGAGCTCGTACATACATATTTCATACTCAAAAATTATGTTATTTTATTTTTTTAAATAAAATAAATATATTTATATGAAACGAGAGGGCTTCATGTCCTGTTTCCCTTCCTTTTTAGCCATTGGTATGTTAACATGGAAATTTATCACATTTTAATATGGTTTTGACTCACACTCCTCATATATGAAAAAACGAAATGTTTCCCCAGCCTGCTTAGATAGACGAAACCCAGCGTCGCCCAGGTTCCCTCATCTAACGAACAAAACCTGGAGTTAGAAACTCTGTTACCCACGCTATTTTCAAACCAATGCGTGTTAAGTTAAGTGAAGGAACCTAATGTCGCGCTTTGTCTATATCAGCAAAAATTGGATGGAAAAAAATCGAGAAAGGAAATGAAATATTTCATTACTCTGAACGGGAATCGAGCCCACAACTTATTATGCCTTAATCTATATTGGCCAACTTCATACGACCTAAACTTTTTTTGAAAGAATAAAGCAATATTATCAATAAATCGTATTCCAATACTCCAGTTCGAGACTACATTATGCTAGTACTTGTAGTACACGGACGGGTGGTCAATCGTGAGCGGCGTGCTACATAAATTGCGTGCATCCATTACGTAGGCGATAATTACATAACGTCATAAGTATATATGTCTGTACGCATAGGAAAAGCAAAGAAATTAGTTCTATATTTGCACTGCACTTTCAAAAATCAAACCATTTTTCACGGCCCATCTACCTAATTTTGAAAACATCGTGTATTAATATAGAGTTTTATATAACTATACGAATATTTATTAACTATATTTATGAAATTATTTTCAGTTTTCAATAGAGAGATGCGTTAAGCAAGCTCATTTTAGGTGACGTTTTCTAACAACAAACTTTGCAAATCGTTGCTTAACAACGGTCGCATAGCGAAGGTTGTTATTAACATGGCGGAATAAATTGCATGTCAAATTAATAAATATTTTAATATATTGGTATATATCGAAAATATTACAAATATGGGAAAAAAAGTAACCTATGTACATCCCGAGCCCCTCAAGTATCTCATATAGAGATACTTATCACAATTAAACTAGCAGTTTGACCCTGATTGCGTAAAAGACAGACAGACAGAGTTACTTTCGAATTTATAATATAGATATGGATAAAAAATTTCATATCCAACGCGCTATAGCAGCGACAATGTTGTTTACATGTCCTTCCTGTTCTCAGTATTGAACTAAAGTTATCATAATATTGTTTTATAACATTCTAGGAGACATATCATGTAACTGACTAATGCTATTCTAAAAATATTATCAGTTTTCGTTAATCTTATTTTATAACGATTATAGTCAAAAAGTTTTAAAATAATAGGTTAGTATATAAAATGTTAAAATATTATTTTAGACAACGTATATGAGGAACGGAGTGTCTTAGCATTAGAGCTTAGCTCTCTTAGCCATCTACCCTGCTGTACGTGGGATACAGGGTGAAGCTGATTATAACAGAAGCGCCTTCCAAGCCGAGCCGGTTCAATCGTTTTCTAAAAAATCCATAATTTTAAATATCTGTAAAAAAAATTCTAACAAGTAAAGCTTATTACACTGTTCAAGAATACTTAAAGGATAAACATGTATGGAATTAATGTCCATTGAATGTAATGCAGGATAGCTGCCAGCTAATGTAATAGATTGTACCATTGATTTTGAAAAGAGCAACTGTAGAGTTTCTTGCCGGCTCTTCTCAGCAGAACTGCCTTGCGAACAGGTGGTAGCTTTTTGTTCATATGTTCACGACGATTTAAAAGTGCTTATAATAATTGCCTATTTTAATAAAGAATATTTTGAATTTGAATTTGAATAACTACTTTATAAATAGAGACATTTACAAAACCTATTTTATTTGAAGCCGGCTTATTTATATTTTTGACATTTATTTTTACTGTGAATCATTTTATCCTTATTATAACACAGGAGAGAATCGTATAGGTAACTGCCAGTTTCAATAAAATAAAAATGACTAAGAACGAGAATGATTCCAATATATAAGAAATATTTTTTTTATTCTATCAGAAATAGTATATATAGTGTAAGATTAGGCCACCCAGTGACTTGTGCTAAGTTACTGCGTGGCGTAATGCACATTACATGTCCCAACTGCACTCATATATCGCTAATTAAACATTTTCCGACGTTACAGAATATCTATACTTAATCTAATAAAGCGGAAGAGTTTGTTTGTTTGAACGCTAAGATCTCTGGATCTACTGGTCCGATTTACTTTGTTTTTGTTTTATATGAAAGCTGCATTCTTCAGAAGTGCTATAGGCTATATAACATTACATTACACATATGTACTAATAAATTAAAATACTTTCTAATTTGACATGCAATTTATTCTGCCATGTTAATAACAACCGTCGTTACTGAGCAACGGTTTGCAAAGTTTGTTTGTTGTTTTAAGAAAACGTCACCCAAAATGAACTTTTATTTTGATATTCAGCCTTATGAAAATAAATATAAATGTCATTTTTAGCATTTTATCTAGATTGAAATTATAGTTTACTGTATTACATTCTAATAAATAATTAAGGAGATGTCACTGATTCGAAATAACCTAGCCCTCGGGCGGCATAGTATGAGTATGATCGACGCGAACGGGCAGATAATGTTGACGTTTTAAAAATTTTCATACATTTTCGAACTGTTGTTAATTTTTATGTAATTATTTGCTGTTTATAATTGATATTTATATGATTGATATTGCTCACAAAAATTATCCTATTTAATATTGAGAAATGTTTAGTTATTTCAAAGAGTCGATATCTACGAGTATGTACGCACGCACGGAATACTTTAGGTACTTTTTCTAATATTAAGAATATCCTTTAGTTACTTTTACTTCTTTTGTCGATTCATTTCAATAACTCAGATATTTATTCTAATAATATGTCTCTTCTTATTATTCTTTTTGATTATTTAGGCTTATATTTTCTTACTAATTCTATTGAAAACTGAAAATAATTTCAAAAATATATTTAATAAATAGTTCTTCTATATCTTATCTTCTTATAGTTCAAGCAGGCATAGCCGCGTCCGAGTCCACTAGTTTAGAATAAAATGTAAAATAAATATTGTACCTACATTTCATACCCATTACCATCCTGGGATTATTTTCATTTTCGCCACGACACGACACGCAATGTTTTGAAGATTGAGTGAAAAAAAAAGAAGGAGACGGAGTGTTAGCACTAGGTTTCCTCTGCCTATTGTGCTATTAGCGGGATCCAGCGTGAAAGTAGAAAAATTACTCGTACTGACGAATCTACTTTACATAGTATACAATAAAATCGCTTTTCAACGGTGGACCTTTCAACGTGAAATATTTATATTTCAAACATTTTATTGCAGTTTTCACTCATCAACAGATTGGATCAAAAATATACCAGACAGAGATAACAGACCTATACATGCATGTCATAATATTCTTTAAATATTCTTTATTCTATCAGGCCATTACAAGTACTTTGGAATCGTCAAGTTAATAAAAAAGTTCACTAAAATAGTGTCCTACAGATTGCTACCACGCACCAAGCATTCATACAATTCAGAATTCGACATTAAAACAAATCGCACAAAATCAAATTACTTGCTAAAGGTAAATATTTCCTTTATTTCGTAACATTTGTAGTTTTAAATTTCACGGTATTATCGTCGATGTAAGTAATTATCGTATTACGACCGATGAGCCGACGTAAACATTTCAAGCAAATATCATTAACAAAGTTTTTTTAACAATTTTAAAGTATTATTTACACGCTCTGTATCGTGAACATATTCAGCTTCACGCTTTATCCCTCATATAAGAGGGTAGGCAGAGAGAACCTAATGTTCAGACACTACGTTTTCCTTTATTGTAAACTAGTGGACCCGAACGCGGCTACGCCCGCTTGAACTATACCTACGAATATTTATGAAATTATTTTCAGTTTTCAATAGAGGGATGTGTTAAGCAAGCTCATTTTGGGTGACGTTTTCTAACAACTAACTTTGCAAATCGTTGCTTAGCAACGACAGTTGTTATTAACATGGCGGAATAAATAGCATGTCAAATTAATAAGAATTTTAATATTGGATATATATCGAAAATATTATAAATATGAAGAAAAAAGTATCCTATGTTCATCCCGGGACCCATTTTATCCCAATTGAAGTAGCGGTTTGGCCCTGATTGCGTAAAAGACAGACAGACAGACAGACAGAGTTACTTTCGAATTTATAATATAGGTATGGATATTCGAAACATGACGTATTGAGTACATAACCAAAAGTATGAAAATCGACTCGGCGCATCTATCTGGAGCCAACGTTAGGGCGACGGCGACGGTTATTGGCCATACTGAAGCAAAGGCAGGCAAAATAAAAATTAAGTGAAGAACTAGTTCTAAGAATAAAGTGAAGAAAGCCATGATAATATAACGAGGCGCAGCGACGCAGCGTGCTAACCGGCATGCTAACCCGATGGTTTCGATTGTGGATTCGATTCACACTTAAGTTAATGAATTGTTCTTTTCCTCGCTCTAATGACAAGACAAGCTGCGGCGTTGAGTTCCGCCATTCGACACTACCACCACTATTTCACATTTGGTCGGGAAATTCCTAATCAGAGTGAACCACACGGGTGAAGCCACAGATAAAAATTGTCATGTAAATATAACCCATACCGCATTTGAAGCTACAACCATCAAGTACCTCATTATTTATTTTACTTTCAGGTAAAATAATAATGAAAGCACATGTGTAGGTACACAAGTATCCTTAAACCTGAACCTTGGCATTAGAGCAATAAAGCACAGCGGTGTCGAGTGGCGACATTGACTTGACCTCGACTGCGACGCGCCCTCAGCCCTCGAGGGTGAACTTGGAGAGGCCGCTACCTCTCAACCAGAACAATATAAATTACATACATATTTACATACATACGTATATTCTGGTGATCTTATAAAAGTTTATGAGGGTAAATATATCGGATGTTTGACTTTCACGCAAGAACTACTGAACTGATGTAGATGAAACTTTTCTGAAATACCTATAGTAAAAAATTTACAGCTGGAGATGGGAGTTCAAAATGTTCTCGTACACGTGTAAATATAGATCATCGATTTACTTACATACCACTATGTCAAATATAATCTAAGTCAAATATGTCAAAGGTTTACGTTTTTATAGCACGTTTTAATAAAAACTAGACGAGATTTTATTTTGATTTTAATGTATCGTTTTTACAAGAAGAATCGTATTTCTAAAGCTGCTTTTTCTATCGATCCTAAATATAACGAAATAGGTAGAGTCAACCTAGTGTTAAGATACTTCATTCCCCACTGTCGGCTAATGAACGGCTGCCTGGGAATCGAACCCACAATCGTCGCGTCTACAGTGTACACGCTGTACCACTGCACCTCGACGGCCTCAAGGCTGTTTTTTTTTTATCAACCCTACTTTGCGTCAAAAATAGATTGCAAAAAAATACAGAAGCCGTAAAAAAATCCCTCAAAATATAGAAACTCACTTAAAGCAAAATTAAAGTTTACTAAACCATGTTAATATAGAAGGCATGGCATGTTAATAAATCAACGCTCAGGGTCGTCAATTAGCGTTTTAATTTGTACTAAATTGATATAAATGCAGTAGCTCTTTGTAATTGATTAATGGTCCTAAGTTTGTATTATCCTTAGTCCTTACACAGTATGAAAGAAAGTCGTTTCCCACCTACATAGTTCTGAGCTTTCAAACTACTCAACTGATTTTTATGCAGTTTTTACTAATAGACAGATTAATTTAAAATTAAAGAAGATTTATATATCAGTTGTCAGTTTGATTCCCACTCGGGGAAAGAAAATGCTTAATATTTCCATTTTCTTCGCTACTCAACACACAATACCTCCAGAATTCGGTGAAAACTAGGGAACGGGGTGTCCTAACACTCAGTTTCCTCCGCCTACCTTACTACCTTACTTACATTGATTTGTGCCTTATACAGCGTGATGCTAAAAAAATAGATTTTAAGCTTATAAAGACTGCACAGTCCTAGCGAACGGAGCCACGATCGGAACACTAATTGAAAATAAATAAATAACTACTCTATCGTTATTATGTTATTATTAAGTAATATTAGTACGCACTAATAATTTCATTTTAAACACGCAACTGCTGATTTATAGTTTTTCTTGATATATGCAATATTAAACAAACATCTCAAAATAATCAAGTAAGCAGATTTTTTTTAGCGTCACGCTTTATCTGGCACTCAGCAACGTAATCAGAAAGATCCTAAAAGTAAGACGTTCCGCCTTCCAATTCCGCCGAATTCTGGAGATTCTGCGTATTGAGTGGCGGAACTCAACGCCGCGCTTAGCCTCGCTATTAATCATAAAAGTATTTTTTCGATTTAAAGTGTTAATTCCTGAGATAAGCATGCTAAATCAAACAAACAATATATATTCAAACTATCTAAAGTAACTAAATGAAACGACAATTACACTTTAGGCAATATTTATAACACTGTTATCTATATTNCAGAAGAGCTTTTATCTATATATATAAAAGGACTTGTCCTCACTGACTGAGGTAAGACGCACGCACAGTCGTAACCGCTGTGCGTAGAAACGTGAAATTTGGACAGATGCTTACTTTCGTAATTTGGACATTCACTAAGAAGGGATTTTGAAAAATTTTAACTCTAGAGGGGTGAAATATGGGTTGTAAGTTTGTATGGAAAAATACTTAAATCGGCACCGATTTTTATAAAATTTGAAATTTAGACTTTAAAAAGTATTTAATTGAATACGTGTTTTATCGTTTTCTAGAATTCTTCCTCTAAGGGTGCAAATAAGGGGTTGAAAGTTTGTATAGCTTTTTTTTAAAACGGCACCAATTTTTATAAAATCCGAAATTCAGACTCTTAAAAATATTTCATTGAATATATGTTTCATGGTTTTCTAGAATCTTCTCCTAAGGGTGCAAATAAGGGGTTAAAAGTTTGTATGGAAAATCTTTAAATCGCCACCGATTTGTATAAAATTTGAAGTTAAAAATATTTCATTGAACACATGTTTCGTGGTTTATTAGAATTCACCCCTAAATAAGCAAGCGAAGCTGCGCGCGTCCGCTAGTACTATTATATTAGAAACTATTTCATACATTTTACATTTGGATATGCCAAAATAGATCCTTTCAGGCCGTCTTAAGACACACCGATCGCATAGTAACGCGCAAACAAACGTGACTGGCTGCAGTTAGCGAATTGGCAGGACGTTGTACCGGCGCATTAGCGACCAAGTAATTGGTTCAGCTATTTTCTAATCCCCTTTAAATTCAGGGTCCTTATAGGATATTAGGTTAAGTACTTTGTCTAGATAGATAGTTAAATATAATGAAATTTGATTAAATATTATATTTTTTCAGCTTTATGCTGTTTCCCGAACGTGCCAGGGTAAGCAAAGGGAGCCTGGGAACCTAATGTTAAGACACTGCCTTTCCCAACTTTGCGACGCCTTCTGGAGGCATTGCATGTTGAGTGGTGGACCTCAACGCCGCGCTTTACCAGAGCGAAGAAATAAAAATATAAAAAGCAGCCGAAATTTGAACACAATACTTGCATATCCAAAATTCGGCGGAAAGTGGGTAGGGGGTGTCTTTACACTAGGTTCCTTGTGCCTATGCTGCTGTGTGTGCTGTGTGTGTTACTTACATATCCTATATCCATACCTATAGTATAAATTCGAAAGTAAATCTGTCTGTCTGTCTGTTTTTTACGCAATCAGGCAATCAGGGCCAAATCGATAATTTAATTGTGATAAAATACTCATATAGAGATACTTGAGGGTCTCAGGATGAACATAGGATACTTTTTTTTCTCATATTTGTAATATTTTCGATATATACCAATATATTAAAATACTTATTAATTTGACATGCAATTTATTCCGCCATGTTTATAACAACCGCCGTTGCTAAGCAACGATTTGCAAAATTTGTTGTTAGAAAACGTCACCCAAAATAAATTTGCTTAACGCATACATGGCGCGCGCCGACTCAACCTTATGAGACACAAAAACAATATTCTCCAAAAATATTGTCCCTTAAATATTGTTTAAAAAAAGTCCGCGTTGATATATACTATAGATAAATATTTGTATACATTAACAAAAATTATATGATTTCTATAATTTGATATTCATTCTTATGAAAATAAATATATTAGTCACTTTTAGCATTTCATATAGATGGGAATTATACGTAAGATGGTTTACTGTATAAAAATTTAATAAATAATTAACGCGATGTCAGTGATTCGGAATGACCTAGCCTACGAGTGGTAGGTATAGTATAACCGACGCGAACGGGCAGATGACTTTGATGGTTTTGTAAATTTTTATACATTTTTGAATTACTGTTAATTTTTATTTAATTATTTGCTGCTTATTGCTACTATTACTTATTAATTTATCTCAGTTCGGTTATCTATACCGATGTTATACACTTAAAATATCGTAATTTTATTCATTTGGGACTTTATATATTATTGTTCGCAAAAATTATTAATTATTTAATATAGAAAAATGTTTAGACGCGCGCACGGGCAAACTTTAGGTACTTTTTCTAATATTAAGAATTTCCTTTAGTTACTTTTACTTCTTTTGTTTGTTCATTTTGGTTATTCAGATATTTTATCTAATAATAAATCTCCATTTATTATTCTTTTTTAACTTATTTTAATAATATAGGCTTATATTTTCTTACAAATTCTTCATAATTTCATAAATATATATTTAATACATAATCGTATAGTTCAAGCGGGCGTAACCGCGTCCGGGCCCACTAGTAAACGGTATAAAGACTGATTTGTTTACAATTATGTATAGGTAAAAGAAAAGATATCTTGAGATATGTAAGGGGATATAGTTTTAATCTGCTACAAAAAGCTACCAAATCATTTATGGAATACTATGATTACTTTCGGGAAACATTTCTCCGTTCTCTATTTTCTCCTCATTTGTCAAATGTGTCGTGTTGTTGTTATAAAAACATATTTAGATATTGGTTTTGGTTTAACTAAAAAATATGATCTAATTCCATTGACACTGCTTAAAATGTTTATGTATTATGTTTTTAAGCATCATTGAAGCGTGTTACTAGTACCTAAAAGGTCACGTGCAGGCGTCCTGAGATCGTCACAACCTTCATAAATATCTTATAAAATTACTTGTATATTAAGCAAGATACGTGAAATATTTGTTTTCCGAGGACATTTATAATAAGTGGGGAACGGAAGTGTTTTAATGGGAACGGAGGGTCTTAAAACTAAGTTTCTAAGTTCACTATGCCTACCCTGCTTTATGTAGGATTCAGCGAAAAGTAAAGAGTCTAATTGGTTGAACGCGCGAATCTCAGGAACTAGTGATTCTGTTGTTAAGTTCTCGCTGTATCCCTAACAGGGTGCCAGAATACTAGTGATTTGTTAGAAAACCCCTTTTCATTTGGTTAAATAGCTTCTATTCTTCTTTATTTCTTCTACTTATCGAGGAAAATTATACTCAATGTTATATCACGTTAATCTTTCCTACTTAACCCACAGAGTTAAACTTGCGGCCAAAGTTACTTTAGGCACTTAGAATGTGTCATGTGTCACATATAATTTTTAATTATGTATATTTGGCATGCAAGCGAAGCAGCAGGTAAAACCTAGTTAATACTAAAGAAAAGTTTTCAAGCCAGAATGACGGTGTGGAAATTTAAAAAGACCATCGAATATTTTCAGCTTCACGCTCTAATTTCTCCTCTTGCCCGTTTACCCCAATTTTATTTTTACTGTGTAGAATTTGCAAATTTATATCAGTGGTACCTTAGGTCGATCTAGAAGCTATTTTTAATTATACGTTATATTGACACAAATATGAGCCAATTGGGAAGTACCTACATCCCACACCAAGATAGTAGGTTCGATTTTTCCTTGAGGAAATATTTATAGATATTTCGGAAATATTTTTGATTTTCCTCGTCCAAAAAACTTAACTCGCATTCTAAAAAAATGCAGAAAATGAAATAAAAACTCAATAAATACACGAAATGAACGCCAAACCATACAAACAGTGCTATAAATTATAATTTAAGCTCACTCAAAGTCTTTATTAAGACGTATACGAGTACAATATACATTGTCAGTCAACAAACTGAGCATGGATTCATCGACGGTTCTCGCAAAGATGAGCAATTCAGTTCAGGGTTACATAAAATTTAATTCATTTTAGCGACGAGTGACGAATATTACTTATTTATGCATATAGGTACAGGTACACCAGACAAAATGTATTTGTTTAAAGTAATTTGCTTGTATTACCGCATCTGCCGCAATATTGTGGCATAAGCCGAAAGAAGGCTACATTCATTTTTCAAACAATTATACTTTATATACCAGTCGTGGCGCAGGTTCGATTCCCACTCGAGGGTATATATATTTGTTTTCATTTTTTTTCACGTTGTGATAACCAGCCAAAAGAGCAGCGTTGAGTTCCGCCACTCAACACATAGTGCGTCCAGAATTCGGTGGAAAATACAGAAACGTAAAAAGCGAAGTGGCTTAATGGGAACTTAATATGGCCATAATAGCTAAGATCTTTTATCTATCTTTTAAAAAATACATACATAAATTACAAATGTATAAGAATTTCGAAATAGTTTGATAAGAATGTGTGGCTCAGTGGTCAGAGTGCTTGCAGTTGACTGCAAATCGTCAAACAGAAGTTAGCCTAGATTCAAAGGTAAATACAGAAGTCCTTAGACAGTCTCAAAGAATAGTCAGAAGACCTCTATGTGTTAATACAAATGCAAATTTCTATATAATATGTAAGGGAAAGGGCAGCACACACTACTTCTATTTTTCGATTTTTCACGACAATTTCGTCAAACAATTTTCCCCATACAACTTCATATACTTTTGTGACTAGCCCCAACCTATCAGAAAACAGCTCTAACTACTGTTTTAAATATGGAATGAAAAAAAAACATCTAAAAGAAAATAACATAATCCATTGCAGCGTTCCGCTGAGCAGATATTAAAATTTGAAAGGAAAACCGTCAATGTACCATGTACATAGCGATGTTAGAGGGCTAAGGGTCACCAGAGAAGGGACTAGATACAGGTTGATACGACAAATCGATACTCTCCCCTCGCAGCTGAATTTATACGTGTTTTTGTAGATATCTTATACCTAACAAACGCTCGTTTCCTTATAGCGAAATTAATGTTTACTTGAGTAACAATAAAAATTAATAAATGATCTAATTGGATTCATTTTCAAATGTGAAATTATTTAATTTTGTTGTTTATTTGAACGTTCGATCAATAGATTTGGTTATTTAGAAACCTAGTGTTATGACACTACTTTTCTTATCTGATTAATTTTCGAGATTATTGTACACTTCTTATTTTGAGATTGTTACGAAAATAGTTGAATCTAATGTTAAAATTAATCCTGAGGATTCCAACCGTGAATGTGGATGACATTCTTATTACGTAATAGAAAACTAAAAAGATGCTCGCACGTGAATTATCTTTAATTATCATTTTTGTACTGAGGACTATAATTTGTTAAATTCCACTCAACCCAACACTCCTTGAAAATTCAGCGGAAAGTGCCCTTTAATTGCTGCTTTTTATAAGCTACATTGACATTCAGAAAGAAGGCTACAACTTGGTAAAACTCGTGTGATTGTTTCATACAAAAATATTAGACATTTTTCTTTCTCAGTAAGAATTCACGAGAAGTCTGAAATGAAAATGTTTTAAGCGAATTTTTATAGGTAATACGAGGCTATTGTGGGATAGTTGTATCGGATCTAATATTAAACACGACAGTTGTGAGTTCGATGCTCACTCTGGGGAATAAGTTTATTTAAAATATGCACAGGAAAGGTTTCATTTCACTTATTTCGAGACATTACCTATTGGGTGGCAAAACTAGTAACTAATGTCTCGAAATAGGTAAACTAGGCTCTCCGCCAGAGCAGGAAAATAAATATAAAATCGAACCCACGACCATCCCATGAACATTTCTACAATTGAATTAAAATTAATAATAAGTTGTCTTCTTATATAATTTAAATAAACATGTACTTATCTAATCTAGCAGAAGTAATAGCTATACATTAAATGCGAAACATAGAAATGAAGCCGGCGCCGGCGCCGCGCGACCCATTAACTGATTAGTTGATAACCATACTTAAACTGCATGCAATTTCCTATTACATATCCTAGTTATCTTGGAATATTTAACATGAAAAAAATATTTTTTTTAGTAAAAAACGGAGTTTCAAAAACATCGTCTATAACAAAGCGCGGTGTTAAATTTCGCCACTCTACGCAATATCATGAAAATTAGACGAAAAAAAAGCTTTTCTTACTTTATTCTGGTAATACGTTTCAGGTCCGGATATGTTAAAGTTTTTCAGTTAAAAAACAATCAATGTAAAGAAATATACTAGGTATTATATTTTTTAAAAATTAATGCAACTCGATTGCAAAAAAGCAGCTTCACGCTCTTTTTTGACTCGCATGATAGCAGAGAGAACCAAGTGTAAAGACATTATGCACTTGCCTATTATCGAGAGATTGCGTGTTGACTAACGGAGCTTAACGTCGTGCTTTTTTCAAATGAACACACTCTTCCAATACTTCAAAGATAAATAACTTTAACTACAGGGTATTCGATCTATCTATATCTATCTATAAAGATAACATAATTAAATGAGCACAGAAATAGTTTCTAAAGGGTCCTTATCACAGTAACGGTAGTAAAGTGCGAGAGGGACGATAACGCGAACGTACAAACGTCACGTACAGACTACAGGCGGACGCCGCACGCCGTATATACTCTTGACACACATCGCTTCTATTCCTTTGGACTTGTGTAGAATAGTTTACTTTGAGAGGTAGGTTTAGATAAGTGTATAATTAATTCTATACCAATATTATAGGCTTTAGCATTAAAATATAAGTGTTTGTTTGGTTGAAAGCTATAATCTCAGGAACTACTTACAACTTTGTGAGTAACAGAACTCGAAAATCGTTTCATAATAAAAATGTAACTTGAAAGTTACATATGTAAGTTGAAAATAATTGAAAAGAGCACCTGTTGCGTATCTTGTCAGCTCTTCTGCGATGCCAGTTACAATTCAATAGAGATTGTAAAAGTCTTTGAATAAGGCAAATTTAAAAACTAGCGGACGCGCGCAGCTTCGCTTGCTTATTTATGGGTGAATTATAATAAACCACGAAACACATGTTTAACGATATACCTATTTACAAGAGTCTCAATTTCAAATTTTAAAAAAATCAAACCCTTTTCAAACCCTTATTTGCACCCTTAGGGGAAGAATTCTAGAAAACGATGAAACGTGTTCAATTAAATACTTTTAAAAATATAAATTTCAAATGTTATAAAATTCGGAGCCGATTTTTTTTTCCATACAAGCTTTTAACGCCTATTTCACCCTAGGGTTAAAATTTGTCAAAATCCCTTAGTGGATGTCCAGATTACGAAAGTAAACATCTGTCCAAGTTTCACGTTTCTACGCACAGCAGTTACGGCTGTGCGTGCGTCTTACCTCAGTCAGTGAGGACGAGTCCTTTTATATATATAGATAGAAGATAAGTTAGTATCGTATATTTTTATAAATATTCATATTTTCCTAAGATTCACACTTTTTCCCGTACAATATTATAAGCAATAGGAACTTAATTTTAAAACACACCTTTACAAACTTTCCGCCTAATTTTTGAGATATTTGAGTTGAGTGGCGAAACTGAACGCTGCGCTCTATTTACTTTATTATGATGAACCCGAGTGATGTCGAATCCACAGCTATTACGTTTACAGTCAGAAGTTTCCCTACTGCGCCAGGACGGCATTAAAAGAGAACCATGAATATGTCTAAAAAGTTTCACGCTGTACCGCCACTTAACTACATTTAACACGGTGGACAAAGGGAACATAGAATTAAATTACACTACATTACGGAACCTGGATATAGCAAAGTGTTAAGATACTCCGTTTCCATTAAGAGACTTCTGTTCCGTGCTTACCCCCGATTGAGGATTTATTTTGTGTTGAGTCAACTCAGTTTTTCATCGTCACCAGAGTATGAAAATATTAAATATTTCCTCGAGTGGGATTCGAACCTACAATATGTTACATTTATACTCAATATCGTGAGTACGAAAAACTAAATTGTATATCGCCCACAGTATACGGTACAAAGAAATGATAAGAGATGATAGGTTTTTTCCAAGTTATTACAATGGCATTGAGAGCTTACCAAATTGCTATCCAGCTTCTGTTTTTTGTTGTGCCTAGGTTTTGTTAGTCATTTTATTAAGTTTTTGTTTTATGAAAATTAATCAATGTATTTTTTTTATTAATAAATAAAATGTATTTATAAAATAATTATTACCGACGAAAGTTATACTCACAATAAACAAAATCCAAATACTTACAAAATTCACGAGGCCAGCTGTGGTACAAGGGCACAAGTGCGCGACTCTAAACGCGAAGGGATGTGGATTCGACTTCCACTCGAGGAAAAAAAAAGAAAAAATATCATATGAAAACATTTACAGTTTAGATAATCAAAGCAAGCAACATAAAATAACACAAAGTCGAGCAGAATATGTACTTCTTTATTTAATTAGGTAAAATAATGGCGATGCATTCTGGTAACGTTATTACAATTTTATTGTATTGAAGACTCATACTTTCGGATTCATTCGAGCATCACAACGGAACACAATAGTGCATAGCTACTGCATAATCGATTGCATAATGTATGCTAACGTCCAATATTCACTACTTTATTTACAATTCATTTCATATGTATTAACTTTGCCTACCCTGCTATAGTACTGTATAGTAATAGTTAAAGTTAAAAAAATAAATACAATATATAGAAATATATTTTTTTATTTTTTTTATTAGTACCATTTAACAATACATAAAACTTACTAGTTAAACTGTGTAAAAGTCTTTGTGAGTTTGACTGCAGGATCTCGAGTCTCTTTACTTATAATTTAAATTAAAATTAAATTAAGAAGTATTTTTTTCTATCAACTGTTCCAATTAAACAGTTGACAGAAAAATACTCCCTAAGTTTAATTTTAAACCGTCTTAAGTCTGGCTCGCGGCGTATGTCCTCAGGTAAACCATTAAGCACATACCCCATGTGCTTAATGGTTTTCTTAACGTTCTATCACCATAACAGTTGTGCACCCTAGGAACCTCGAATTGGCCTGCGGACTTAGACCGCGTGCCATACTCATTATCGACTAATTTAATATGTATTTATATGTATTTCTCTCTCTTCTCTCTATCTGTAGAAAGCACGCATAGTTGTAATTAGTTTACCGTAATTTATTATTTAGTTTCACGATATATGACTCTCTCGATGACAATAGGCAGATTACTTAAGCCACTGTAAGACATATGGTTTAAATTTATAACATAACTTACTTAACTAAGTATCTATTAGTCTTAAATATTGTTTAACTTTGTCAATTTATCTAAATAATATTAGCTTTATATATAATACTAGCTTTTATCTACGGAGTTGCTTTCATGGTTCAAAGGTAGGCAAAGGGAACCTGGGAACTTAGTGTTATGACACTCCGTTCCCGTTAAGACACTTTCGTTCCCCGCTGAATTGTTTACAATTGTGTTGTTTATCTATTATTAAAATAATTTCATGTTGTTTTATATTATATTTTTTATATATGTTCATTCTGTTTTCCAACGTTAGCTTCTATAGCTATTTTATGCGACGGATGACGAAATTTGAAACCACAGATCGTAAAAACATTTGTATTAGATATTTTACTGTCTAAACATTTTTCTTAGAGAATTGGATATATCTAAATAGATTTTTCGTTTGTGTATTACTTTAAACCGATAGAGGGCTAAATAAAAATTATTCTTTTTGTTCTTAGCCATCATTATATTTAGTAATAGTTTTAGATAACTTATTACAAAATCTTATACAATCAATAGAAAATATAACTGCCTCTCAAAGCATATTATAGTTCTCCTCTATTAATGATAAAAGTTTAATTACATGAATGAATCAGATAGTACTAAGGCGTATATTGAGAGAAAGATAAGAAGTAAGAATAAGATAAAGACTAGGGGCTCGAACCACATGTTGAGCGAAGCGAGAAATGAATTTTTAGATTTTTTTTCACCTAAAACCATCTATGTGGTCATATCTACATGTTTGCAAATTTTCATATCAATCGTTCAAACTGTTTGGGAGCCTATTGGTGATAAAGAGTGTAAGAAGTCTCCAGTAGAAGATAGTAGTAATTTATTTTGAAATCCCATCCAATTAATAGTGAAAATCATTGTTTATTAAACATAAATATAGCCCATCTTTTACTATCGAGTCGTTAGGCCTTCCTATCATTCCTACTCATATTATTAATACGAAATAGCTTATGAAGATGGACTCTCCTACCAATATTATATGGATTTTTGTTACAATTCCACGCAAAAACTGCTAAACGGTTTTGGATAAAACTTTTAAAATAAAGATTAAGTTATATACTTAAAATCGCGTTTGTGTCGCTAAGTCTATTATAAAGAAAGATGGTAAAAATCTAATTGCAGGTGAGTCAGATCGCCCGCTCGTCCGCGTGAGTCCGGGGCACGCGCGGAATGCCGCTCGTCCGGCCGCCCCCCGCCGGCGTCTAGCGTATTCTATGGGAATCGCATGCCATCAGCCCATCGAGGCGCTCTTCCCACAATTACACGCCTATGTTTGGATATACCATAAAAACTGATGGTCGTATGCGAAATGTGATATACATGTAGTTTGTTTTGAATATACTCTTTTTATTTGTAGTAAAAGTTATTTGTAGTAAATATATATATATATATATATATATATATATATATATATATATATATGTGTGTGTGTGTGTGTGTATGTATTTATTTATGTATGTATGTTATGTTTATTTATATTTATCTATATATAAAGCTATTTGGTATTCGCTATTTATGTATTGGTTTATATATTTCGTAGTACTTTTTGCACATTTCTGCTTTCTTCACTAATTTAATCCTTTCGTTTTTCTTTTGGTTGCCTGTAAGAAATCGCTTTTTGTGATAAGGCCGCCATTGCACTGTTAATCATATTTATCATGTACTGTATTTTNTACATGTATTTAAGAGAGCCGCTTTTTGAAGAGTCAAGTAAGTAAATTTAGGTAAATTAAGAACATTTAAAGACCATGTTAAATTTTTCGGAATAACACCCGTTGTTGATATTACTATGGGAACTGTTGTGTACTATGGGAAGTGTTATATTATTATTATTATTATTATTAAAAGATATTGTTGGCAAAAGTGAAGTTATGCCTAACAGAGATATCTTCCAGTCAACCTATGGGTGTCAGAGAAAGTTTTTTACAGGTCTATATGATAAAATGCATTATGGTGTATTTTTAATTTTATAATATAACTTCTATGAGGGTATTTAGAGATATAATAATTTTTAGATGACAAGGTAACATTAGTGTTGACCATAAGCACAATGGCTGTGGGTCCGTTCCACACTTGGAAGAATGTTTATATTTCAATTATTCTCTTAGAGACAACGCGGCGTTCAGCTCTACCGCTCTTTACACGAAATTTAGGAACGGAATATTTTAACATTAGGTTTGATACTCTGATATGCGGGAAAAAAGCGTGAAGTTGCTTTTTTGTAAGGTAACAAAATATTGATTAAAATTTTACACGTATCATTGACCTGCAATTATGTAGATCGTTCCAATAAAAACATATACAATATTTTGGGCAAAAACATAAAATCTTTAAGTGTTGACTCATCGGGACGTTGCGAATTGAAATTTAGCAAAAATGTTGAAACAAAAAAATAATATCTAGTATAAAAATAAAATCTAGTATTAAGGAAGTAATTTTGCGTTACTACGCATCACTAAGTGCCATCAAACGGACAGACGCTTTTATACCACGGACCCGTCGACCTTGACCCCCCCTCGTCAAAGTCAGTCAGTCAGCCAGTATTAGCCCACGCCACTCCCACGAAAAAGCGCTAATCTCAGAAATAACACTTTTGTATTGCCATGTCACGAATTCTTATGATGATTTCGTCATAAATATGGATCATACGGTGCCAGATCTTTTACAATGGAGATATTTTATTAACATTGACAAAATTGAGGTAACAAATGGTATAAGTTAATCATTAAAGATATTATATTGAGATTTGTGTTTGAGAAAGTCGTGGCATCGGTTGTGGGTTCTATTCCCACTCTGGTGAATTAATTAATTTTATTTTCTCGTTCTGATAACAAGATAATGCATGGTGTAAAGTCCTCGTGAAGAACGGAGTAACTTAATAATAGGCTTAGGAAGGGGCTTTAACGAGAAGTTGAAAAAGTATTGTAGATGTAAATCTATAGTATTTTTTTAGCTTCGCGCTGTATGTAACACGCTCATAGTAAGGTAGGCAGTGGGAACATAGTGTTAAGACACTTCCGTTCTCCACTTACAAAAAATACACGCTGGGCCCCCTGCGTCATGGCTGACCTCAAATAATATTTATATCTTTCAAATATATATCACATAATTTCAATCAAATTCATAAATTTATTTTGCAAAATCATCATATAGGTATAAAAAGAAAGACTCACCTGCATTACAAATGCTAAAACAGAAGGCAGCTAGTAGAAGAGAGAAGTACCTAGGCGACGCCATGTCGCCTTTTAACCTGAAAAAAAAAAACAAATTGTTAGACATAATAATAAAAATTATTTCATATTAACTAATTTGAGTAAAATAAATTTTGAAAATATAATTAAAGACTTAATAAGTAGTTGAAAAAAAAGTTTGGTTGGACAATATAATCTCAGGAACTATAAATTTGAATTGATTTTTTTTAATCCTAAGAATTTCATTTATCGAAGGAGGCTATAGGCTATATTACGTTGCCTATATAGACTATATTATGGCACTTAGTTCTTTCCATGTAACCGAGAGAACGAAGCCACAGACAAATAGCTAACTAAGTAAGCTTGTTGCGTAGACCGTTTCCAATTTCTCCACAATATCGAGAATACCTTCAATATCATCTCTCATAAAATCTAATTACACAATAATAACTCAATACACGCTATGTAATAAAAAGCCATTGCCAATCGAGATAAACTGGATCCAAAGGGATGCGTCGTGTCGCAAAAAAAAGCGAGCGAGATGCGCAGGCGCAGGGCAAGAGCAGGTCGGCGAACCCTAGATCTAGAGTAAGTCTAACTAACGTAAGTATATATAATATGAACAAAGCATGTCTTAATTTATTTGTTTGTATTAAATAACTAAAATTAATATTTTTTCAATTCTATAACTTTATTTAGCTTCACGCAGTAACCCGCATTCAGCAGGGTAGGCTGAGGGAACTTAGTGGTAGGACACTCCGTTCAATAATTAAAATATTTGATTCCACCAAGCGGAAATCGAATCTACAACGACACTGTGCCGCGAAGGCCATTGGTAGAGAATATTCTCATTTGTTAAGCTATTTTTTATATATGTTATTTTCCCATGTAACCCAACCTACCGTTCAAATATTTAAAAATAATATTTGTATTTAATTAATATCAGCTATCTTCTCGTCTTATTTAATTCGACATTTACGAATCACTAAGATTATATCTTTGAATGGCATTAGATGCAAAAAAATCCTTGACATCCGGTCGTTTAAGTCCTTGAAACTAAATATTTAGAAAGTTCAATTGGTAAATACGAGATGACAGGTCAATCCGTCACGTCACGTCACGTCATTCCACTTTCGTTTGATCATGGTGAGTGATGAAGAGTGACAGTCATCGACCCCATTTAATATCCTCATATAATCTATACACGAGAAACTATTTTTTACATATTAGGAGTTTTTATAAGATTTATCTAAAAAAAAAACAAGAATAAAACCCTGGTTGAACCCACAATCGCGTTTACATGCACACGCTTGTGCCACTGCGCCATGACGGTCGTCGTCCGCCTTGTTGATAGGTTAAATATATTATTTAATTTAACTTATTTACAACTGCAGGTAGGTATGATTGTGAGTAATGGCTAAGAATAGGTATTTAATATTAATGGTAAATAAGTAAACGAGGTGTAATAGTTCTATTTATATTATTGTGAGAGAAATAATATTCGATCACGTTGCTAGCCGTCCATATTATAACTAACTAGCGATTATAAATTCATAATTATTCCAAATTATAAGCACGCTGTATCCGGTGCGGGATACACTCCGTTTCCATTCAGATATTTCCGTTCCCTACTTGCCGCCAAATTCTCCAGGCATTGCGTGCTAAGTGACAGGACTCGCCGACGCCGCACTTAGGAATTGAACTCACAACCGTAGTATTCACAGTGACGGAAACGTATTGAGCGGCGGAACTCAACGCTGCGCGTTGTCTTGTAACTAGTGTAAAAATTTATTACCCCGATTGGAAATCGAATCTATAACTATCCAGCAAATTTAGATATTGTCGCCACTGCGATGGTCTTTATAAGGAATCCCATACGTTTTATTACAATTTGTTGGTCTGTGTCCAAGTGGTGACCACTAGTGAGGGGTCGACGGTAATTTTCCAATCTCAGATACACGCTCCCAATTGAATAATCACAGTGCGGCTTCCGTGTGAAAGTTTAGAAGATTAGTCTGATAATGCTATCCAATTGCGAGAGATATGTGGATTGTTGATTCAATTCACTTATGAATTAAGGTTATAAAAAAATACAGTCGAATTGATAACCTCTTTTTCTTACAGAAGTCGGTTAAAAAGAAGCTTTTTTTTGCATAACAGTGTAGGTAGTGTCTTAACATTATGTTCCCTCTCCTACCCTGATGTGTGCGGGATACAGCGTGAAGCTGATTTATACATTTATGTAACTTCATCTAAATCCATGTATTAGAAAAATAAAGCTACCTAAGTTATGTAAGCTCGGATAAGACGACACATGAGATGTTGTTTGAAAGCATTTGCAGGTGTCAAAAAACTTTCTTTATTTGTGTTATTTGTCAAAACTAGATTTATTGGTAACTTTATATTTTTAATTAGTAGATTATGCAATCAATGAAGACGGTTTGTGGCGTTCTAAGCATCTTAAACAGTTAATTTAAACGACTGAATAACTTTCAAAAGTAGTTAAAAAATGGGGAAATAAAAAAGTATGCATATAAAATTTATATCGGATAGAAAATTATAAAAACAGTACAATAGGCCCTATCGCTATATGAGCAATCTCTTCAAAGCAACCTCAGGGTAGAGAAGAGAATTGTTCAAATGAGAAGGATACATCCATTCTTCATTTACATATTCATTTACATAGTAAATTAATATTTAAATATTGATACATAATCATATATGAACATACATATTATTTCTATTTCTTTGACTACAACTTCTTATTTTATTTATTTTTTATCTAACTTGATGACTTATCATATATTGGAGCTAAAAAGACAAAAAGACAAATCAATTATATTTTTAATTAAAATTATTATACATTTTATTTTTTACTGTTAACATTCAAAGTAAAATAAAGCTAAAGTCACAATAGCCAAGCCCTAACGGTAAACAGGCAACTGTCAATTCATAACCGGCAAATTACAAGCAATTTATTATTATTAATGTTAAATGTAAAAACAAGTATTATTTGAAATATTTTGAACAATCAAAGGCCGTGTATTACAACGAATGAATACAGAAACATCTGTCAATTGAGAACTTACAGTTTATTTAGTGTCTAGGCAACTAAGCTGAATAGAAGAGAAATCCAAATTGAATGGCCCTAAGCACAATGAGGATGGACAAACAAATAAACGCATTCGTTTTATTTGCCAGTCATTCGTATTCTAGCTTCGCTATTAGATTTGATTTTTCAATGGCTTCTTCAGTACTGTTTACAAGTTATTTTATAATTAATGTGGGCAGAAAGATGTATCTTATATTGATGAAAAAGAAGCGATGTACTTTTTTTTAGCTTCACGCATGTATCTCGCATAATACAGGGTAGGCAAAGGGAACCTAGTGGACTCTAGTGTAAGAAACTTCGTCCCCCACACATCAAGCAAATTTTTGAAACATTGTGTATTGAGTGGACACCATTTTCAATCAATCAATTCAAGTCAATTTGTCTTTCATTGTGTTTCTTTTCAAAACAAAAGAATTTGGAATAAATTTCCATACATTCACTCTCACTGTCATTTGCACAGTCAGCTTTCAGAAATGTCACACTAATAACAACATGTACCGTAAATTATACCAGTTTGGCGAGACCGTTTATTTATTTTTTTTAAACCGGAATATTTGCGATACATTCCGAGATTGTCGCGATCATTGACCTAATATAGAGAGAAAAAAGTAAAAAATAAAAATATATTAAGACTCTGTGGCAAAGCTAGCGGTTTTGGCGCCACCGTGTAATTGAAATAAAATTGTGTGCTCCGCCATTTTCTTTTCAGCTAAGATTAGAAATTGCGGTGTTCAGTTTTTTGTTGGTCGTCAAAATCGTGATTTTCGATTTTGATTTTATAATAATGTGTAACTTGTGAGATGTTTTATATTAACCGTTAAATATTTATTTTTCCTATGTTATAGTGTTAAGATTTACAAGTATAACTCTATAAGCAGTGAAAGCAGCGGAAAATATACCTACCAGCGAAATCTCATATATATAAATAATTACAATATACCTTCTGAGAGTTTTACAGAATAAATATTTTGTCATCTTTATAACAAATCAAATATAACCATTTGGTTAAATAGCATATTATTTTATTTAAAACCTATTTAAAAAAACAAGGAAGATGTCTCTCCGAAACTGAGATTAAACACTTCTATGAATGATTTGACATCCAATATCAAAATTAACGTATTGTTGCAGTAACATTTATATTTAAATAATAAATATTCCGTTATTTGAAATATATATTTTTACAATTATAATAATGTTTAGCAAAACTTAACACCTTAAGAGCAAGTATTCCTTATTCATGATTTGGCGCCAAATATTGACAGATTTTTGCAACAGACCATCCGTACAAATATTATACTACAGATAATATATAATGAACTCTGTTAATACCGCAATGTTTGTAAACGAAGTGTACATAGTCTATTCTTCATATTAAAAACTTAGAATAGTTTAAAGTTATTATTTTATTTTATTTAAAGTTATTATTTTATTTTATTTAAAGTTATTATTTTATTATTTATTTTAAGACTATTTGTGTGAGGCCAGACGTGACGCTGAGGCACGAGCGTACGACTGTAAACGCGACAGATTGTGGGTTCGATTCCCACTCGATTGTTAGTAATTTTCTGTGAATCGTAAATATGGATATTGGTTGATTTTATGGAAGTTTGTTTATTAGTTAGAGTGCACTTACGTAATTGTTACATTGCACCCACACTCGATATGCATATATGAGTAAACATTTTACTCATCTCCATACTCAAGGCTTATTCAAATTTTCGAAGCTAAAATATTTTTTAGTAAATGAAAATTTGTTTGATTTCTGTTGTTTTAACTATCAACAGTGAAGCGTATGTTTAATACACAATCCTTTAGTTAGACGTATATTTATCGTATCATTATTTTTAATTATACTATATTTACTATAATTTAGCCTTACGTTTCGCCACTCAACACGCAATATCTCGAAGCTTGGACGGAAAGTTGGGAACTGAGTGTCTGGACACTAGGTCCCCTCTGCCTACGGAATACAGCGTTGAAGAAAACAAAAATGAAAAAATAATAACTTGCATTTTTTGCCAATTGAAGACGACACAAAAAAAATATTAAAATATATTGTCATACATTACAGAGCGGAGGACTGCGGCCAGCCAGGCGTGTCTCAAGTATAAATAAACTAAGTACAAGTGAAGAAATAAAACCGACAATTACCCGAGGTTCAGCGAGCTCATACGTAATATAGATAATGTTGACGTCAGCTGATGAGCAATGGTAGGCTGGCACGTTCAATTTGTTTCAATAAACCTTAAAATCTATAAATATAATAAAATTGTAACTGATCACAGTCTGTACATAGGAAGTATATGAGAAAATCTCTAATTGAAGGTATTTATTAATCTAATAAAAGTCAAAACAATGACCTAAAATTCTTGTGTTTGTATGTCATTTTACGCCCAATTTTGGAGGAAATGAAAAAAATTAATTTAACCAAGGGGGAATCGAGGCCACAACCGTCGTCGTACATTCAGACGCTTTACCGCTGCGCCGCGAGGGTCTCATTTCTAATAAAGAAAACAATTCAAAATAGAGGCACACAAAAAATAAAGCATCTGCGTCAATGGCCCTATTACGATTGTATACGTATCTACGCAAGTTACATTACAGTTTAAATAACGATGCTTGTACAACCTGTCGCAAAAAAAGAACCCGTGATCACGTCTGTAGATGAGTCATCCATTTTACTGTGCTTAATTCTGAAAGATTCATCTTTAGGCCAGATATTTAGAACTCGTTTTATATGGAAGTATATGTAATAATATTATAAAACTGAAGAGTTAGTTTGGTTGAAGGCGCTAAACTCAGAAAGTTCTGGTACGACCTATTTTTGTGTGGAATAGTTCATTAAAAATGAATGTAAGCACGACAGTTGTGGGCTCAATTTCCATTCGAAAAAATGTATTATTTATATTTTCTCTGCTCTTGTAACAAGTAAAGCGCGTCATTGAGTGCGCCACTCACGGGCGGAGTGCCTTAACACTGCCTACCCTGCTATACTTTTGCGGGATCCAGCGTGAAGTTAAAAAACCAACATGGTATATGGACAGAGGAAAACAATAAATAATACCTAATACTTCTTAATCTTAACAAAGTATTTGTTAAAATAGGTTAATAGAATAAATAAGTATTTTTTAAATAAAGTTCAGGGTGACTTTAGGAAATCCTGAAGGTTGATTGCCAAATCTTAATTATAATCTATTATAGATAATGACAAAGTAGAATTACTCGTAATTGTTGTTAATTTTGTTATTTCAATTAATTACATTATTCTTAATATTGCTCGTTGGTTATCGCATTTTACCGACACCGCTGTGTACAGTCTTTTTTTTACATTTTTTAAATTTTACCCCACACATATGAAAGAAATACTATCTTTAGAAAGCAGTACTTTAAACGTATAGTTTTGTGGTGAGAGTGCGTGGACGGTTTCCGAGAGGTGCGTGGTCAAAACCTACTACGTTTTCTAACTGTAGCTTTTATTTCGCTTGTATTATGGAAGTTGAATAAGTAAATATATATTTTTCTAACTAAAGAAAACTGAAAGATTGTGTAATTGATTGATATCGTACTTTTATTATAATCAAACTATCAATTTCACTTCACTTCGACTTTTGTTTTACTCGAATAAAAATATCTATAGATGAAAAATCGTAGCTCTCTGTAGTAACAATCAGACTAAATATGTTTACAATCAGCCAAGATTTTATGTACTATTTATGGAATTAACATATACTTTATTTAAAAAAACGTAAGCATTTAATATTATTTCAGTTATGAAGCTGGCAATATCCAGATAAAAAAATTAAGAAAAAAAATCTACTAACCTTTTAAAATTCAAAATATATACATATAGTGCAGGTACACTATTTTATTCACAATTTCTATCAAAGTCCATGATAAAATCACACAAAACTACCAACTAAATTCTCATATACAAAAACAAAAATAAATCATATTAGAGTACCAATTCACAATCGACACTCCACTACTCTACGCCTGCTATGAAGTACTATGGAAAACCATTTTTTCCATCTGAACAAACAAAATACTGAACAAATATATGACGTGGACGTCATTATCGAGCTAAATGAACGGTGAATTCGATATAAATTACAAATCTAGAACATCACGTATTTTCTTTGTTAGTGTGTTTTTTTCTGCTAACACGCTGTATCCCGCGTATAAAGGGATAGGTAAAGGTAAAGCTTGAATTTAGTGTTAAAACAAGTCATTTTCCCAATTTCCACCTAAATTTCCGGACATTGTGATATTATTTTTTATTTTCATTACTTTTCATTTTTTCAAATTTTTCATTTTATCTTATTTTTGTATCTTCTTAAAAATAATCATTGTAAAACTGACAAATTAAAGAGATATTTCATATACATTTTTTCATCAATATACAAAATTTTAAGATAGTGTTTTAGTTTTAAGGTTAATCTTAAAATAGTTAAATGAGTCAATCGCTTGCGTCTAAATTATTCAACTCATGCTTAAATTTAAAATTGAATCACCATTGCAAAAAATGTACAAAACAAATATATCCTGTTACTTCATTCTATCCATAATGAAAAAACAAATGAGTAAGCATTATTGGAGATTACTGTGTGGCGCAACTCAACGCTGCACTTCGACTTACCACAAATGGAACTATGTTTAAGTATACGCATCAAAAAACAATTTTAAGACGTCAATCGCAAACAATTTAATATTTTTTGAGGATCTCGTTTCTTTTTTGGCGACACTACATACCGCACATAGCAGAGTAGGCAGAGGTAACCGACACTCCGTTGCCGATAAAGACACTCCCGTTCCCTACTTTAAGGTAAATTTTTGAGGCATTGAAGGAAATGAAAATATCAAATATTTCATTCCCAGCGCTCATTTCGGTTACATTAAACATTATTTTGACATGAAAATCACCAAAAAAAAATGCAAAAATACATACTTTTCATACTTTAGTTGCATTCATATATATTTTTAGCCACATAATTTTTATTACACTTTAAACGGTACCAAATTAATTAAGTAAAATTTCCGAAACAGTTGTTGTTAGAGCGTTACGAATTCAACAATTAAAATACCAACCAAATATTACTACGATTCAGCCTCATACTACACATTGCAGCGTATTCACGGTCAAATACGAAAATGTTTTACTTTTAAAACAAAACGTAAAATAGCAATTTTGCGAACCAGCAGGTTCTCGGTTTTTCTCGGAATGTAGTGTTAAAACACTCCGCCTAATTTTTAATAATAATGGTCACCATACTATTCTAACCCTATTGCATTACCTCCCATACCCATGGCAGGCATTGGATTTGAATCCGCTGTCAATGCGGTCAATGATATCATAGATATTCCAAGTCATACTTTTAAAGATGTATTTTTCAGTTCAAGCCTTTAGTGATAACAAAAACTGGCCTTGGAAACAAAATGATTTACGGGTATAATAAAAAACCGAATTAACGAAAATATACACCCATTATCTAAATTGAATGGTTATTGAATAGAATTTCTTATAGATATAACTATTAAATCATCTTCTCACGCAGGTCAACATGGCGCAGTAGAACAGCGCCTGATTTTAGGCACGCGGCTGTGTCTTCGATTCTTATACAAATCTATTATTGGGGTATTTATTATATTAAAGATTTTTTAAATTTTCTGTCTGTTTTTCTGTGTTTGTTCACGTTAATTTCAGAAACGGCTTAACCGATTTAAACTTTTCTGTTCACAATCAATCTTTCACTTTTCTGTTTTGACAGTCCCACACTATTATTATGAGGCCGCGTCTTATCAATGAATTATTTATATAACGATATTATCATATTGACGCTCTCGTGACTACCCACCCGTACGTAGTAAATGAAACGATTGTGGGTTCGATTCCCACTCGGAGGAATTAATTATTTTTATTTGCTCGCTTCAGTAACACACAATATCCCGATAATAGGGCGGTCCGTGGGGAACGGAGTGTCTTAACAATAGATCCCCTTTGCCTACCCTGCTATATGAGATATAAATAGCTAATAATAGATTCTCTTCCATAGACATATAGAAATCAGTTACAATTTTAATTTTAGTTTTAATATCATTTTAATGATTAAGGGCCGCTGTAACTCTGTGGTAATACAATAAAAAGTAAGTAGATAGATACTTTTATAGTATTTCGACATTGCTATCACAGCTGAGGTGTCCGAGTGGTTAAGGAGTTGGACTTGAAATCCAATGGGTTCTACCCGCGCAGGTTCGAATCCTGTCCTCAGCGAGTTTTTTATTATTATTTTTTTGTTTTTTTTTTTAATAATATTAAAATAATTATGTATTATTTTAAAATTCATACTGGGTTGTTAAAAGCTAACAAGATTTATGTTAATATTATGTTATATCGCTTTTGCTCGTCTTTTTTCATCTTGTTTGCATTTTTATATCATTTTTATTTAGCTTTTATTTGATATATTTAGAAAAATATCATTTTTTTTTAGCTTCGACTGGACCATATCTGAAACTTGTACTATCATACAAGCAAAGATTCAGTGAAATACATTTACAAATGCACATACGTACAGACATAAAGTCGAATTAATAACCTCCTATTTTTCAACATCGGTTAACAAATCAAAATACGGAAAGTTTTCATTATGTTTTCGACGATAACAACAATTACAACGCTTTGACATAACGACAATATATACTCATAGTATAATATTAATTAATTATCAACTTACAAACGTGTCAATACACGTGTAATGGACGGTGGATTGCTAATAAAATAATAACTCTGTAATTACGCGTGACTATGAACCATTTGTTTTTTTTTCTTAGGAAAAGACACAGAATATTAAAAGCCTTTTGACAAATCGCCTTTTGTTTCTTAAAATTCACAAACAGGTATAATGAAGGCAGGTAAAAATATTTTTTAAATTTCTTTTTAGGATTGCGTACCCAAAGGAATACCGGGACTCTACTAAGATGCTGTCGGCCTCCGCTGTCTATTCGTCTATTACTAGACTGTATGTCATGAACCGTATTAGTTAGATAGTTGAAAATTTCACAGATTATGTACATCTGTTGCCTCTATTAACAACAAATAACACAAACAAACAGAACTAAAAAAATAGAAGTAAATAACTATTTAAGAAGCCTCCCATACCTAAAACATACGTAATTTTTGCCGTTTGTATGGTACGGAATAGTACGGAACCCCTTGTGGCCGACCCCACTTGGTCGGTTTTGGCTGAGTAGGTATGGGAGACACAGTGTTATGATCCTGTTTCTCACTTTCTCAGGAATTGCGTGTTGAATGGCGGAACTCAACGCCACGCTGTCTTGTTGCTAGAACGGGGAAATAAAAATGATTCGTTCCAGCAAATAAGAATCAAAGCCACAATTGTCGCTTTTATAGCCCAACTATAATTTAATATTAAAATTAAATATTATCGATATTTTAGTAAAAATGTTTATAAAAAAAATCTTTTCTAAACAACAGCTGACAGCAACGTTTACATTCGTTCCGGAAACAGTAAATTGTGGGAACCATACAAACAATACGCAGCATGATACTATAATTTATAATTGTTATAGTACTAATTACTTAAGTGAGCTGTAAATATACTCCTAAGTAAGATTTATTTATTTGTTTTTGTTAGAAAAATCTATTCCAGATAATTAAAAAAACGGGTTGGCTCCACTCGTAGCTATGGGTTTTGCAATTCCTTGCTCTAGTTTAATAAAGTACGGTGTTAAATTCCGTCTCGTCACATGCACACGCGATCGGAAAGGGGGAGCGGAGTGTATTGACACTACGTTCTTTATGTGAATTAAAGCGTGTAGCTAAAGAAAAATCTAAAGATATCCTTTGCCTGCCCTGCTAAGTGCGAGATAGAGCGAACTAAAAAAATAACTAAGTACTGTACAAATACTCAAATATTACATTTTTGTCTTAATTTACATTAAGTCGTTGTCTTAACTGGGAAGTGTAACAAAATAGGTTTTTTCTTAATTCTAATTGACGTTTTTTACCAACAAGTAGTTTACAAACGACGTAAAATAAAATTAAACTCATGTATTTTTTGCTATAGAATATGTGTTAAAACGATTCATTAAAATGTTAATTAGGATTATTATGTCTATGAGTCATTTATATAATGATCGTTAAAATAGTTTAATATTCTATTAAATAATAATTGTAATCATATAAAAAACAATATATTTTAACATAATCTAGCCACTAATAAGTATACGTTGTAATTAAGAACTAGATTACAGCAATATTTATGTATAAATAATGAGATAGGATAGTCGTGCTTCAGTCGCATGTGACTAAACGTGACGACTGTGGGTTCAATTCCCACTCTGGGGAATAAAATATTTAATATTTACATTTTCTCACTCAGTTTACTAGGCAAAGGCGTTGAGTTCCGCCACTCAATACGTCGAGTATTTGACGAAAAGTGGGAGACAGAAGTGTTTTAATGGTGAGCAGAACATCTTGGCATTAGGTTCCCAGGTTCCCTCTGTCTATTACTTCCCTGCTATGTGATCCTGTAAATATTTAACACAAAAGTTAACATAGCGTGTCATTAAGCAGTTGGTAATTATAAACAATTGTACGTGTGACCGTTGTGAATCATTCCTTGCTAGTGAGTCGGCAGTCGGCAACGTGACTGTACTTAATGCAAGTAACACATGTCACCAGCATTTCATATATTTGTGTATCTATATATCCAAAATAGTCTTCCGTGACTGAGTGACTGACAGAAAACACACAGACGAAACTACCAGACCAAAAAAATATTTTTTGTAGCTTCTCTACACTGAGAACAGCACACATAGCAGGGCAGAGGCAACCTGGAAATATAGTGTAAAGGCACTCTGTTCTCATTTAGACACACCTGTTCCCCACTTGCTTCTGAAATCTATATATCGAGTGGAAAATTTTGGATTCTACATCTTACAGTTCAAGCCAGTAAAGTTTCTAGCGACGACTAGTATAATGTAAGTGTAAAGATAATATTTGTTATATCATCAAAAAATATTTAAAATTTGTATTTGAACAAAACAGTCTTAAAATAGATGTAACTAAATCTAAATACTGGTAAACAAATAAATTAGTTCTTAGATCACAAAGACAGAATTAGGCCGTATGCGATATATCATGGGCCGCGACCTTCGGTGGCACGAATATGGAATTTGTAAGTAGCCTAAATTACGTTTAGGTTTTCCCTATTACATAAACCATATTATGATGTATTTGTATCTATTTCAATGAAATTAAGTTAAGGCGCGGCGTTTGGTTCCGCCAGTTAACAGAAAAGTGAACAACAAAATTTTAACCTTATCCTGCTGCCTGCTGTGTAGGCAAAAAAAACTTATACATAATAATATAAATACTTTTGAAAGTAAAACTAAGGCCATCGTAACAGCACAAATGTAAACGCGACAGTTAGGTATGAAACCAAATCCGATTCAAAAGAAATTAATTATTTTCATTGACCACACGCCATTGAGTTCCGTCAATCAACACACAATATCTCGATGGGCGGTGCAACGGGATGGTCTAACACTGATCTGTCTAATACTAGATTAGGTACTACGTAGGCTCCCCCTGCTTCCCGTCTTATTTATTTGTATACTTATATTGTAATTTTACATATAATAGAAGATACCTGTAGCAAATCAAATTTTCACTTGCCAAAAACCATTCATTGTTTGTTTATGATACTTAGAAAATCCTCCAAAAAAATGCTTACAATAAAACTTGTAACAACTGTATAAGAATTTCCATTTAGAATGCAATGTAAAAGGATTCCAAAGGATTTCATAGGCGCGGCTTTAAATTCACATTCATCCATATTTTTTTACGAATATGCAGTAAAGAGCCTCTCGGGGCTATAAAGCTAAGTTTCCTAAATAATATAACAATAAGGCGGAGGCTTTATTGTCTCTACAAGAGAACTCTTACATTCATTCAAATGATTCAAAGAGGGTCTTTTCTAACCATAATATCGCGTACACTTATAGTATCTATATACATTATGTATGTAAAAAACATAATACTTCTTTATGCTTCTATCTTTCAAAGGTAAGCGAGGAAAAGTGATCTTTTGCGCGGGTGAGCCTGTTTTGTCTAACAAGACCACAGAAATATACAGTGGTGTGAGTTCGATTTCCACTCGATTGAATTAATCATTTTAATTTCCGTAAGGATATCCGATAACAAAAGAAAGTAAGTTGATTGTCACCATTTATTTCACAATGTCTCGAAAATTGGGTGATGCTTGAGAGACGGTGGCCTTTGCTCTACTATATACCCTAGGATACAGCGCGAAGTTAAAAGAAATATCCATTGTATTCAAAATCTCAAGCTACGCTTATATCTCTCTCTTCTATAAATAATTAACACATTTAGTTGTTGAAAATTAATTATACGTTTTTCTCTAACTTTTCTGAATGGAACATTTTTTGCAAATTAGTTCAATGTTTGACTGGAACTGGTGTGGTCTAATAATAATGAAGAGAAGAGTGTTTTGGTTTTAATATTTAAAATAAATGTAATAAAATTAACAACAGAATTGATACTCTGTAAAATGGTCGACAAAAGTCCATTATTTGTTTTACCTAAAAGTGACATTTTGTATATAAAAATGACTTAAAAATGTGGAGTCTAGAGGCTTTTTTAAAAAAGGAAATTTTAAATTATGGTTATTATTATATGTTAATAGTATAAATGACTGAATGCAAAAGACATTTTTTGTTTAGTATTACGTTGCATTCCTTATATAGCAAGGAAGCCAGAGGGGACCTAATTGATAAAAAGCGCGGCTTTGAGTTCTGCCACTTAATACGCAATGCCCCCAGAATTTGGCGAAAGTGGTGAACGGAAGCGTCTTAATGGGAACGGAGTGTCTTAACATTCCCAGGTTCCCTCTGCCTAGGTTCCCTCTGCCTAGGTTTACGAGGTACAGCGTGAATCTTAAAAAAAAACGCTGTAATATGTTTTAGCGTAAAGCTCCAAAGCCACATTGTGGCTGATGAGGTAAATCCGTAATGGAAAATCTATTTATTTGCGGCTTCCTTTGGTCGATCTTCTCTTCCAATGTTTCAGTATAATGGATGTCATTTGCTAAAGTATCCTTTTTATCTGATAGCTAATATCTGTAACAGTTTTTTTCATTATCTTAAAATTATATTATTTCTACGTTGCTTTCTTGAGTTTCTAGTGAATCATCAATTATGTGTAATGCTCTTGTAAAAATTGTAAAATAAAAAGTATAAATTTAGAAGTTATTCCACATATAGGAAAGAAAATAAAAATATTACTAGTCTATGGTAGTTTCTAATAAAATATTGTATTTATATTATAAACTAGCCCCCTTCTTTACTTATCTCAATTACTTTCGGGTTCTATTAACACTATTATTTTAAACACTATATCCATGCCTCGAAAACTAAAGCTTGAGCTAGCTATTGAATTTAATAAAATAAATTTTATGTAACAATTTTGTCTGATAAAATACTTAATTAAAACTTTACTTTATAAATTAGTTTCTGTAAACAAAGTTTCAGATAAAATAACCTAAATGTTTTTAATGAAGGATATGCTTCTCTTTTTTTTAGTTTAAACCTATAAAAAAAGGAAAAAGTCTCACCAATTTCCTCTTTTTTATAAAAAGCGATATTTGCAAAGTAATTAAAAATCTGTGTTAAATAGCACACAGCCGTGCAAATGTATGATTTTTTTAACATAACCTCTAGGAGGCAGCCAATTAGCACGCTTTAAAGTGTCGCGATTAAGGCTCTAAGGTAGAGGAGTTTCAATGGAACTCAATGTTTGCGATTCACGACTTACTAAGTAAAATTACCTTCTAACCTGATTATTATTATACTAGCTTTTACCTGTGGCTTCGTTCGCTTGGCAAGATGGAAATAGCTAAGAGTTGTGTTTGATATATTCTAAGTGACTGTAGATGGATATTCCATTAACCAACACAAAAATATTTTTTCAATTCGAATCTGTAGACAGATGAGGCCAGTCGTGGCATAAAGGCACAAGTGTGTGATTGTAAACGGGATAGGTTGTGGGTTCAATTCCCACTCGAAATATTTAATATTTTCATATCACTTGCAGCCTTGAGTTCTGCCACTTAATACTTAATATCGCGGAGTTGGGCGGCCCGTGGGGAACTGAGTCTTAAAACTTCTCCCATTTTCTGCTATTTTCAATTAGAACCCGCTCTCCTAAACGTCTATGCATTACGCTACTAGGTTATATATATTATAGTTTTACTTAATGTCGTAATAAACCCATATTGCATATAAAGAGTCCACATTGAATACGTAGCTTGTATCGATCTAAGCTTCCATTTCAACTGTAACGTTTCTTGTAGGACAAAGGATTGAGAGGTCCATTATACGTGTAGAGAGTCTACACGACCGTGATGTAGGTCTGTCGTAAGAGAAATGTGTGGCACTTTTAGTCCATGAATGGGTAAGAAGCTTATATTGAAAATTCTTTGTTTTTAATATTAAAAATATAAGTTTGTATATAGCCCTAGACAATGTGCGGCGTTGAGTTGCATGTCTAAAATTTGACGGTACGTGGGTAATGGAGTGTCTTGGCACTTAGCTTTATAGTGTTATTATACATAGTTTTAATTATATATCCAAAGTGTATAATACAATAGTGTTAAATAAGCCCAACATGGATATTCAATATAATTCATGGGTATCAAATAAACCAAAAATCAATAAAGCTCAATTTACCATACAGTTTTCTATGAAAACCAATCCACAAAAGTCACGCCTTCCATTCCAAAATTTCACGCAACTTACACGGTGTTTGTTCAAAGTTACTATAAAAAAATGTGATATTCATAGAATATGAGCATTCAAAACCTTTGTTATTATTGTCTCATACATAATTTACATAGCGAGACGAATTAACAATAGCATATGTAAATAAAGGCAGTTTAAACAAGGCTACACTTATATACGTAGTATTAATGTACCACAACTCACGAGTATGTTGTATATAATTATACGTAATGAAAACACAAATTGTATATTGAGTTAAGAACGCCCATAGTCATTTTATTACGTAAAAAATTGCAATTATTTTTTTTGTTTTGGTTAGAATTGCTTATTTTTCTGTAATATTTTTTTCCAAACTCAGGAAAGATAGAAGAAAAATTATTTAGAAAACATATAAAAAATTGTTTATACGTTTTCTAAATATTTTTTCTCTAAATAACAGAAAAGAACATCACTGTATGCTCCCTCTTAATTTCAAAGAAAAACAATAATAACACTAGTACAGTACGCTCGATGAGTCTTGGCGGCCCTGAAATTATCTATAAATGGCTACACATATTTGATTTTACACCCCAGTCCGCTCGACGACCGCAAGCCGAGGTTTGAGCCCCGCAGGGGGCGCCCTTGCGTCGTCGGCACTCCCACAGGCAGCCAGACAGTGCCTGCATATTTTCAGGGACAGAGTACCCTCTTCCCTACCCACCCGGTGTCGCTGTAAAGGCCAATAGGGCTAACAGCATTAACCTCATTACCGAAAAAAAAAAAAAGATTTTACATACTTTAAATTATTTTCTTTTCGAGTTGCGCAGAAAGTTTAAATTCATGGCGGCCATAACTCGCTGCCCCTTCTATATTGTACAAGTCGACTCAGAGATGATTTCGGCAATTAGTTCACTGTAGAAGGTCAGTGTAAGCAAGTGTGACACTTTCACACGGCGCGGCGCGGCAACGGTGGCAGCGGTCGTCTTTACTATCTATACCACCAGTATGATGTATCTATATATATAGGTGTGTATGTATGTACATACACATGTCTAGTACGACTGCACATACATATGTGTAGTCGTAATTATATAACGGGAAACGGTAAAGATAAAAAAATGCTATCAAATTATGTTTTTTTTTTAATGTATGTGTTATCTTTTTGTGTGGAATAATGTAAGATTGAGATTCAGAGAATTCAGATGAAGAAAACATTTGTTTTAATTTTATAAAAAAAGCAAGACAATATGAAGCTTTGTATAAAATAAATAAATGTAGATTATTATATAGAGAAGAGAAATCATTCATAGTGAAGGTAAGCAAAGTAAGGTACAAAATATGTTTTCGGTATACGCTGTGGTGGCCTGCGGTTGGCTATACATATACGTGATGGCACTTAGGCCATAATTATATTTATTTTAATTCCCTCATTCTGGTAAATAACGAGCGGCATTAAGTTCCGCCAATCAACACACAATGTCTCAAACGTTGGGCGAACGGAATGTCTTAATATTCGATTAACACTGCCTTCAAATAATAAGATCTCTCTGCCAACTCTGCCATATAATGAGAATCACCAGAGTTCAGACATCTCAAAGAACCAACAGCATCGTCAGTTTCTTATTGCTTTAATTAGCCATAAAAAATATAGGTTAATTCATTAATACGGTAATTGTATTATAAAGAGGAATTTAAGACTAATTGGTCATTTATAAGTCAAAAGTCAGAAGCAGTGTGACGTCACAAGACGTAAGATAATCGTTATGTACACGCAATACGCTACGTGGAGTATAGTATTAAAAATTTGTTGACGTCAAAGATGACTTGGTACTAAGTAAGGGACACTATTCTCCAATTTTGCACCTTGAATAGCGTTTCCCCCCTTAACAGATTCTGGGAAAGAAAATAATTTTGAGTTTCGCCTTCGCCACGACTGGGATCAACTGTTTAGTAGGTTACATCTATTTATTTCAAAGCCAACGAATTGTTCCAGACTTTAATGCGTTCAACCAAAACAAAATTCATTAGCTTTATAAGTATAATTATTATGTACTGTTGTTCCTTGCAACTGTGTGCATTAAATTTCCTAATTCGATTCAGATTCGAACTCACTACCTTCGCGTTCAATCAAAAAACACTCTCTCTCTCTCTCTCACAAATCAAACGTTATAAATAACATAACATATTCTTTCATAAATTTCATACATCAAAAGAACTAACAACTGTCAAAGAACATCACAGTGTAACAATAACCTAGTTTTTTTAAATAGAGAAAAAATATATAAAGCTTTCTTTTTAAAAATAAAAAAGGGTATTAAAACTAGAGTCGATAAGTAATTGGAAGCATCTCGTCATATTACGTGTTCATTTCGCTTCGATTAGATCGACAAGTAGGTCAGTGAGCACGGCTTCGATGCCCAGGTGAAAAAGCTGTATTTTTATTATTTATTTTTATGCATATTTTGCATTAGACAGATTACATTTTGATCTGTTAATGAAAATCCCATCTCAAGATCGATCTAAGTTTAAACATGAGGGCTATGAGTCCGATTTGAAACTCTAGGAAATACTATTTACTAGTAATGTCTTTGAACTTCCGCTATTCAAGCCCTGCCTCCATCATCAGACCAGCTCGACGATACCTTAATACTGTATTGTAACCTAATCTCCATATAGCTGCCAAGTATGACGATAATACAATTATAACAAGTGGGCCCAATTCCGACAAAAAGGAGTGTCACAACACTAGATCTCTCCCTACCTCTATGCGAGGTAGATACGTTAAACGTCACGCAGATGGAACCTGGTGTTAAGACACTCCGTTCCAAAAAGGAAATACACATAAAATAATCTCGGCTTAGTAAAAAAAGTGGATTGGTCTCGTCCGCACCTTGAACTACAAACAATATCTAGGCATTCAGGTCATATCTGTGTACTAAATTATTTTTTAAAAAGCTTCAAAGCTACAAAAAACTAACCTATACAGCCTACTTACAGTGAGCGGTACATTTTTTATGACTACAATAGTTACTGCTCTCAAATACTTTCTAAGGAACTAGAAATTATATTTGTAAGTCAAATCTAAATCTCATAGTGTTCTAGTTTTCCGTAACAGCCAGCAGTCTTTAGATTTTTTGAAGAATTACGCTTGGTAATTGTTATCTATTTTCTTGTTTTAAATAGAAAACGACAAATATTTTTGACTGTTCTAATAAAGAAATGTAGATTAAAGTGTTAGCTTTTTCCCATTGTCGGTGGATTACTATTCGGGAGTGTTTATATTCAAAATATAGACATTTAGCAGTTTTTCTAGACATAGTGCAGATACCAGTTTTACCAACTCACATGCAATGTTTCTAAGGAATTGGAAGAACGAAAGCCTACTCATACCAACTTTATAAAGATATAAATTTAATTTATAACATATAGCATAAAATTACTTCATATGAGTCACTAGAGCACTTACAACGGGGTCACAAAACAAATAATAGTCAATAGTGGTGTTTTGACAATCGATTGGTTACAGACAGAAGGTCTCTACGCTCCGCCGCTCGCGGTGAGGAAGCCTGTGTACTAGTATATTACGCTATATATGTACATACATGTTGTGTGGAACTGGAAGTAGTTGTCTGGCTGTAAACGCAATGGCCGTGGGTTCAATCCCCGGTCGTGGTAATGATTATTATTGAACATGACTCATTTTGTTAGTAACAATGAAATCTTAATAACTAAGTTAGTATTTAAGTTGCTACTCCATTCCACTCGATATCCATTAGTTTACTTGTTTGTTGCCCGTCACCTCACCCGCAACCGGTGTTTCAGTAGGTTTCTTCGGCTTAAAATGCACAAATTTTCTAAAAATAATTCCATGAGGCCATAGATTTTCATCTAGGTATAATGGCAGCATGCTTTGAGATACAAGTTTGTATGCATCGTATTGACAATGTCGTTTGATTAAGATTTTTTATAGGCTGACATCTTCCTCTGTTTTACTTGTTATATACGTAATTATATCATTTTCCGACGACGACGACGACGTTTGGCAGCTCTAACCTTCTCTTCCGATTCTACCAATACGCTTTCTATTTTACCTATAAAACGGTTTCTCGATTTCTTAGAATTTTTACGTACAACAGTCCAACTCCCATTAGCATTACCGCTCTTAACCAGTGACGCATAAGTTTGCTCTTCTATTATCTTCGATTACTGACCGCTCGTCTTGTTTGTCAACGAGGATGAATTATTCTTATCGACAGTTTTTTGTTTCAAGCTACGGCCGGTGCTAGCATCGGCTCGTCGCTGGCGATGATATCCCACAGTATAACCGATCAGTATTCGCTGTTTTTTCATCTAAATAAGACAATACAATTGGACCACTGTCGCTGCAACCACCCCGTTTCATACTAATTTTAGCCGTTGAGAACGGGGGTGAAATCATCTTTCTGTCAATATATTCTCTCTTTATATCCTCAAGCTGCTCAAGAGTAGCATATATTGATTTCCTATTAGCATTAGATCTTTTAATAGTTTTGAAACAGCCAAATGATCAAAAGTAAAAGAAAGTACCCCTTTCTCCAAATCCAGTTGCCACTAAAATTGGTAATACATCGGGTTAAGTTATCTTAAATAGCAAACGATTTTCTTTGCCTTTTCCCTTACGTACTGTTTTACGCATATCGGTAACGACTCCAGGAGTAAGCTGTTAGCCGTCTCAATTTGTTCGCATGAGAAGGCAGACGAAGAGATCTGCAGTAAAGTCACTTCATCCGCGATCGAGATCTTGTTCTGAATATAAGCTAAAAGCTCATCAATTACGATTTGACAAACATTACACTTAAGTGTCTTCGACATTTTACTTTTTTCTTTTCAAATTTTACGACCGACGCGGGCCAATGCGCGCGCGTCCCTTATGTTGAAATGATTTTTATTTCTTTGATCTTTAATTTCGCCACTCAATGGCAATATTCCAAAGAAATTGAACGGAAATCAATTGTCTTTACACTGCGTTCCCTAACTTATCTGCACTTCCCATGAAAACTTTATGACATAATACATCACAAATGTTTTTAGAAGAATTAATAAAAAGACAATAGCATGGACAACAAAAATCCATAGTATTATAAGTAAAACACCAATAAATTATATATTTTTGGCATAATACTTACACCAAACTACCCTTAGATTTTGACTTCTTCCTCGTGAAGAAGACCTTCTTCCTTGACACGTGACACTAACCGCATGACCGTTTGACCGCAGCTACAATGGAAATAGAATCGAAACGATTAATGTGATAACATATCACAGCCGTATATCATTCCTCAATAAACTATCTATATATATAAAAGGACTTGTCCTCACTGACTGAGGTAAGACGCACGCACAGCCGTAACTGCTTTGCGTAGAAACGTGAAATTAGGACAGATGTTTACTTTTGTAATCTGGACATCCTCTAAGAAGAGATTTTGAAAAATTGTAACCCTAAAGGGGTGAAATAGGAGTTGAAAGTTTGTATGGAAAAAAAATTAAATCGGCACAGATTTGTATAAAATTTGAAATTTAGATTTTTAAATTATTTTATGGAATACGTGTTTCATCTTTTTCTAGAATTCTTCCCCTGAGGGTGCAAATAAGGGGTTGAAAGTTTGTATGAAAAAATCTTATCTTATTATAAAATTTGAAATTTAGACTCTTAAAAAAAATAATTAAACATATGTTTCATGGTTTTCTAGAATTCACCCCTAAAGCAAGCGAAACTGCGCGCGTCCCCTAGTCTAACATAAAAGACTTTTTAATTCGAACCAGTACTTCCTGAGATTAGCGCGCTTAACCAATTAAACTCTTAAACATGATAATATTAGCAAATAAGTAACAATTAAGCTTAAATGAATATACTTTTATTAAACTAGTGAATCAATTTTACATTTTTAAATATAAATTATTATAAAAAAAATTCATTTAAAAATGTAAACAACCACTCTTCCGAGGGCGGGACAAGGGTCCAAGCCATCGGTGGCTAGGGCTCCAGAGAGAGGAACCTCCGCACAATACGCGCCGTCTAAAGTACCACTGCCTTCTTCTTCTTAAGCTTAAATTATTATTGATCATAGCTATATAGCTACATTGGTAAGATACTACACACAGGCTATGGCAACGGTGTCACGGTGACTCACGGCCATGACTCACGTGTCTAGCGGACTGCGGACGTCAAGCGAACAGTACACATAATAATCCTAAGGGTTTGTGCAAACATCTTGACGGTACGGTATTTTTTACATATATGTATACATATGTAGGTGCATGTATGTTTGTCCTATAGTGCATTTTGGAGGTAACTAAATTTTTAATGAATAGAAGTTATAGTAGACATATAAGATTTTTGTATGCAAAAACTGAGTAATGTTAACAATTTCATCAAATTTATTAATAGTCTTTTCTTTTCTTAAACTATATATTTTTAAAATTTCTGCATATAGTTACACTCTGTTTCGCATATAGTAGGGAACCAAGTAACCTGGTGTTCCGTTACCCATTTTCCGACTAATTCTAGAGGCATTGTGTGATTTCCGTCGCTCACAAGTGACGGAAATCACTCGTCACCAGATCGAAGAATAAAAATTAAGAAATATTTAATTCTCCCGAATAGTCGAACCTACAACTATTCAACTCTACAATAATGACTTTGCGGAAAGTAAAATAATAAAATAATAAATTATTTTTTTACAAAAAGAAAAACCGACTTCTAACAACGAACTAAAAAGTGAAAAATAATTCTTGACACCGACTTCAAAATTATAAAATCTTTGTATAATTATTTTTCACTTTTTAGTTCGTTGTTAGAAGTCGGTGTTTCTTTTTGTTAAAAATTTATTTATTTTACGATTTTAAGTGATGGGTAGATCTTAAAATGATGCTCCTTAAACGAGTGGTGATGGTGGTGGTAGTGGTTGTCAACGAGTGGTTGTGGTTGTCCTATGTAAAACTTCATTTAAGTAGGTATTATTTTTGTGCAAAGTAACATTTTGGTATATTGACAAGCAACATACATAAAAAGTATTCGGGCGAATTGGGAATCTCCATTTTTTGAAGTTGGTTGAAAATGAGAACATCTTCTTTTTTGAGGTTGGTTGAAAAGAAATGCAACTTGCGAAAAGCTTGAGAAATGCGAAAAAAAAGAAATATATTTTATTTTTTGAACAATAAGGAATATGTATACAAATATACATATATATAATGTGATGGTTGACCGGCGCGACGTGCCTACCGATGGTCTTTCACGGTCGCGCGTAAGGCCGACCGGTGCAGATGCGCGTGGTTGTAAGTTTCCTTATCATTTGTTTACATTATATAGTGACAATTTTTGACAAGATGGGGTGGGTTCATTTTTTTAGAGCTGTCCGCAGTATCCCTAACGGAGAGTAGCAAGAGAGAACCGAGTGCCAAATGAAACAGTCTCTTCGTACCTCTATCGCGTAGTCCACTATCATCAACCTCTTCTTACATTCCTTTCAGGGTACCTTCGATACTGTGTTCTCAAAGACATTTAAGAACAAGCCGACTCCTTTCCGAATAGGAGAAGGACTCAATAAACCATTTCACAAGAATTCAACGTTGAACTTCTTATGTGCATTATTAAAACTCAACTGAGTCACGATGATAAATGGAATAACATCACGACAAAGTATCATCATCAGAACTTTACATTGTTACATTAATATTCCATTACTAAAAACCTTCAAAGATTTTTAATGTACTATAATTTTAGCTTTATGTAGATTACATTATCTTTAATCCCGCAGTCCCGCAATTATCCCGCAATTAACCCGCAGCTTCGCGGATATGGTAAAATAGAAAAAAAATAATATGACATATATGACACACTCTAGGTACAGAAGTGAAACGATTAATAAGAACTATTGGAACCAGTAGTAGTTCCTGAGATTAGAGCTTTCAACTAAGCGAACTTTTGTATGTAGGTTCATATACAAAGGAGGAACACATAACACCTTGACCGTGGCTCGTGACGTCGGTTCAGACCTCGTCATGACTAATAATATATAAATATATATTATGTTATAATACATAATTTCCTTGTTATGTTAGTTATAATATATAAGAGCTGACTGACTGACACGTTGGGTGACCACAAGAACTGGCTAAAATTAATAATATAGATACAACAAGCCAACAGATATATTTTAAATACAGTAAAAAGATAAGCTACTTCTTGTACTACTGAGACACTCCATTCTCCCTCACTGCCCAATTTTTAAGATTTGCGATTTGAATGTCGATTGTCTTACCAAGCCGAGGATACATGTTATTCCCAGAGTAGGAATCGAATCGATATCCGTCGCGTTTACAATCAGTCACTATGCCGCTGCACCACTACAGCCAACAGCATAATATGTTTATGGACATATTATGAATATATCTTATCTGTACATATAAGATACTCATATATATGAGTATCTTATATTGACCAAATGGAGATTGAATTCACAACTACCACACTTACACAGGCAGCCAAGTGAACCACAGTGGTATCTCCTATATTAATAGAATCACTCAAAAGGGAAATAATTATAATTGGTTTTAACATTTACAAAAATACAATATGTTCAATGACCGGCGCGGTTGACGCGAGCCAGGGCCGGCCTTAAGGTCGCCTGTCTCGAATGATCGCTTCAAGTTTTCTTCATTTAGGCGATCTGCGTCTCATCATGTTGTTTTTTTACGTATTTCTCTTTCACCTTGTTATAAATAGGAAGGAGTTGAAATCAAGGGGGGGGGAGAAAATCCAGTGTTAAGACACTCCATTTGCTTTTTCTTGCCAGAGCAGAAAAATGAGAATACTTTTGGATCACTATCAACTATCGCTTTTACAGTTACGTATGTCTACCATATTCCTTATACTATATGGAATGCCTAATAATTTACATATTTGTCATCTAACTTTAATAAAACATTTACATACTAATAAATGGGTAAGTCCACAACAACTGTTTGTGGTTTATTAGTTGAGTGCGAAAACGAGATACTCTGCGGTTTTGGTTTTCTTTTGGAAACTAACAATAAGCACATTTATTTTTTCAACAATATAATATTATAGGATATAAAATAAATTAAAATAATACTGTATGTATTGATTTTTTATTTTTTATTATCAATTGAAAATATGTCTAAGTCATAAAAATAATAAGGTAATCTTAAGTACTAATCTTATATTTACAATATTTGCGACTTCGACAACCTATAAACATGCAAATATTTACTACATAAAAAAGATAAGAAACCAAAACTACCACCTAACCGTAGACTTACAAAAGAATCAAAATGTAACTTCTCTAATTATTTATGTATGACTTTTAACACTGTATTTGTATTAACGCATGTGCGTCTGTCATGCGCAGGCGCATACAAAACCGAGAATTACTCATTCACATCACGCTCCCAAGGAAAGTGGAGAACTTCACGATTTGCTACCAACTTGCTGTTTAAATCTGAACTCTATTTTCTATAATATAAGTGTCAAAATTGAGTAAAACAAAAGAGCTATATTTAGACATGTTCATTAATAAGCGTGGTGGGTAATCAGCTGTTCGTCACTATCCCACACATACTGTATTAGCATTTTTAAAATTATTATCGTTTTTTCACTTAATTAGACTATGTGGTGCCTTAAAAATAATTAAAACGAAACTTCTTTAAAATCTAGGCGGTATGTGGAACGGAATGTAAAACACTAGGTCCAACAAGGATGTTGAACATGTAGCAGGGTAAGCAGAGGTACTCCCGACCCTGCTACAAATGTTATGACAAAAAAGAGAGGCAGCTTTTGTAATTAAAAAAATAGTAATTCAAAGAATATGAACGCAACGGAATTTGATCCGATGCCTTACGGTCTTAAACGGTTTCCAAGCATCGCAGATTCAAATCCATTTTCTAACACAGCAAATATGGGAAATGTATGAAATTTACCAAAAAAATGATAAAAACTTTAGTTTGTACATTTGCCAATTCAAATTCCAAGTGAAGTTTGTGTCGTTTCGGACACAAAATGAAGCTGGAACAAGGGTATCGTCAGATCTCGGCGTGGCGAGATTATAATGTAATTGTCGCGTTGCCAAATGCGAGCGCACTGGGCATCAGATGTTGTGCAAAGCCGCTAGCGCACTTTCACTAATGTTTTCAGTATTAGATGGATGTATGAATTATACTTCTATACTAACAATCTATAGCTCAACAGTTCGTTTGGTTGAGCATCCTAATCTCAGGAATTACTGGCTCGTATTGAAAAAGGTATATAATATATATATATTAATAATAACTTTTATTTCTTCTTCTTCTATTTAAACACACGAGCGAAGCCATAAGTGAAATGTAGTTAATAATTTAATGATAATGTTCATATAATATATGTATAAGAAAAGTACGTGAAAACATCTAAATTCTAATGTATACTTTTTTATCTTCTAAACTATAACAAAAAATGCATACAACATGAAATATGTAAGTAATATTAGAAGATAAATATACATATATGAGTATCTTATATTGCTATATATATAGCTGAAACAAAAATCCAATCTAGTACCACCTGAGTATATCCCGCGCCACTGAGCCACACGTGACACTGCAATTTGATAGTCATCTACATAATAAGTATTCTCTCTACTTTTATTTAACAACGTAACAGTACTTTTGCTTAGACGTGTACAATTTGGCAATTTCGAGTCAATGACCGATGCAATGTTCATAGTATTATGCATGTCAAATAAATTATAAATGTCGTGTTTTTAGTAGATTAATAAATTATAAGCAAAAAATATTTTTTAGAAAAAGCTTTTATTTAAACGCTTTAAAAAGGAGAAAATAAAATTTGTCTTTTAAATTTTAACTATCAACTCATAACCTCATTGTACACAATTTATATGATCATAAAAGCTTGTCGCGCGATTTACTTGTGTAACTAAACTAGTACTAATTTAATTATGTAAAATCTGCTAAGTTTAAATTTTTAAAGTTTCAATTTAATTAAATATTTATTAACGCGACAAGCTTTTATGATCATATAAATTGTGTACAATGAGGTTATGAGTTGATAGTTAAAATTTAAAAGACAAATTTTATTTTCTCCTTTTTAGAGCGTTTAAATAAAAGCTTTTTCTAAAAATGATTTTTTGCTTATAATTTATTTTTTACTTTTTAGTTACCACTGGCTAGGTTTCTCACACTAGATGTCACATTATTTTTCTAATTATTCTCGGCAAGCCCTTTCATTTGATACCCGTATTGCAGATGTGCATAAATAATAACTATTCCGCCATCTTAGATGTTCCGCCATATTGGATTTAGAAAAACGTCACATTTTTCGAGTTACTCTCAACGAGCCCTTTCAATAGATATCCATATTGTAGAAGTAGACTAAAAATAACTATTCGGCTATCTTGGATGGTCTGCCATATTGGATTTAGAATGACGTTACATTATTTTTCGAGTTGCTCTCAACAAGCCCTTTCATTTGATACCCATATTGTAGAAGTACATTAAAAATAACTATTCCGCCATCTTGTATGGTCCGCCATATTAGATTTAGAATGACGTCACATATTTTATCGTGCATTGTCATCCAAAGTAAACGTGTATACAAAATTTCAGCTCAATCGGTTGAAGATATCTACTTCAAAATTGAGCTCCAAGATTTCACCCGAACCCACATACATACATTGCAAGTTAAATAAAAGCTTTTAAAAAAAGTTATGTTTTAGTAGATTTTAGGGTGAACTAAGCTAGTCGATGCTTGTAATTTTTTTTATGTGGCCCATTGAGAGACAAGCTTAAAATAATAATAGATTCAATTCAATTTAAAATTAAAATGAAATTTCTTAATGAAGTAAGTATATTAAAAGTAATAAAAATAAAATTATAGGGATGTTTCTCACATGGGCGCATCTTTTCAAGGGGGCCTGTACCTTAGCTTTGAACAAATTTGTTTAATTATTCAGTGTCAATTTTTTGATTGTATAATTTCGGGGATAGACACGGACCACCCAGTCAATGGACGACAACCGTGGCCGGTGCAGACCGCTGCAGATTGTGGGTTCGATTCCCATTCGAGACAATGAAATATTTAATATTTTCATACCGTCGCTCTAGTAACGAATGTAAACACGCAATTCCTTTGGAAATCGGCGGAAAATTAAAAACGGGGTGTCTTCACTAGGTTCCCAGGTTTCCTCTGCCTGCCCTGCAATATTCTTAATACAGCGAAACTTTAAAAAATTGCCAAGTGTAGCTTTAAGTAAATTCTTCGAATTTGTATATATACAGTGAAAAGTCCGATTTATTCCGCCACATACTCGTAGGTACACATATGCAAAGTAGTGAATTCTTACGCGTTGCTATGGGCGTCGGGTAGCGTAGTCTAATTCCAATTCCGCCGGCAGTGGACAAGCGCCGCTTGCGACATCCGCAACGCGGCTGTCGTCCATCGCATAGCCCAGGGGACGGTTGATTCTAATTTGATTTTAATGTGTTTTTTTTTAAATAATCTTTCTTTGTTAAATAAATATGTTATATTTTATTTAAAACGATCAAGAAATAATAAGTAGATCTGACATAATGGTAATAGCTTCGATTTTCAATCGGAGTTAAATAATTGTAGGTGATTCATATTTCATTTACTTAAGTACTTATTTATAGATAAAGAGCGAAACTTTAAAAATATATTAAATCTATCTCTATTTATTCCAATCAAAATATAAGATACAAGTGACAATAACCACAGCCGGTTCTTAGCCTATACAGACGTCGCTCGCCATTCAAAGTGCGCTCAAACAATTACCTTACGCAAGTACCTTGCTATTCCGCGAGTGCACTTCGAGACCCGTCAAAATATGCTTTAATTATATAAGCCTTTGACGCCATTGGCGCAGTGGAGTATCTGGTTGTAAGATAATTGTGGGTTCGATTTCATTCACGGGCTTTTGTTTGAGTTTAGTTGGATGTCAAATTAAAGTTAAGAATTTATCTAGCGTAATGTCATGTCACCATTTAAAACATAGTTGCAAAGGTATCTTCAATTACTTAGATAATATACATTATATAAAGTTATTGGAGACAACAATAAACATCATTTATCATCAGCAATCATTATTTATTTAGAAATACTGAGAATATAAATATGATATGAACGAACGATCATCAACGACGATTACTTTAGATATTCTAAAATACTGGAAATTTTAACAAAAAAAAGCAAACGAAAAATATGAAACCTCTAAGGATACACAACAAATGTACGGTTACGTTTAGGCAATACGAGCCTCATATGTTCCTATACCAGCATAATATTTATAACATGGACACCTATTGTTAAGACTACGTTCCCACTTCAACGTTGAATTCTTAAAGCATTTCGAGTAGAGTAGCGGAACTTAACGTCGCGCTTTGCCTCCTTACCAGAACGAGGAATTTAAAATATTATTTCGCCGAATGGAAATCCTACTGGAACCTACAATAATTGCGTTAACAGTCAGCCTTTTTATCATGATTCAAAAATGTTATTCAAACAATAAGGAAAGGAAAAATATAAAAAATATATATTTATCATATTACATTAAAATAGTACCTACTTTAAAATATTGCAAATGTAAAAGATTAAATCTTAAAGTATTCGCTACATGACCACGCAGGATACACAAATATAGAGTGGAATTAATTAGGAAATCCTCACAAAGACGGCAGCCAAGAAACTACCTAGCTGTGATTGTTCCTAGCCGTTGTGCTGGAAAACAGACATATAATGCATTTTTTTTATTCTCATCCATCTATATACACGAAAAGTAGTGGTAAAACACAAAGTTTTTCACTTGTCGCTTTAATTACTCGACTGTAACTACGATTTTTGAGGGTTCGATCCCCACTCGAAGGAAAGATTATATAATTGAAGATACATTTAATTTATTTTCGTTTCTACGTTGTGGTAGACGACGCCTGGTGTTAAGTTTTGTCGCTAAATATGAAGCTGCTAAATTTTTATAAATATTTCCGCGAGTTGTAATAGAACCTACAACCATCGCGTTAAACCAGCCACTTTAAAATGCGCCTTGATAGCGTAAATATATTTGATGCATATTTATAAGTGTTATTACCATACAATAATGGCTGCATCCTTCCTTACTTGGTGCGTCACGGGGTCTAGGGGGGCTGGTATTGCTATATATAGATATTCTGCGTAACGTCCAATAGACTAGTTATTCTTGGAACCAAGTCGGTTTATAAATTGACTAACTTTTACCTGTGGCTGCAAGAAGATGTAAAATCATTATACGTGATCGAGGAGAGCAGGGCTCTTCCTTATATAAGTTATATAAATGGTTAGGGCAACTTCCTAACCTACTTATGTGCGAAATGTAATATAGTTTGTAAGTCTAGGAGTTTGGCCTGTGCGTTGTTTGTCAGTCGCTCAGTAACAGAAGTTTCATATATTATAGATGTACCCCAATCCGTGGTCTTAAAGGAAGTTGTTAATATTATGTTTTTGGTAAATACAAAAACTTGAGTCACATTTATGGCTAAAAAAGTGACCTTTTATTTATTTTTTTAACGAAAGATAAATTTTATATTAAAATTTTAAATATATACATTTTATAATAATTAACTTTAATCTTTAGACAATTAATCTTAAAAAGTATAAAGATGGGTTAACTGGGTTTGGCTCCTTTTCTGCTGAATTATCGAGATTTCATTCTAGTTTAGTGGCAGAGTTCAATGCTGGTTACCAGAGCGAGGAATTTAAAATATTTCATCGCCGCCAATAGGAACCGAACCCATAACCATCAGTGTGCTGTTTTTGCGATTATTTATTTATAGTTAAGCTTTTTTTTGTAAAGACAGCAGCTTCGTAAACTATTAGTATTACATGTGGTGTTGTATTAAACAGTAGTGTCAAATTAAGTCTATTTAACTTCCTTTAAAGCATAATACAAACAACGGTCGGAGGTTTAATAATAACAAAATTCAAGGAAATTACGATTAATAGTTTAAAATTTTACCGTAATGGTTGATGATGACTCAGTGAATACATATAATAAATTTCCCCATTACTTTTTTTTGTTCTTTACCTTCATGCTGTACAGGATACAGTACATAGCAAGGTTAGGCAGAGAGGGAACCTGGAAACCTAGTGTTAAAACACTCGGTCAACGCTTCGGTTCCTATTTTCCGCCGAATTTCGGATTATTTGCCTCGTTACCAGAGCTGATCTGAGCCACATGGGCGAAACTGCGGATAAAAGCTACTTATTATATAAATTGCCGACATTGCAGTTGAAGTTGGTCAGGCCTAAAACCAGACTATACATAACGTTCTTGGATTTTAATTCTGTTCAGGACTGATATTAGAAACATTTTTTTTAAGCTTTACGCGGTATCCTGCATGTATCAGGGTAGGCAGAAGAATCTACTGTTAAGAAACCAAGCCGCATTACATTTACAAATTATTATTTATCTTTTTTATAAGTAAAGATTGACTGCCTCGCAAATTCCAAAAAAAGCTTTAAACAAATAACTGCAAAAAACGATAAAGCAAATACTTTGAAGTCAATATCACATTATTTTCGTCTCTAGCGGTCAAAGATCATTACGTCACTTATTAGAATTCATATGGATGCGCCGACGCAGCCTTATCTATAATGTAATGGAAAATTATATTATTCTCATTTTTTCTCAGTTTTACGCTATATCCCACAAATAGCGAAGTAGACTGAGAGAACCTTATGTCTTAATTCTACGTTACTAAGTTTCCGCCCGAATTCGGAATATTATGTTTATATGGTGTGTCAATGTCAATGCCACGTTTTTTCTTACAGGAACAGGTAAATGGATATAATTGATTACCTCCATTAGAAATTAAATTTGGTTCCATCGACATCACTTGGCCTCAGTATGCAATATTCATAATAGACCAAAAATTAAAGGACAGAAAGTTTTAAGAGTTTAATTTCCTATCCCATATTATACTAGAATTCTAAGTGGATTGTGGCGGAATGGAACAGCGTCCGACTGTAAACGCATGGTAGTGGGTTTGGTAACCACACGTGGGAATGAGTACTTTGAATTTGTTTTCATTTCAATGCTCTGGTATACCAAGTGTGCGTGGGAAGTGGAGTATATTAACACTAGGTTCCTTCTGCCTACACTGCTGGGTTTGAAAAAGTGTTTAAGCTGTTCTTTTATTAATGAAAAAAAAATATGAAAAATAAGTAATATTTATTTATGAAATATCTAAAATTAATATACTTAAATGCAAGTAATGGTATACGTAATACATATTTTTAATTATGATTTACGACGAATAACTTATATATCTTTTACATACTATTATTTATTTATTATACGTACCAAGCCACTACCAATTCTTAACACTACAATCTAGATTTTTTTAGTAATAATTTGCCAATATAAAAAAATCTATGTAATGACATGACATCTAAAAAATATGTATACGCATATATTTCAAATAAAATATTCCAAGAAATAAGATTCTAGTGTCATTTTCATCGATTTGCAGAACTAACCTGTCATTGGAGACGACGGCGACGAGTCCACTATGACAACAATGCCGACAGCTTCATTCATAATTAAATATTATTATTATATACTACTACTCTATACAGAAAACGGAAGTGAAACATACAAAATATATCAGGATTTTTAAAATATATATATTTATTTTTAGGGGGAACCTTCATATACATATTAATGATACCACCAATTGATTCAACGATTCACCAATAATTCCATTTTTTTTATACCAACACACTTGCACGACACAAAAAATAACAATAAAAATCGCTAAAAGAAACATAAAAATAATAAATTTAAAAAAATCTTAATAAAAAGCTGGATGGGTAGGTAAATTATAAAATGAATTAAACTTACCTTAACAAACACGAATAACAACTTTGACAAAACAGCACGTTATGGCTTGACACAGTGGCTCGACCGTGGCCTGTGGCGTGTGGCGTGTGGCTGACACGTGTGGCTTGATCACGTATTTCTATATAATAAATAACGTATACAGGCTCAAGGTGTTGCCATAGCGTGCGACCGCGTTGGGAGCCGGGGCGCGAGTGTCTCTTCGGTCTCGGACCTCGGTACTACGCTGTACGGAGCTGGCTTCGCTGCGCGCGCGTTAACGGCCTTCCATGCAGCGACCTGCATTCTGCGGTGATTTGCGATCATCGCCAGGTCATCGACACTTACCTAATTTCTAATTATTTTTTGTATTTATTTTGTATGTCTGTATGTCTGTATGTATGTATGAGAAAAAATGTTTAGTTGTTTTTTACTAAATGTGTTTTATTGCATTTTTAGCTATGAAATTGTTGAGTCATTAAATAAATATGCTATTAGTTTAAAAAATAATAGGTAAAATAATACAATGTGAAAAGTGTTGAATTTACATAAAATATTTGAATGTAAGATTTTTTTTTTGTACCTTTTGAAATAGTTTTCATAAGTCTATTATATTATACCTGTAAATAAATATATAAGGCCGTCGAAAACTAAAACGGGAAAGTAATGGATAAAATGTGTCAGACATTAAAAAAAGCTTTTCAATTTAGATATTAAAAATCGTGTATTTAATATTTCATTCCCTCAAGCGAGAATCAAACTCGAAACCATCGCGTTTACTTCACACATTTGTGCCCCTGCGCCATGACGGCCACTTAAAGAACTACCAAGCTACCTAAGTGGGTGTTTCCTTAGTCCGAATAAATAAAATGCATCAAAACAAATAGAGACACTTAGGTATCTTAATGTTTGCTATGAGTGTATTCTCTCTTCTTACCTTAATAATTAATAAGAATAAAATTTTAATAAGAATAAATTATTAATAAGAAAAAGTACACTTTTCTAAGTAGAAAAGTATGGTCTAACCTGGGTACAAATGCCCCTATAAACCGAGCTTGAAAAACTATAACTCATATTTAAGATGGCAAATATATTTTTAGAGACTTAGGTACATTATTTAAAAAAAATATATATTTGTTACAATGTGAATAGAGAACTGTTTTCGACATTATTATTTATTTTTGTTAACTCTTATTATATTTTTAACTAATGTATATTCTATATACATATTTTTTATCTATAAATTTTGGTAGTATGGTTGTAGAATCATTTTTAATTGTTTTTTAATTAGATGTAGGATATTAGGTTTTAGAATACCTGCTTTTAGTTATAATCATGTTGAGCTAGCCTGTAAGCGTGATGTGCAATGTAAAACATTTTTAAACCTTTGTACTATTTTTTAAATTTTTGTATCTTTCGTATGTTACGTTGAAATATTTGTTTGCAGGACCGCGCTAATCTCAGACTGTTAGAACAAAAAAATATTTTTATACTATATAGACAAATTACCAGCGAATCTATAGGTATTACATCACTTTACTACACTACTTTTACTAATTTATATAGAAACGAGAACTTACCTGTAATTTCTGCACATCCTTACCATACATTATACAAGTATTATTTATTATAGGTTTATATGTTTTCCTTGAAGAATATTTGCAGTAATAATTGATTTCTGAGAAAAAATATAGATGTCAATACGACTAGACGGTGCTGAAATACCAGTGAGGTTGCTAGGAAACAGATTTTCCTATCTTTCTTTGAATAGTAATCACAAATTGTAAATATTTGTAAAATGTATTTTCGAGGCCGGCGCGGCGTCGCGTGCGTCTGTAAGCGCGACCGAATGTGAGTTCGATTCTCACTCGAGGAAATATTTTCATTTTCTTATTTTTTAACGAGATAAAGCCCGATGTTTAATTCTGTTGTTCCACTCAAAGCACAATGTCTCCATAATTCGGCGGAAAGTAAAGAACGGAGTATCTTAACACTAGGTTTCCAGGTTCTCTCTACTTTCTCCTTCTATGTGCGGGATAATGCGTTGAAATGTTGCTTAAAGGTCTTCAAAATAAGTATTTAAATATTAACAAATTTTAAGCTCCTAAAGGATCTATAGTGGTATAGAGAACTTCTTAACATAAAATAGTATATCCACACAAAACTATTTCTGATAGAAATTTTTAATATTACTAAAATATACTGCTACAAACGTGTTTACTAAAAAAATGCAACTATTGTGCTAACTTTGCTCACGTTCATGAATTTCGAATTGAAAAAAAACTCTTCCCAAAGGAATCTGTGCCTTCTTTGAATGAACGTGCCAAATAAGGCCGAGAAGTTTTTTTTAGAAAAAAACTCAGTGAGGTCAGCTTTTTAAAACTGGGTTGAAACAAATTGAAAAAATATCCAATACGTTACTCGGACCGTGCTAGTTCTGTCAGTAGATACACAATGTGTTGTTTTAAAGAAAAAACAATGAAAATATATTTTGTGGGATGAAACTAAGGGACTAACGAAACTAACGTATTTCTGTGCCTAATAAACTTTGAGGTCAGTCGTAGCAATTGTTTAATATTTTCATATTTTCCTTTTCTCGCTCTGGTAACGAAGCAAAGCGCGGTGTTGATTTCCGCCACTCAACAAGCAATGCCTGCTAATTCGGAAGCTGGAAAACGGAAGTCTCTTAATTGGAACGAACTATCCTAACACAAGTTTTCCAGGTTTTTTCTGCCTACCGTGCTATTTGTTTCGTAATTCTGGAGGAGGGTCACGTAATAAGCATGATGATCCCCGGAGAGCATGTATACGGAGACCCCCCGACCCCCTACGCCCCGCTAGGGATACAACGTCATTTAATCTTATCTATAAAAATTAAAAAGTAGCTATTATACAGCTATGAGACATGGACACATTATGAGTGTATAGGGTAATTCGGACCGCAGGTTTCGTAGGTTTTATAGAAATGATTAACGTGATATAGGTAGTTAGGGTAGAACTACTGGCTCATATACGAATATTGCCGCCCTAGCTTTCCTCGATAAAGGGACTATCTAATATATTATTATTATTATTTTTTAATTCGAGCCGATGCTTCCTAAGATTATTGGGTTGAAATCCTCTATCCCTCGCGATTAGAATCTACTACCATCAGGAACAAACTTGTTCTGACAGTACAACAGCACGACGGTACCATATGACTTATTACACCAATTAATAGATTGGACAGGTTTATAGCAGGACTGAGAGAGCAATCACTCCCGCTAATGATCTCTGGACTATCCAGCTACCATTATAGCTACTATTTCCTTAATGACCACCAACATTATTTATAGAATCCAGGTAAAACGCATATTTTCTCTCATTTACAGAGAAAAAAGTAGGAAACTACGGGTTCTATCTCTTAATTAGAAATTGAAGCTAATGAGTCTATAGTCAGTCACGCTGTACTTAACATTTAACATTGAAAGTGTAAAAACACTTCATTTCCAAGTTTCAGCCCATGCCATGTCCATGCTGGCACTGCCATGGCATTCCTCAAAATTGAAATTTAACTAACAACGCGTTTATAGTTACTTACTTTTATATATGAAAAATATACTTAATTCCTCAAGTAAACAAGTAAATACCTCGTGCACTAGAGGCATGTGAGATGAGCCCGTGTGTTTTGTAACAGGATGCTGGCTATGCGGTCGGAGATGTCATCTGTATTAGTTACGCGGAACGTAACGATATATGCTGGGGCTTGGTTAGCGTCGACACCTAGTAGGTGGAGTGATAAGGAATTTTAACTGACTTCAAAAAATTAATTTTTAACAAAAACAAAAACCGACTTCTAACAACGAACTAAAAAGTGAAAAATAATTATACAAAGATTTTATAATTATGAAGTCGGTGTCAAGCTAATGCTACAACACCTTTACTACAATATCTAATTACTAAGCCTGTTTGTTTTACTTGGCACCGACTTCAAAATTATAAAATCTTTGTATAATTATTTTTCACTTTTTAGTTCGTTGTTAGAAGTCGGTTTTTGTTTTTGTTAAAAATTAATTTATTTTACGATTTTTAGTGATGGGTAGATCTTAAAATGATGCTTCTTAAACGAGTGGTGATGGTGGTGGTAGTGGTTGTCAACGAGTGGTTGTGGTTGTCCTAAGTAAAACTTTATTTAATTAGGTATTATTTTTGTGCAAAGTTACATTTTGGTATATTGACAAGAAAATACATAAAATGTATTCGGGCGAATGAAGAATCTCCCTTTTTTGAAGTTGGTTGAAAATGAGAACATCCTCTTTTTTGAGGTTGGTTGAAAAGAAATGCAACGATCAGGAATCTCACCTCTGACATCAATTTAAAAAGTTTTTGCTTGTAACTATTACAGTATAATCAATTTTTTACCAAAAAAAACAAACTTTCTAAATTTTCACCGGATCCCATAATCGGAACCTAACCAAACTTTCACTAAATTATCCTTGAAGTATATCCTTTCAAATAAAAAAAGAATCATCAAAATCGGTTTGCGCGACATTGAGTTATTCGTCTATTTGTCGCGCACATACCTAATGCAAATTTAAGACTTATGTGATTTTCTCATAGATAACATTGTCAGACATGGATAAAAAAAAAATGGGACCATTCGGGAAGCCTCACCTTTCGATCAAAAAAAAAATTATCAAAATCGGTTCACCCAGTCAAAAGTTATGAGGTAACAAACATAAAAAAAAAATAAAAAAAATAAAAAAAAAAAATAAAAAAAAAATACAGTCGAATTGATAACCTCCTTCTTTTTGAAGTCGGTTAAAAAAGAGAGTTATCAATTTAGTTGGAAATTCGAATTGGATAATATTTGTGATTATCTATTTAAGCTTCCAAGCACGTGTGCTAAATTTTTTAAGTGTATGTTTATTATGATGGGCCACTCAATTCTTAAAAACTGAAAATTATATCGATGCTCTCTTTTTTTGTTTTAAATGAAGTATACCAATCTTAATTAGTAAACGGTTCATTTCTTATGAGAATCGCATCAATAGTTTTAAGATATGGATAGAGGCCTACCTATACCTAGGTACTTAAAGCACCATTTCTGTTAACCTGAGTTATTCTGATTTTCATCAATCATCACGCAATGACTGGGAAAACTGGGAGGTGAATGGGAAACGGGGTGTCTTCAAATTAGGTTCCCTCAGCCTACCCTCCATATTGCGGGGTAAAGCGTGAAGCTAAATTAAATTCTACGGTGTCAAACATACTATGAGTAATAATTTTATTTGGGTCTCGGTCACCGTTACGAAAGTCTAATAGAAGAGTTTAAAGAATTCGTCGTAAAATAAAGCTCGCAACAAGCCAAAGGTCGCAATTATATAATCATGAAACTTATATATTATTTGATTAAGCCACTTTTATGCTGTAATTTGCAGTTGCAATGTGACTTCCGCGATCATCTATAGCCCAATATGCGTATTTTAAACTATGTTTTTCCTGCAACTTCGCTTGGTCAAATGAAAATAAACAGCAGATAAAAAGTGGTCAAAGTAATTCTTTCCGGAGGTACGTAATAATATATGTATGTGATGTAAATAGCATATATATGTATATATCCTTTCTTAGCAAATGGGCTATCTGAAAAAGGGATTTTTTCAATTCGACTAGTAGTTTCTTATATTAGTGCGTTCAACCGAATTAGGCTTTATAATATTAGCTATAAGAATATACATAATTAATCTATATATTTACTCTGTTTTACGGGATTCCCCAAATAGGTATATAATGATATATTTGTCAGTACTTTTCGGTTCCAGATTCCCTCTGCCTACTTTGCTATCCTTGCTATGTGCGCGATACAGCGTGAAGCTAAAAACAAGGAAAATAAATAAATCTGCAAATAAGAACACATCCATCTCAGTGGCGTGCCATTGGAGAGGCCATTGCCCAGCAGTTGACGAGGACAGGCTGATGATGATGATAAAGCACACATCTATACACATATAATATTAAATTTCTAGGTACACCACGAATATTCCTTCCTACCTAAATCATATCACATATAGCCTAGAGCTTACAAATCTCATCAGGTAATAATTTTGACGGTCAACTTGCCTCTAAACGCTTTAGAGATTAATTTCACGCTCGGATCACTTGACGAAGGGGTAGACGGCTGGATGAACTTTTTCCCCCCTAAAATATATATATATTTATATTAAATAAAATAATTTTATAATATTTATTCTGATTTATCATTCGGCTTATGTTATATCCCGAAGAAGACAGACGACAGCTAGTGTTAAGATATTCCATTCCTCGCGCACCGCTCAATTTTTGAGACATAAAAATTGGGTGATTAAAGAGAGGAAATGACAATATGAAATATTTCATTACTCCGAGAAGGAAATGGAAACCTGGAAATCGAACCCGCAACTATCGCGTCTACAGCCACATGCTTGTGCTACTGCGCCTCCTAATTATAAAAATAATAACTATATGTATAATTTCCAACTTGAAAAGCTCTTGGTAGCCCAAAAGGCAGGAGCTGTTACTGTATTTTTTGCGGCGGCGTTGAGTTCCGCCACCCAGCATACAATGCCTCAAAAATTAGGCGGAAAGTAAGAACCGAAATGTACCTACTCTATAATTTAAAAAAATATATATTTTCCTACAAAATTATAAGTATCCAGTACACGGTGATCAAACAGTCATTCATCTAGATAAATCCTCATCACTTTATCATATTCATATATTATATATAGAAATAGATAAGGTGAGGCGGCGAAGGTTATTTCATGGGTGAAGTGGCGTCGAGCGGTGCGTTGAGACACGCCTGGGCGGGCGCGGGTCGCAAATACCAATTTATAAATATGTGTATCGATTGGTTATAAGTAGAATGTATGTTGTTTTACTGTAGACTATAATGACAATTAAAAGTCGGCTTCGCGCTGTATTCCGATCATAGTAGAGTAGGCAGAGAGAACCTAGGCTAAGACACTCCTTCCCCATTTTCCGCCGAGTTCTGGAGGCGTTTTCTGTTGAGCGGTGGAACTCAACGTCGCTCTTTGTCTCAACACCAGAGAGATGAAATGGAAATATGAATTTAAATATTTTATTTCAGTCGCATTTACATTTACACTTTTATTTAGGCCCCTGCGCCACTACTGGCATTTTATTTATATTTTAAATCTTAATATTATTATGCAAATTATTATTTTTTATTTCGGCCGCTTTTATTCGGCGAGAATATATGTATGTACTTCTATATTGTTTCATTAGACGCATGTGCTATAAATATCGTTGCTTACTATGCGGTGTCTTATATCACAACCCAGCGAAATTGATTATCGAGGCCGTCGTAGCGCAGCGGGGTAGCGTCTGACATGTGCCGTGGGTTCGATTTCCACTGGTCAGTCGAATTATGATTGATTTCATTTCTTATTATAGAAATTTCTGTCTTTTCTTCTTTCTTCTCCTTCTTCTTCTTTCTTTTCATTTCTGCACTCTGGATAACAAGGCGCGGCGCGATAACAAAGTTCTGCCACTCAACACGCAGTTTTAACACTGGGTTCTCTCGGCCTTATTCTTACTTATACACATAATATTTTTAAAATGTTACTCCACATTTAATAAAGAAAAATACTGTTTTTAGAAAACGAAACGTCCCCAAGACGTGCAGATCCGAACCTCACTTCGTTCAGATTATATACACTATTTCTAAAAAAAAATATAACTCATAGATTCATTAATTTTTTTTTTTAGTAGTTTTAAATCTGCAATCAGTCGCAAGACTATAAGCAGATGGCCTGAGTGATAAATGGCGTTTAGACGACGAGGTCAGTGACTCGTCTGCCTTTTTTATAGCACATCCTTCCTTTTCAGCCTTCTAGGTAAGGGTTTTAAAAGATCTTTTGCTAGGACATTTGGATGGATCGAGAGACGGTAATTTATTTAAATTAGTCCAAAAAGTTGTACAATTATTGTATTGTCTGCAGGTACCGTACGCGGTGGCGTGACTGGTGGTAGCTGACTCAGCGGGTCGTTGACGCTGACTATTGACTACTGTTCTTGGCGTAGTCAAATGCAATCTTTTAAAAATAACATTATTTTTTTAGCTTCACGTTTTATCCCACATATATCAGAATAGGCGGAGAGAACCTGGGAACCTTGTGTGTTCCCACTGAGACACTTCCGTTCCGCACTTTCTGCTGAATTCTAGAAACGTCGTATATTGTGTAGTGTGTTAAATGACAACGATGACGATGACGTAGAAGTGAGTCTCAAATTTGGATGGAATTAGGAAAACGAATGACTTAACGCTAGGCTCCCTGTGCCTTCCCTGTCCTGCCGGATACAGTGTTATATTAGGGAAAACGTTTTTTTAGACTGCTACGAAGCTGCTGCTTAAGAAACAAAGTTCTTAAAAAAAATCTTTATTATATTTTCATTGTTTCCTAGTTTATTACCAAGTTGGGTTATGTTTTTCTTTTTCAGTATTATGTGCGGCAATACAGAAAAACTAATGGTATATCATTTCCATGATTAAAATTATCCATTTATAGAGGAAGGCTATATTGCATCAAATTAATCGCTTCAATGTAACCGAAATTATTCGAAATTATTCTTTGCACTTAGAACTTACTTATTCGCTCTGGTGTCGAAGTAAAGCGCGACGTTGATTGCCGCCACTCAACATGCAATTTCTCCAGAATTAGACGGAAAACGGAGTGTCTTAACACTAGGCTCACTCTGACTACCTTTCTGAAAACGAAAACTTATATTAAGGTACGTGTCATACACTACCTTAAGTTATTTCCAATTAACCACACGGACGAAGCTGCAGGTAAAATATAAAATTTTAAATTTATTAATTAATATAATTTATCAATAAATTCCATTGGTACTGACGCATGAACGCTATCGGTCAAGAACAATGAAAACTTGCGAGATACTTACATACGTATGCGGTGACGTCACTAACCTACTCCAGTTTTGATAATAAATTATTGTGATTCGTGTTCTTTTTATTTATTTTTTGTATATTTTTACACTTTGGGTTATATTTTTGTATGGTTTTATTGTTCATGGCAAAGTGGGACACCGTCTGATGGCTGTGGGTTCGATTTACACTCGGGGAAATTAATATACATAAGTTATTTTCCCGTGCATATTATAGCGTGGCGGTCAATTTAGGCATTTATCAATGTAATAGTAAAACCCAAAGGTTTTTTAATCTGTTTAAACAAACTGACGTTTGTTTGTTTGTCGTTTGTGCACGCTAATGCCAAAAACTAGACGCTACTCTTTGCCAACATAAGCGTGGAAATGAAAATAAATGTAATATAATAATGATTTAATATGGTAAATACCCTAATTCCAATGTATTTTTGTTGCAAATATCGAGGTTTCTTGGAATTTAAATAAATAAATCTTCACGCTGCTTCACGCTGTATCGCTCATATAGCTGTAGGCAGAGGGAACCTAGTGTTAAGACACCTCATTCACCACTTTACGCCGAAGTCAGGAGGCATTGCTTGTTGAGCAGCGGAAAAAGAATGTAAAATAATTTTAAAATTTAAAATAATCATAGTAAATAATCTTCTTCCTCCTGGCATTAATCCCGGCTATTGCCAGGGTCTGCCCTCCTACTCAACCTACTCCACTTTGCACGGTCTTTTGCGTCATCCAGAGGGTGTCCAGACTAATATCTGCCCGATATTGGTTACGGGTACGCGACCCCGGATCCTCGAGCCACCACTCTTATATCCTCATCCAGTCCGTAAGAATGGTGTCCTTCCCCCCCCCTTTCCCTTCTCCTTTCCTTAGCTCCCTTCTTCTTTTACCTATCCTACCCCTTCTAATTTCCTCTCCCCTCGGTTTTGTCCCCACAAAGGGGTTTTGGTGGTCAAACGGCAGTCGCTCCATCTAAAAAACCGCCATTTGCCGACATAATGAAAAGTCCCAGAAAGAAAGTAAATAATAACTTATATAAAATTTAAACTACGTATTTTGAAAAATATTATCCCAATATTTTTATAAAATAATAATTTGTGGAAGCAAAATATTTATAAGATATTTGTGAGAGAATTAACTGAAAATTTCTCAAGAATCAGGTAACTTCAATGAATTCGTACAAAGCTCTGAAGTTCTGTAACAAAAGGTAAACTACCTACAGCTTTACATAGCGTGTAAGTATCCTCTCCTATACTAACTTAGCTGTAATATATTTCGCAGAGAGAACCCGGGGACCTAGTATTAAGATATTTCGTTTCCATTAAAACACTTGCGCTCCTCACTTTCCGTCGAACTCTGAAGGCATTGCGTTTTGAGTGGCGGCACCTCCGCGCTTTGCCTAGTTACCAGACCGAGCAAATTAATTATTTATATTTCATTTCCTCGAGTGAGTATTGAACCCACAAACTGCACGCTGCACCCCTGCGCCTCAATTGGCCTCCAACTGGCCTCAACTGTCATGGTATCTTCACTATGCAGTATGCATGCACATTAACATAGCAGACGAGGATTTCTCTTATCATCAGAGCGAGGAAATGAATATAATTCATTTCCTCTAGCGAAATTCGAATCCACAGCCGTCGCGTTTACAATCAGTGCAAACGCGACTGTGCGGCTACTAACTACATCATGTTTCTGAAAACGGAAGACAAAGTTTAATAATTTCATTGTTGTTTAGAGAAATAGTTAAAATGTTGTATTACAAAATGCTAAAGTTTTAATTTTATTGATATTTTATGTTTGTTTTATATCCAATTTATTTTTCACTCGCGTTCTGAAATGAAAATAAATGGAGGATATCTGTGAGTGCAGATACTTACATATATTAGCCTATAACGCATTCAACAAAATAAACTGTTCAGCTTTATACAATTAAATATAATAAAAATATGTACAATTAATCACGAGGGCTTCTTCGTCTTTAAACAAAGCGGTTTTGTGTTCAATTCCCAATCGGGGGAATTAACCATTTTGTTTTTTACTGATAACAAGACAGATTGATTGCACCACTCCAACCATGCGTATCTTGAAAATTTAGCGGAAAGTAGAGAGCGGAGTGTCTTAACAATAATTTTCCTTAGGGTTGGCATGAAGCTGGATTTTTTTGTAATTTATTACAAAATCAAAAAAAAACTATTAAATGTGTATACAATTTCTAATATATTAATGGAAAAATACATATTGCACAATACTTTTAGTGCCTATTTTAATTTATGCGGTCATTGCTGACACAGTGTTTGCGAACTAGGAGTCAAATGTCAGTAAGCAGATTTATATTGCGTTGTATGACATTTTATGTACATAGGTAATCGATTGACAAAAAAAAATTTTTTAGATATGTATATATAAAAATGGTGCCTATTGATGCGATATTTATTTGTCTGTCTGTGCAAGATGGTATTTTTTTAGTTTCACGCTATATCAAAGTAGGCAAACATAGACACCGCTCAGTTTTCAAGACATAGCCTGTTGAGTGCTGGAACTCCATACACCGCTATGCAGGCTCCAGCACGAGGAAATGAAAGTATTATTTCATCTCAAGTGGGAATCGAGTCGTCGCCGTCAAATTTACAGTCATATTCGCTATTGCGTACGTTTAGTGCGTAAAAAGTACAAAAATGTATAGTATAGTACCTACTCATTGAAGACTTCTACTCCTCGGGTCCTGTGTCTATCAAATCAGCTGCACCAAATGGATTGAAGCTATTATTATTCGCTATCATTTATATGAGCTTAAACTCCAGTGGTTTATAAGTAACATCAGTCCCTTAAAAAGGAATCGTGTTAGCTTCATTTATATATTTGTACGAATTTAAGTATGTTTTCTTTCTTTCCTCTTTTATTCTTATACTATATTTTAAGGAAATTGTTTTGTATAATAAAAATAATAACAGGCCATCGTGACGTATTGGCACAACAGTATGACTGTAAACACGTCGGATGTGGGTCCTATACCCACTCGGAGGTATTTATTATTTTTTTAATTTCTTCGCTCTGGTACCAACAAGATAATGTCTCAAAACGGAGAATCTTAACACTAAATTAGCTCTGCTTACCCTGCTACGGTTACAACACGCTTATATACGGTTTACAATAATACAACAAAATAATCATATATTTTGTATGCATAATTCTTTTTCTCATTGTACACAAATATGCAACTTACATACAAAAAATTGCTTAACTATTATTATTAGGGGCTTCCCCATAATAAGCGTAGTAATCGTTTCAATTTAATGGTTTTAGGCTATAAAATTTATCACTTATTTATGAATAGAATACCTACTTGGCACAATAAAATTAAAATTATAGGTACTGATACGATACATTCATTTGGACTTTCTTAAAGATGGACTTATAATTTACTTTTCTTTAATTTATTTAAACAAAAATGAAGGATTTTATGTTAGCTTTACTTTTGATTTTATGTTGCTTTAGGTAAGCAGAGGAAACCTAGTGTTAAGATACTCCGAATCCCACGCACCGCCCAAATTATTGAACTAAAGCGTGTAGTATAAATAAAAATAAATCTATTCCCCGAGTGGAAATCGAACTCAACCATCGCACTTACAGTCAGTCGCTGTGAAGCTACCACCAATTATTTTTTATATATAAAAATATATAAAAAATAATTGTTAAAAAATAAATTACACAAAAATGCGAGAATTTCTTCTAGTTTTTGTTTTTAAAAGGCAACAAGAAGTTAAGTTAGCAGTTCGTTAGCGCCAGCAAAAAATGCTGTTCGTAAAATTTTGTATACCTATTTGTAAGTTTAGTTACTTTATAAAAACACTGAATCATTTTTGTAAGGCGTTTTTATGTACGTATTTTTATAAAAATGTTCTAAGCTAACTGTACTCTCCGTGGTTTGCGTAGGGCTGATAGGTTTAAAATAATAATATTATTATTGTATTTATTTTCTAGGTTGATTTTTGACCGCAAGCGCGACATTTAAAGGAGCAAATCCTACTCAAGGAAAATTATTTTCCTTTCTTCGCCAGAGCGAAGTAACAGTTTGTAACAACAATTGCGACATTGAGTACCGCCACTCAATGTCTCTAAGGATGGGCGCAAGAGAGAAGTGTCTTAACACTAGGTATCCTCAGCATCCTGTAACGTTTATTTTTTTAAATATAAGAAAAATCACGGAAAAACACAGAAAAAGAAGAAATTTAGTTTGCAATCATGTCGACTCAAAAAGTCGAATGTTCAATTAAAAACTTTCTATCCTAAAAGGAAATATTAAATTTAAAAAAAAAAACCAATTAATATTAAAAAATATATAAAGTATAACAGAAAAAGTCTCGAAAAAAGTCAAATCTCGCTACTTTATTTTTTTATACATTTTAAGATTATCTTTTTTCTAAGTTGAAATAACATTTTAAAAGTGTTAACTTTTTTAAATACTTTCATGCTAGTGTATAGCGAACCCTGACCCAGGAGCAGCATCCCGACCGCTTCTTAGAACTGATTGAGGCGTGAATCACCACTTCAAAGAAACATTTGCTTCAACAACCCGCCGAATGCTTGAGAAAAATCATTTTTTTCCTTATAATAATAATAAATATTTTTGTGACGACCTTTCTAGAGTATAAAGGAACTTGTTTTGATATATTACCTAATAGGCTTCAGGCTCAAAGCTATATAAATTTTTAAAAAAGGGAGAAACGAAAGTGAAAAAAAGACTATCCCGTATAATAAAGATTACTTAATTGATACGAAAAAAAAACATAATTTAAAAAAATATATATATTTTACTAAATTATAAAAATAAAATTATTGAAATCTTGGTTGTAAGCGAGATATTCCAATCAATCCGTGGCGTTGGGTTCTGCCACTCATCAAGCAATGCCTCCGGAATTAGGCGAAAAAGTGGGGAGTGGAGTATCTTAACACTAGGCTCCCTCTGTCTACCCTGCTATTTGCGGGATACAGCGTGAAGTTAAAAACCCTTAAACATACAATCAGATAGCAAATCCTACAAGACGGGTACACACATTCATGCACTCTGGAAGGTTCTTTAAAATGGTTTTTTACGTGACTGTCTTCTAGTATCATCGATACTATGTTCTCGAAGGTTAACTGAGGTCTTCCTCTGATCGAAATAAAACATTAAATATTACTATATATTTAATTTATACAATCTTGAGTTCATAAAAAAATATTATAAAAAACAATCACAAAAACTGTAATGTCATTTAAATAAACTAGATTTAGTTCACATTATTTTTTTTTTAAATCTTAATAAAAAAACTAAAAACAACATCTTTTAAGGTTTATAATAATAGGTTAACAACATAATAAAAAATCCCGCTGAGGACAGGATTCGAACCTGCGCGGGTAGAACCCATTGGATTTCAAGTCCAACTCCTTAACCACTCGGACACCTCAGCTATATATATTACTATAAATAAAATATTCATAGTAGAACTTATACATTGATTATTATATGTTTATACAAGTGTCTTGATTTATACTATTTAAAGATTATTATAAGTATTTTAATGATTTGAATTGTTACTAGCTGTTCAATAAATAAATAGTAACGAAGTAATATTTTTATTTCCTTTCTTTTGTTTTGATTTCTTTTAACACCTTTTAGGTGCCTTTATGCATTTCTTGCATACATTGGATTATCTGACACTATGCTTTTTGTTCCTATTTGAACCTGTATTTCCAGAGATTGGAGTATTCCACCATAAAAAATATTTATCTTTATAATAAAAAATATATTTTTCATCATATGCATGATATGTCTAATTGTCTATATTAAATGATGGTAGACGTGATTTTCCTGCTTTTAAAACGCTTAATATAATTAGGTAGGCTTAATATAAGGTAGTAATTCGTAAATTATACGCAATTATATTTAAAAATCAATGTTCTATTCTGTTCTTAGTTTAAGTCATCCCGAGCGTACCAGTTGTGCACCAATCACTTCGCTAATGTCACGTATCAAAAAAAAGTGTATAATGTGGCATTAAATTGACATGAATTGACACAGCTGAGGTGTCCGAGTGGTTAAGGAGTTGGACTTGAAATCCAATGGGTTCTACCCGCGCAGGTTCGAATCCTGTCCTCAGCGAGTGGCATATATCATTTTTATTCTTTATTACCAATAAAGAGATAAAATACGGCAACGAGTGTAGAGTTAAAAATCTAAGTAGTTATTATTGTATAATAGAACAGAAAACAGAACTTATAAACTATTTCTATAAATACGTATGTTTTCTTTCATTTTTTATGCTTAAGACGTAATCTAAAATTCACTTTTTTTACCATAAAATAAGTAAAAGATATGGTTCAGATGGATGACAGAATGCCAGAAGCGCCACTTATTTCTTATAAATTTAATTTTTAGTTATATAATAGATACAAATTATAAGGATTATAGAAAAACAAATAATAGAACATTACTCAGCAGTTTGACATATTTATACCGTAAAATACTGCAACTTGCAACGCACGAATATTGAATTCGATTGATTTTTATAAATCTTACACAAGAAAGACTTATACAAATCCTAAATTATTTTATTATTCAGATAGATAAAGTAGATGACCTTAGTTTAAAAAAATAAACAAATTTGAGGTAAAAACTACAACATCCTCTAGCAACATTTTTTAAGTCGACAGTTTTTATGGGAACGAAATGTTACATCTTTTTTTAAAGCTGGACCTCTCCAAATGTTGAATTATTCTATATCTAATATTTTATGATAAATTGTAACGATGTTCAAGCACATCATTATTTGGACTTTTTTGTCCGACAACGCCCTCTGCCGATCGATAGAAAAGATAAATTCTTTATACAGTTAATTAATATTACTTTTTATAAATATATCATTCATTTTACTATGTTCTATAATATGTACTATTTTTTTTCTGTTTATGAAATCGTTCCAAGTTTAAGTCATTGCTCTAGATATTGAATGTTCAACCGTATCCCCTCGTACTTGTACAGTAACTTATATGAGTTAACCAAAAAAATAACTTTAAACAAGTCAAAAATTATCATCATTAATAAAACTACCCCAATGATCACTTCCACTGGTCCATTAAAGTGATCTTGACCAAATAGTCGCTGCACCCGAATCTCTACTGCTGAAGCCTGCCCACTGAGCATGATTCGTTTTGTGGATGCTACTCATGGTAGAGAAACACCACCCTTACAGCTATCATTATTAGCCGTTCTCTGGACCAAACAAATTATTACTATTATTATTTATTTATACAATTTTAAGCAAGTATTTCAGGATAGCTGGAATGTTGTAGCATTTGACACGAGACTTCTTATATCACTTATATATAATCTATGGTTCATATTATTCCTATAATTTCATTTTTATCTGTGAACTAGGGATGCCGGATGGTAGAAAAACATCGATGTTGACATAGATGTCAACATCGGAGCTAAAGCATCGATGTTCGATAAAAATTAAAAGAAAATTATCAACAAAAATATCGTCGTCAATTAATAAAAAAAACCGAACCAGCGGAAGTCGGCCTAGCTTATCTAGGATTCCATACAAAGATTGGAGACCTTGATCTTTTTATGAAATTCAAGCTTAGCTTAGACAGAGCTCTTTCATCTGATACTTCACTTCTCTTTTAAGGCTATAATTTTTTATTATTTATTTTTATTCTGAATTTGTAGATGCTAGCTGCCAAATTTCATAATTCTAGATCAACCGAAAGTATCTTATTAATTTTGATTCCCTCTATAGTGTAATTGAAATACTTACATGGAATAATCCAAAAGTGGTTATAATAGTTTATTTGAATAAAGAATATTTTGAATTTGAATTTACACACGTTTTTTTTGCGATATAAACGATACGATACGACGAACTCGATATCTTCAAGCGTTTTTGTGATAAAGGCTCCTGACAGACGGACGGCCAACAAAGTGATCTTATAAGGGTTTCCTTTTTTCCTTAAAATATATGGAACCCTAACTACTACAATATAACATGACATTTTATTAAAACAAGAATTATTATAAATTTCAAATATTAAAGCGTAAAAACATTATATTTCGTAATATTTTTTGTCTGTCAACTGTAAAAATAATAATTTTGAAAGCACTTGTACGCAATTAAATATCGATTATGTGTCCCTGCTGAAATCAATATACCGATGCCTTATTAAATACAACATCGATGTTAAAACATCGATATTTTAACTGCTAACATCGATGTTCATCGAAAATCGATGATCATCGGGAATCCCTACTGTGAAGTGTGAACATTTTACGAAACGTTGTTTTTCATTATGGCAGTTGTGATTTGTGTGATGTTTTGGTTTTTTTACACAGAATAATTCTTTATAACATTCAATGTGTTAAATTACAAAGTAAATTCTTAAACGATTTAAATATTAAAATAAATGAACAATGATTACACAAGCTTAATGTGTGCAAAAATGACTTCTGAAATTAAAAGTGGTAGAATATAACATCTGATGGTAGAACGAGAAAATAAATGCTTAAAGATGCCGTGCGAGAGTTGTGCGGTTCAGTTTAGTGTGTTTAAGAGGAAACGGGCTTGTTCCGAATGCGAGAGGTACTATTGCAGCGGGTGCCTTCGTCGAGGAGGAGGCACTATGTGTGTTCCTTGCAGGGTCCTCTCGACTAGACCTCTGGTCAGACAAACAATAAGCCACTTGAAAGTCCGTGACCTCCAATGTTTCTTACAACGCCAGAACATCTCCACCAGAGGTTGTGTTGGTAAGTATCCAATAAAACAAGCAAAATCTCTGATTAAATTGAAAATAAGTTCCAGAACTATCTTTGAATGAATAAGCAGTTTTATTTAAATGCATGCATACTGATTACATATGATGTTTTTCTAATTAATATAAATGTTATAGATTTTGTTTAAGTATTGATTAGTTTCCAATTATTCTTTTATTAATTTTATGACAAAACCATGCATAAAATTTATTATTACTATTTTGTAGTGTTGTAACATAAATGAAATTAAATATATCATTATTATTTAGTAAATGTTAATAACTTTTACTAATTTTTATTAGCTTTTTTAAAATTATTTTATCACTCTGTAAAGGGGCATAAAGAGTGCTTTAATAATACTAAGAAACATTAGAAGCTATGTGGAAGACACTCTGTCTTAACAATAGGTTAAAGATTCCATCTGCCTATACTGTCTTATGTGGGATAAAATGTAAAGTTAAGAAAAATAGTATACAAAGTTCATCTTAAGATTGAAATCACAAACATTAACATAAAATTTTGCAATTATATAACACATATATTATGTATTACAAATATAAAAAAAGATAATGATGTTCTATTTTTGTAATTTAATTTACCTTACTTTAATGAATAATTAAGGTTAAAAGGGATTACATTAATGAAAACAAAATTATGCTCAATAAAACACACTTAGCATTTTGCTTAGCTGTTATAATAAAATATTTTTTCTATTATTTAAATAAAGGTATAATATAAACATAAAAGTCTTCTGTAACTGACAGACAAAGCTAATAGACTTAGAATGTTGTAATATAATATGTGGAAAATTAGGAAGTGTCAGGGAGCACTAATGGACAATTTCTCTAAATTCCTTTGAGAATGGAAAGAGTGAAATTTGCTAGTTCACATCATAAAGTCCATACAAACAAAGTTGCAACAAATAGAACTAATAACAAATTTGAGGCTAAGTAGTAAACTAAAATTGCATGCACCTTTGTGTATAGTATACACAATAGTGGTAGATTTTTTTCTCACTTGGATGATTAAAAAAATACCTATACCTTATATCTTTTATGATAATGTATATAATAATTGAATCATTCCTTATTATCATTGATTGAATATAAAATTAAATTGACTTGTAATCTAAAGATCCCCTTATTTATCTTTAAAAAAAGTAATTAAAACTGATAAGACAATAATAAAGTCGTAAATCTAATACAATATATTATGTAATATTGTATTAGATTTAAGATAGTGCTCTAAAGTACTCCTGAGTGCTGATAGTTCTGACTTGATTTCAATTATGTTTATTCCCACATTCTGGTTGTCTTGAAAGATGGTTTTGGAATCCAAAACATTAAAATAATCTTCTACCGAAATTAAATTACCTTTACAATCTGTACAAACAAGTCATTATGTATTTACGAATAATATTCCAAAAGATTCTAATATGAACATTTTTTTTTTTTCAGAAAAAGAAGAACTAGTCACGTTATGTGTTTCACATGTAAATAGTACATCGTACAGACGGCGTGGCTCACGCGCCGGCGCCAGCCCTTTCAGCTCGCTCAAGGGATTCACCAATAATATTAATGATTTTATCAATTCTGCCTTTGATCTACGTAATCCTGCTAATCCCACTCCGCCTAATAATAGAAGTAAGTAGTAACTTTTTAAAAAATTGTTGTATAGATGTTTTGGTGTGTTATGAGAAACCCACAACCTGTGTCATGCTTACAGTCACACTTTGTGACTGTGCACCACAAGTGTCGACCTGTAACATTATATTCTGGATGCAAATTGTAACAGTAGTTTAGTCCAATAACCCTTATTTAAAAATGTTTATTGAATTATTGTCATGATAATAGTTAGTATTATTGAACTCAGTTTTTTATCTATCTATATCATATCAGCAAAGTTTCTTTTTGAGCCCTTCTACAGGAACTTATAGAACTAACAATACTGACAGTTCCAAAAAGTGGTTCTAAAACCCATTTAGTATAAAATATATATATTTTTTTAATTATTTCAGGCAATTGTTTCAACTCATCTCATGCTCACTCGCCTACCAACGGACCTGCGCCAGATATAAATAACATTCCTGACAGACGATTTACTCCTACACCAGGTAGATAGTACCATAACAAAAGATAGTACCATAACAAATGAAAATAATATAAATCTAAAAATTAAATAAATAAATAAGCCTAATATCAAAACATGGTTTTTCAGTATAAAATGCATAGTGACGTCACTTTCTTGTATTTCTAGATAAGTATACTAAATATTTTGTAGTATATTCCAAAAGTTCAACTTCAGATCGTTACATCATTCAAACAACTGAATCGAGTAGTATCAAGAATAGCCAAATAGTTAATGTTTTTTAATGATTTTTTTTGTATGTAAAACGTTTTTTGTTCTTTGTTCCTATATTTTATTTTATTTAAGTCATAATTTCTAGGTGGAGAACGCGATATCAGAGTGTCAGCAACAGAAAACACAGCTCAAACACAGAGCCGTGAGAGCAGCGAGGGTAATGGGGACAGTGTACATGTTGACACTACTGATTGCTTCGAGATTGAGGATCTGGATGACACTGGCTGGGAGTTTATCACGAGACCTGCTGATCCTTTGCCCAATGGTCAGTGGAAATTATGGGTCTCTTTTTGTATATATTTTTCTCTAGACATTTTTCTATAAGATAAATATAATGATTCCCTCAAACTGAAAATTATACTTGGATCATTGAAGATGGTGGCTTATAGAAATATAATATATTAATTTGTACAATAACATCTCACTATGTTTAATCTATATTAATATTTCTATAGATTCAGATGTACTCCTACGCGCAGCTGAACGCCGTCTAAGCCCTGGCGCTACGCCTCAACGCGCTGCATCAGAACTAGAGCTTCGTAGTGCATCCCGTGCCACAGCGGCCACGGCTGACACAGCTGACACCGCTGACACTGCGGACACTACAAGCTTGCAAGACGAGCCCCTAATGCACGCGTCTGCCCCATCGTCGCCTACCGCCCCCAGTAATACGACGGGGGCACGCTCACGTTAGTATACAATGTATATATTTTTTATGTCCATATGCAACCTCGATCCCATTCGAGACATGTATTGGGTGAAGGGATCACTGCCAATATAACAATATAACATAGACCGACAATCAAATTACTGCCACAATGACTGCCTTTATTGATAATTTTGTTACACATACTTATGTTACAATAGGCCTATTTTCCTTTTGGAGACCCTGTAGACACTATATTTTTTTTTAATTTACAGGTGCCCTACCTCTAGACCCGGACGCCAGCGTATCCCTCCAGCAGCTCCGTCGTCTCTCCGAACTAGAGCGTCTCAGCGTGAAGCAGCTGAAGGAACTGCTCGCCCGCAACAGAGTGGAGTATCGCGGCTGCTTGGAAAGGGCCGACCTGCTGGAGCGAGCGAGAGCTCTCTGGAGGGATCATGAGAAGTATAGAGACGGTGGGTGACTTTGTGTATTAAGTATTTTTTTAAGAGTGTACTGTTTTTTTGGAGGTCCCACACCAAGTATGAAGTTGGGTAGGTAACTTACAATACTGTTGATGAGTCGTGGCCGCCCTGAAGATAACTGTAAATATTTTTTAGGATATATGTGGCATATAGGTGAAATTGTGATTTTTAATCTATATTTTTGTAGAGAATGGCCCTGTAGAGGAAATAATATAAAGATAGTTTGTGGTTTATGTGCCATAAAGAAGAACTCTCTTCTTTCAAGTTATCTTTTAATAATCTACATACATGTTCATATGATCCTCATCTTATGTGAGGTAATATAATTATTTATTTTCAATATTAATACTACGCCCTACGCCAAGTATAGGTGACTTTCAGAGATGTTATGACGGGCTAACTATAAGTAATATAACATTGATATTGGAGAGTGACTGTTAAGTATTTACTGGCTCTTCAGAGCAGACTGCTTTCTAAGTCAGTACCTTTATTTGTATAAATAATATTTTGAAATTTAAATTCATTATTCCATTATCACATTTCAGAGATAGACAATCTGCCTTTTGAGGAAAGCTGTAAAATCTGCATGGCGGCGCCCCTCGAGTGCGTCCTCCTGGAGTGCGGGCATATCGCGGCGTGCACCACCTGCTCCAAGCAACTGGCTGAGTGTCCGATATGCAGGCAGTATGTTGTGCGGGCTGTACGTTTCTTTAGATCTTAGGTCTATTATGGTTTACCTGTTTCTGATTTTTTTTTTTCATTATTTGCCGATTTTTATTTATCCCATTTTCCAATTTCTCTAACTTTACTTCCCAGTTCCCGCTTTCTGGTTTTTGTATGACGTCTACATGTGCAATGAGACTATGGTATTAAATATATTTATTGAAATTGAATATATGAATATATTTATGGCTAAAACTCATTCACACCCTCAAAATCAAAGTGACTCAATTAAAAAAATTGTTTCCTTCGAGAAATCATAACAAATTTTTACAAAAATCGCTTTATGGCCAGTTTCAAGTAACTCAGAATTAGTAGATATTTTGAGTTCGGTCAATTTTTTCTTAGATTACACATGCTACTTTAATAATAGACGTTGCGGGAGTAACAATATTCTCTAGTAATGTAAATATCGTTTGTTTCTTAGTAACATAATTCATTACATTCACAGAACAATTTATTCATATTTGTTTTTTTACACTAATGCTATGATTTAGCATAATTTTTAATCTTAATTCTTCCAATTTACTATGAAACAATAACAAGTTATATAATTAAAAAGTAATATTTATTCATGTGATAAAAATTTTAGTCATTCCATTTCTTAGTTCGTTGGTTTTTTAAAAATACTAAATTAAAATCAAAATTTATACATCAAAAAAGCATTCACGATCAGTCCGAGGACTTAAAACCTACTATGAAAAAGGTGAAAAAGAAAATAAGTGTCACACAGTTATTTGTTGAGAATAATGATATTGTTAAAGTCTATACGTAATTAAAAAGTATATATATAATTTAATATTTTTATCGTTGAATTTACATTTTATGAATCATGCTAAAATCACATTATATTCCATATAGGAGACATTTCCAATAGGGAATGAGTTCCTAAAAAGGAACTGTAGCTTTCCACACATCTGTTCATAGTCCTTAGACTGATCGCATGATAGTATCTAACAAAAAAATATGTATGTATTTTATGATAAAATTTCTCCACTTTTCGCTCATTTTGGCTAACCTAATTAACCTTAACTAAAATATTTTATATTTTTTTCTTTGAGTATTATTGAAGTCGCAAGAATCAAGTGCATTTTAACAGTATCTACTTCGTCAATCGTATTNAATCGAAGACAGTAAAACTTTAAAGTGTTAACTTTTTTAACACCTACCCGCGAATACTCAAACACGGTACTCTTATGTTAAGGCCTGTATATATAAAGGGTTCTCAACTCTGAGACCGATCTTGAGATACCGTTGGCGAGTTGAGAATGGTTTATAAATACGGGTCTCAGTGTAGTCTTAGTCACAGCTGCCATAAATAATATACATAACAAAAGAACAGTGGCAAAACATAATTAAAATTATAATTATCGGGATATCAATAATAAACCAAATTTTAGAATATCGTAAGCATCTATTGCTTTAATAGCTTCATACAAATAATTTTCAAAATAGCTATCTTTCAAATAAGTTAGCTTCACGCGCTGGATCCGCACATAGCAAGATAGGCAGAGAGAACCTGGTGATCTAGAGTTAAAACACTCAGAACACAGAATTTATTAGTTACTGAAAAAAAATAATTTCATACTAACTTGAAAATATTTTTTTCCCACTAAAGGGTATCGAACCCACAAACAACGCGCCACCGACTCTATATTATATTCTATTATTTATTGAAAGTTTAATTATTTATATGATAATATATAAAGTTTAGCTTAATTTCATAATGTATTTATATCCATATTTTATTTATTAGATTACCCCTTAGATACAAACATGTTATAGACAATACTCGAATAAAATATTTAAATTTATATATAAATAAGGTTCTTCTTGTCATACATTTTGTAATTTAAAATCGCCTTAGAAAATTTCGGAAAATTTTTTTGCTCATTTTTGATAATATGTGTAATATTTTTCACGATAATATATGTATATTAATTGTAGGCTATAATCAATTTTCTAATGAAATTGTTATTTTTGTATGAAAGATCTAAGACTAGCCGATAGTAGAGTGGTGGTATTTTTGAATATGCTTATTATTATTGTATTCGACGTCAACGCATTTTGTATGTTTTTTTATCACCCGTAAATTGAACCTGGGTCATTTCATTTTCAGTTAAAAAGAAGCCAAGTCTAGAAAGAATCCTAGGAATTGAGCCGTTTAGTGTTTATGTATACTGCTAGGATAGACCTCATTAGTCGTCAATACGTTTTTTTTACATGTATTTTCATTTAGTGTAAATATTTAATAAATAGATTTTCACCTGTTTCAGTGTTTTTTATTGGTCTTTAAATATTCTGATATATTTAAGCTATGTAAGTAAAAATATTTTATAATTTTTTTGGTTATTAAGGCTTAGTCAATATAATCATGTTTTACTATTATATATTTATATAAATAATAGTGTAGCTTATTAGTCAGCATTAATTCGTTAGTTCCTAGCCAAGCCAAGCCATAGCGCGTTTCTCTCGACAGGTAAATATGTATAACAGATGACACAAATTCTAAGTAATCCACATAAAAGACCTCGCGAGTATTGGTGTCGTAGTGAGAGCGGCCGAAGCTTCAACATTTGGGACATTCATAAGAGCATAAATTAACAAAACAAGATTTATTTTACAAATAAATTTTGATCCCATCAGTCCCTACCCAACCCATGTGTTTCCTTAGGAGGATCAATACGAATGACAGATGACGCGAGCGTGAAGTATCCCACATAATGGACTTCACCAGGCGTGGTGTCGTAGTGGTAGTGGCCTCCGTCTCCGTGGGCACTGTAGCCGTGGAAATGCTGGACTCGAAGGTCTAGGTCCTGGAAGATAATGGAATATTAGGTAATTGATAGTAAATTTTATTTATTCTTTTTGAAAAAAATCCAGCTAAGTTTCTTAAGCCGTTAGAAACATAGACGGTATGTATTTTTATCATGTTTTTTTTAAAAACCCTAACCGCTTCCGATTTCTAACAATATAGTAAGGTAGGAATAGGGAGCTAAGTTTCTAGCTAAAGATTATTCAAAAATTCGAAACAAAATCAGTTAATACTGATTTTGAGTTAAACTTTCCTTCCGAAGTAAACTGCTACATACTTTGTTAAAGTATGTAAGCAATTAAAGTACAGTTGACGAGTCGTGGTATGTTTATTTACTTACCGAGCTCAAGTGGACAATGCGCAAAAATTAAGATAACCTAACTACGGGGCAGCCACTACTCGTTGACCGTACTACATATTTATTTATAGCAAGTCTCACCAAATCCCCAGTAACCATAGTTCCAAGATGCACAATAGGTGCTTTCATTTCAAAGAAGTGCAACCAGTCGTCGACGTCGCTATCGCTGCAGAGCGCGCTGCTGGAGAAGTCCGGCATCACGTGGTGCTTCACTTTACCCTCTTTTAGTAGGAACGCGCCGCCGAGACCTGAAATGTGGGACATTTCATACAATATTAGTCACAATGTTTCAGAGACCAATCGTGGCGCAGGGAAACAAGCGTGTGCATATAAACGCGATAGATTGTGGATATGAAATATTATCTTCATTTCTTCGTAGAGGCAAAGTGTAGTCAAGTAAATTCAGTAAATTATGTATACGCGCGTATAGCAGGGTAGATACCTCTATCTACCGCGTTTATATAATAGAAAAATATTAAGTGAGAAAAAGTATAAAATAAACTACCAATAACTTTATCTCCATAGTGTTTCTTTAGCGTCTCTCTGATGGCGGTGATGAAATTAGACTCTCCGATTCTCTCTTTGGCCACTATTTTGATGACCTGAAAAGAGACAGGAAAGCGTTTTTAATTTATTCTAGTGTAATCACGAACTGTATAAATACAAAAACAGGTTGATAACTGTTTGTTGAACGTATTTAGAACTATAGTATTATAGATATCTCTAGACAAGGCAATATTAACTCTAATATTATTTCATTCAAAGTGCCCTAACTCGATATTCCTACAACTTCAGGCTTCAAAAAACTGACTACAAAACATATTTCTATATGTTATAAAAAATATTATATACAATTTACAATTTTCTAGTTTAGCCACTTGTATTATAAAGATGCGATATATTAACAAAAACCTTGAGTTACACAACTTTACGAAAATATACTAGCACCATACCTTGCCAGGTTTCCCCTCAGACAGCAGGTAGTTCCCGAGCAGCGCGGTCCTTGTCTCATTGTTGGGTAGCGTCTGCTGCAGGTACCCGCTGCTGCCCTTCGCCGCGCCCACCGGCGACACTGACACTATACGCGTGCCTTGCGATATCACACCTTTGTCCAGGAATAGGTTTATTATACCCTGGAATTCGAAATGATTATTTTATTATGAGAGAATGGTTATTTCTTGTTATATCTTTTTTTATTGGTGAGTTGTTATTATTGCTACTTTTTTTTTTCGAATCAAACCAGAAAGTTTCAAACATTTAACCAAGGTTTTATACAGGCTCTTTCGTTTGAAGTAAAATTATAAAATGAAGTATTTATGTGTAAATATAAATATGTGAAAGTGTATGCATCAGATGCAGCAATGCATAGTTGCATATATAAATCTCACTCGTATAATAGAGGAAAAATAGAGTTAGTAACATAATTTATCACTAACGCCCCAAAAAAACGGAGAGAAAGGTAATTGAGTATAGATTCCATTCCATAATATCAAAAACCAAAATGAAAGTAACCAACCTCACAATTAACCCCAATATACGGCCAGGGTCCCGCTCCAGCGCCTGCCAGTAACGCGGGCTGTCTGCCCAAGTGCTTTAACAACGCCTCCAAGTCGTACACCTTGTCCCTTTGTACAAGTGGCACAAGGTAAGGAGGACCTCCCAACTCTATTAGCTTAGCATCTCCTAAGAGGCCTGGAAGATGTTTAGATATAAAAAAATCTTTAACATTAATCTACAATCAATTGTGTTACAACTTTCTGCGGGAAAGTTTGAGAAGACCCAAGCTATATATTACGTGACGTTTATAAAAAAATATATTAGGTTAAGGATGACTTGAACCCACACCCACAAAGTATCATAAAAAACTTTCTAAGGAGTAAGAATTTGATATAATAGACCATTCTTTTCAGCTCATACTCGGTGTTCTCAAATATTGTAACAACGTCAAGTGCTGATAGCACCTTATCACGTTATCATAAACTAAACAATAACAAACTACTGTTCAGTTGTTCTATCAATATTTTTTTTAAGATTTATTCTTGAGTGTTATTTAATTATGCGGATTGTAATAAATAATATATTATATAATTTAATATGTTTTTATGTTATTTGGGTTGGCTGACTTCGTCGAATTAAATTAAAGTGATGGATTAAAATTCATTGTCAATTGCTTTAAAAAAGACGAATTTTTAAAATTATGATTCTTTTTTTTCAGCTTCAGATATTTTCCATTATACATATAACATACAGGCTGCAGGATAAGCAAAGGAAACCTAGTGAAGCCTCAGTATTCTACTTTCGCGCCAAGACACTGTCATTGACATTGATTGGTTACAGTAGACCAGTAGCAGAACCAACTACTACCAAAGCTGAAAAGTAAAAGTAGTTTCAATACGAATGATTATTCTTCGAAGTAAAAATCGAACTCATAACCATTGCGGTTGCAGTCGTACATTGAGTCGCTTCACTTTCCCTTTAGATTTTTACTGTCTAGGAGAACAGACACTTATAAAGATTGGCCATACAAATTGTTAAGAATTAAAACGTTAGTTCCTATTTACAAGGGGTTTTCATATGTATTCAGGATACACTTACCAGGAGCCGTGAGGTGGAACGGTGGCTGCGTTAGGTCTGGACTGTCTTCGACCGCTACCTCAACGTGTTTAAATGTAACTGGTAGACCTCGAGAGAGCACTGAAAATTTAAAAGTTTATTAACTTTTTTTGGAGCTCGGAATGATTTTGGTGCTCAATATCGTGATATGATAACAATTATTACTCCTGAAATTAGATGATAATGTGCCATAGATAATTGCCAATATGTAGTTTCCAGGTCGTGTGCTTACCATAAGATTAACATTCGATTGTTTTTATAGGTTTATTTAAAATTAACAAAGCCACACGTGAACTAAAGGAGAAGATTTAACGCCACCATAATGAAAAAAAAAAATTAAGTATATAATTTCCTCGAGAGGGAATCGAACCCACAACCTGTCGCGTTTACAGCCACACGCCTGAGGCCAGCGCCACGACTGGATCTTTTTAAATTATAAACTTCTATTCATATACATTTTATATTACTAGATATTTAAATATCTACTATTTATGCATCAATGTTTTCAAAAATGTAGAATAATATTAATAGTAGCGCTTGTTTCATACATAACTTAACAGTTACACAAATATATGATAAGTACTTATTTTAAGTATTTTTCTTTTATATACCTGCCTAAATGTGTATTGCATAAAATAATTAAAATAATTTAAAAAATAACCTAACCATCCACTACTTCTTCTAAAGGCGGTGTAAAAAGAGCCTTTTCCTTAATATCCACACTTGCATAATCTACGGAGGCCATGCTAAAAATAAAGGAAAATATATCAAATATTTATAAACAAACGAGTCTTACATATATTTCTAGAATATTTTGTGTATTTCTATAGATTAGGTTGGACAAACAGACATTATTGTAACTTTGACATAAGTACTAAGTAGCACTCACTCAATGTTTTCATTAATCAAGGCCGCAGAATCCACATAATTTACTATCAAACCAAACATAAAAACAAACTGAAAACACGACATTTTTGCTTAAATATACTAATAACTACAATTTATCTATTAAAAAGTCATCTAAGTAAATGAAAAAAAGACAAATTATAGGTCAAAAGTTATCATAATTTGATAAACTTATTATACAATACGTACGTAATGTGAAGTAAATTGTTAACTTCTGACTAAAACTTAGAGGTCAGCCTTAGTTTGTCCGATGTTGGACCAAAGCTTGTTTTGTAAACTTATACAGCAGTGTTCAGTGGAGCCGTGCGCACGCGCCGAATGCCGGCGTCGACTGACCTCACTTCACTTAAATTACTTATTGATTTCTACACCGCCTATAGATGCGGAAAACTCTAAGTGTAGATACTGTTACCATTGCTACTTAATTTCGATGGATTCTGTTATTTTTATATATAAAGATAATAAAAGATTGCGTTTTATTGCAGAACAAGTTGCAATATTTTAGTTATGGGTATAAAAAAAATGACTAAAATTATACTAATGACATGAAAATTTTGAAAAAAAAATAGCTTATATTTGCCATAACTCTTTCTCATTAAGGTAACTTTTTTTAAAAATTTAAATGTTAATTAATTTAAAGACAATTATTTTTCATGTAATACACTTCCATATAATCACTTTTGACTTCGTTTTCTCTATAAATAGAGATTTATTTGAAAAAAGGTGTCTATAAATTCTTAAATCAAGGTAGGTACGATTGTAAAAATAAAACGCAAAATTGAAAAAAGTGTTATTAATAAGAATTTTTACTTATTATTGCTTAAAACTTTACATAAGTAAATCAATCATCTTCACATCCACCCAAATTACCATCAACTTTAAAATAGACTAAACTAAAATCAACCAAATTTGTGTGAAATTTATAATTCACATATTCTTAATAAATAATTTAAAAGATAATAACTTATAGTAAAAAATCCTCCCATGACTAAACTAACGGTACTCTTCACTAGTTGATTTGATCGATACAAAGCTTTATTTTAATTTAAAAAAACCTACAGAATAGATTTTGGCAATTTCGAAAAAAAAATCTTTTTTAATATTAAATGGGTATTTACATTACTCGAATTTGTAATTAGATTAGACCTTTAAAATATTTTTTTTTCTTTGTTATTAATTTAAACTACCATCATAGATCAGTAGGAAAGCGATGGTTAAGAATAGATATTTTATTAAAAGAAACTTTTACGTTTATAACATAAAGGATGTTCTATTTCTTAAAATCACGGGCTGTTTTTCTAGTATAGAAAGGAAAATATATGGAAAGGAAACATCCCACGCCTCCCTAGTATGTCAATAACACTTTAAAATGTATTCAAATATAATAAAACATATATATTTTTAAAGTTATTGTGCATATTTATATTGTATACATTAAGCATATGCAGTTATTGTTTGTGTTGAATGCCATATTAAAGCAATATGGAAAATAAATTATCATTACAATAACATAGAATTTGGCCAATAATAAATTATATACAAATCTTACTTTAATTTAAAGCAAATTACTTTTTTTTGTGTTAAGAATTAAATTTTAGAATAGTTGTATATACTATTTATAAAAAAATAAATATATCAATATATATATTTTTAGTTAGACTATTTTTCTACGGTGTATAGATAGCAAAAAATATTTTACATTATATGATAAATATAAAAGCATTTTTTTTGTAGTTTTATTACATACACATTTATAAAGCTTTGTAATACTCTATTGCTTTTTTTTGTAAATGAACAGTACTCATTAGTAAAGTAAACAAAACTTTATAAGTTTAAATTAAAAAACATATATTTTATTTTTTGCTATCGGTGCACCATATTTCAACACAGCCTTTATAAAATTCATACTAAAGCTAAAACAAGTGATTTATAGAATATATAAAATATGTTAAATATGTGCATGCGACATGACATACCAAATATTTTTTTTAATTTCTACAGCATGAAGATAAAAAAATAATCATTTGCAATAGATAGAAATTGCAGTATAGACAAGATAGATCATAGAAAACAAACAAAATTACGAAATAAAGTTAGTAATAAATGGTTTAAATATAACATTCATTTTTTTATTAAAAAAGCGTACTGAGAAATCATTTCACATGATTCATTAGATAGAAGTTAACACCGGATTGTCGTGCCAGGAGGGGGAAACATAAATATTTTGTGAACATATTAAAATACCTACTTAATTTACCTTGCATTTAATAAGCAACCAAACCATTTATAAATCTATATAATACAAGGACTATCAATAAACCACAATCAAAATTGACATAGCTCAATGTTTAAGCATATACACGACACGTTTAATACAATTTTTGGCATACATTAGGATTTTACAAAAATAATACTTAAATGTCGTTTAACTTACTGTGCGTACAATATTTGTAAATTTTTGTGTGTCAAAAAGCTAAGGCTTATTAAGTTCAATATAAAACTACAAGTTTTGATATAAAATTACAATCTAAGGTTGGTCTAAATAAAAAAAATGTTCTTAAAGTATTCATACAATAAATAAACTTAAAAATAAAATTATTGCACTAATAAGGACACTAACAACAACTAAGCGTGGCCGTCGTGGCGCAGCGGCACAAGGTGTGCCTTTAGCGCGATGGTTGTGGGTTCGATCCCCACTCGAGGAAGTGGAATATTTATTTACGTTTATATTCCATTTCTTCGTTCTGGTGTCGAGGCAAAGCGCGGCGTTGAGTTCTGCCACTCAACACGCAATGTCTCCAGAATTCGACAGAAAGTCGGGAACGGAGTGTCTTAACACTAGGTTCCCTCTGCCTCTGTTGTGTGCGTGATACAGCGTGAAGCTGATAGCTGATTAACAACAACCAATGTCTGTCTTTTATAAATTTAAAATAATATAAATTATTTATTCAGTCAACTCAGCCAACACAGGTTAAGTAGTCGAGTCAGGTTAAGTTAGAAAGTAATGACTTCTATTATCTTTTGTCATTCAATTTACATACATATTATAGTGATAAGATATATGCTTCATCATAATAAAATACGTAAAATTCTAATGTCAATGAAATTAGATGCAAAGTTTTTTTATAAAAAAAAACCAATTGGGTGTTAAACTTAATGCCTTAATATAATAGCAAAATATAATGAGTTTTAAGTGCTATACTTATTATTATTTTCAGCATAGGTCCTGATGGGCAAAGATCCTAGTGTATAATTATTATTTATATAGACTTAAAATTCTCATTTATCCATAGCACAGCGATTATCCAGAATTGTTTTCATCTATATCCATGCATATGTAACTTTAAGTAACATCAATAAACTTAGGTGTAAAAACAATGCGGCAAAATCACGGTCGATGAGTTGTGGCCGCCCTGAAGTTAGGATTTCTGAACTTTTGCATATTGTGCACTCGGGAAGAAAATAATCAAAGTAACAAAATTTCTTAAAAACAAGTATGCTTAAAAACAAGTAAGGATACGGCTCGGCGACCAAAGTAAGCCAGCGTACTATATTCTTAGTGCTGAGGATGGCGCTTCACCTTCTACACCGCCCTGCGTGCCACCCACGACTTTACCTAACTTGGTCATAGACTAACTACAAGTCAGTATGCGGCAGTAGCGTATGTTTCCTATCGTGATACAGCTGCCTCGCTGCCGCCGCGTGCCGCGCCAGCCAGCGCGCCACGTCTGCGCTGTCGCACTGGACGCGCGGGCGCCGCACCACCTCGCCCGCAGCTCCACCTAGCCCCGCGCCCGCCGCCACCGCGCCCCCGCCGCCGCGCACACCTAGCTCCACGTACCACGCGCCGGAGGAGAACATCACCGTGCACGATACTAGGTTGCTATTGAACAATATCATTATAAACATTACGAACGTAGTTATTATAAGTCCACTTAGTGGTTCAGTAATCTCATCTTTCTAGAACTGGGATATTTTTTGGTTAGGTGGTTCTTTCGGCGGGTAATACTTAATCTAAACGTTTTTAACGAAACGTTATTAAATTTTAACGTAGCGGCATTTGCACCTGCGCCTATTAGAAATCCATCTAAGCACCCTGATCAGTGTATGGCTTACATTCTGATCAAACTTCGCCGAAATTCTTATATTTTATTTTATTTCTATTTTAGTTGTAGATTTCAGAAAACAAATTTTGACGTTCAATGGAACGTCAAAATTTGTTAAAAAACGCAATGGCGTGGGTATGAAGCATAGAACTAATAACTATTATTTTTTATTTTTAATGAATTAACATCTATTTTTGCTGGATGTACCTGAGATGCGTCTCCATAACGACCTGCGGCGGTCCGTGCTTGCACGTCACAATACGCAAGTATGTATCCGACAACAACGCACGTATGTCGTGCGGCGTGTCGCGCACGGTGCGGTGCGCCAGGAATCTCTCGCCGGCGGCGTTAGGCAGCGCCAGCAGCAGCGCCGCGCCCTCCGCCAGCGCCGCGCAGTACCGCGGCAGCGGCGCCACGCCCGCGCCCGCTAGCCGCGGCGCTCGTGCGCGCTCGGGCGCCCTCGCCGCCCGTCGAGCCGTGTCGCGCACTGCCGCCGCCGTCTCCGCGGCCAGGTCGAGCACGCCTATGACCGGCTTGGTGACGGTGCCCACCAGCCCCTTGCCCACACCTGCGAGGAAGCCCGCCACGCCCTCCGCAGCGGCGCCCTCATAGCTATGTTTTACTAGTGACGTCATACCACCTGGAAATAATAGCAAATAAATCACTGCTAATATCATAATGCTAGAGAACTTCTGGTTTGAGATAAGAAAAACATCGTTAAAATTGTTTGTCGAGGAAAGTTATAGGTGAATATAACCTATAACTTTCCTCGACAAAAGATACAAGTTATATAACATTACGTTAATGAACTTCAACATAATTATTCAGAATACAGAGTGTTTTCGTCATCACCACTTGAAATGAAACCATAATTTTAACTATTCTATAAAAGCCTAATACAATTAAAACAAAACATTTTTTTCCAAAAAAGAAATGATTTTTTCAATCAAAATAATTAATATATATATCGTTGTAAAATAATACGCCATTTGCTAAGAACGATGCACGCAATCACAAAACTATCAAAGGGACACCGCCGCACACGTCTCATTCCGAAATCGATTTGTAGGTATTGGCGGCAAAGGTCAGAGTTACTTCTACAACTTACGTTACTTCTACAAAAATACTACAAAAGGTTAAACCTTTTGTAGTATTTTTGTAGAAGTAAGTGTTTACGTTATTGGTATCTATTCGTAGCTACATCACACGTAAACCAGAAAGGATAAATATTGTGCAATGAAAAAAAAATCTTACGTCTAAATTGACGACATATCTTAATTATTTTTTTTAAATATGAGTTTGAAATATGTTTCCCTATTTGCTGCTTCCGTAAAAGGAGGGCAGGCTCTTCCACCCTATATAGGGTGTATGAACGTACCAAGTATGCCCAGTCCCAGTCCACGGAATCCCGCCGCGATATGTGCACCAGCGGCAGCGGAACGTATACGACGGCGCGTTTCCTCGTGTGCTTCATCACCCACTACACGCTCCAAGCCATCACCTAATGTTTCTGCAAAATAAAACATATCCTCATAACATACACACAATTCATGAGATTACGCTGTGCCGGTACGCCACAACAGTTTTATGTTTTTTTTTCGATGATCAAAATTACAAAAAAACCATATAAGTAGTTATCTCAAATAAAAATATTTTTACATATTCTACTTAATATTAAAAAAATAGCCACAAATAATTAATATACATTGTATATTAATTATTTGTGTATACAATATTAACATGTATACACAAATATTAATTATTTGTGTATACAATATTTACTTACTATAAAAAAAAAGTTTGTACCATACCAGAAACTTTAGCAGCAGAATTAGAAATGCCATGAGTAACATTCTTGAGCAATGCCCCCACGTTGCCCTCCAGCAGCAGACCAGACACGCCCTCCGACACGTCTGCGACAAAACCCAGCGGGTTGCCCAAAAAGTCCACCGACCCCAGGATCTTTGCCGCTTGCCATTTTAGCTCCTTAAGCATAATTAGAAATGTTACTTAAAATTTTGTTTTTTTAGAAATTTGAATGAAAAAAAATAGAATCATATACGCGAACCAAATGTCTATATTTAAAAATATTAGAAACCATCTAGATTAAACTAGGTAGATTTTGAGATATTGAGTTATAATTTATTGCCTATCTGTATTCTATACTATAATGAAAAATGAAAAATGAATATACAACATGATAATATGTTGTATATTTAAAATTCCACCTATACTCGATTCATTATGGCATGAGACAAAATGTAAACAAAAAAAATTGTTTCTGAACCATTAATAACGAAACTGTCCACCATATTATCTATTATATGACAAATTTTTTGCATCTTTTGCTCATATTTTATCCCATGGTCAATGCACCTTTGCCAAGCTTCTCAAGTTCTTTTCTAAGTTTTTTTTTAATAAAAACAACAAAAGTAACAAAGGAATAACGAAAATTCAATGAAAGACTGAAATAGGCGAATATAATTTGACGGATGACAAAATATTTTAATATAAAATTTTCACTCGTCATAATTACAGTAGTCATATTTACAGAATGTAATTTATTTTTATACTATTAAAATATGCATCAAGCTGGAGAAGAAGTTGGCTTTTAGGTGTTTTTACATGTCAAGTATTCAAAAATTATTAAATTTTAATTAAAAAAAATAAAATACAGTGAATCGAAGAGAGATTAAATTAACCATCTCGAACGAGTACTAATATTGAAAAATTAAATAAAAGTTAAAATACCTCTTTTACGTAAATATCTCAATCTTTTTTTCGTTTCATTGCTCTGTTAACGGCGAAACACGACGTTGTGTTCCACCATTCGACAAAAGTGGAAAGTTAAGTGGATTAGCACAAAGCTTCCTCTGTCTTTTACATGTGGAATGCAACGGGAAGCTGAAAAAAAATGTAACCTATACTCACATCTTTAAAGTGTTGTAATAGATGTCTTGCGAGCGAAGCCGCAGTATCGAACACGTGTGCGCGTACAAACGGTTCTAATTCTACCGCCGCATCCTCAAAGCGGATGAACGTCAGTCCCAAGCGACGTTTAAGAGCACTTAACTCACTTTCTAATTTGTTTGCCGTAAACATTGATAGTCGTATCTAAAACATACACAAATGTCTATTAGGTAATGAAACTCAATTTTTTATCTTAATAATAAAATGTAAGGTTTGGCTTAATATGATAAACTTTACATTTTATTATTACCATAAAAATTAAGGTTTTATAATTAAGAAAGTATGATAAGAGATATACAACGCTTTAACATATCTATTAAATTTGCTTATACAACATACTGTTCCCAGTGATGATGAAAAAAAAATATAATACTGTGGATGAACTTTCTTTACCGCATAAATTTATAATGGAATCTTTAAAAAAATGCATTAAAAAGTAACATCATGGTACGAATGAAATATGCAATATCATGCTTTTTGTCGCCGTCAATCAATGAATATAAGCAGCTCCGTAAAGTGGTATGTAATATATGTATACCTGGCTCGGAATAATCTTGATGAGCGCCACGTAGTACCGTGTGGCGTTGAGCGCCGTAAGCTCGTGTAGCACGCGCCGCGTCTCGTACTCCGCCTCGTCCGCCTCCTCTGCGTCCGTCGCGCCCGCGCCGCCCTCCACCCACGACCATACCAGGAGGATTAATCTGTAGTTAAAAAAATCATATATAAGAGGTACAGCGATTATTGTACAGTTTTTTTTAACCTTTTGCAATGAATTAAATTTAAAAACATCTATCAGGAACCGAAAGTAATAGTCAAAGAGGCCGTTACTACATATATACTGTTGCTATTGCTAATTTATTATTACCTAACAAAATTTATTTTACAATATCTTTAGAACAACAAAAGATGTAAAAAATTATACTTTATTTTTTTATTCACGCTTTATCTCGCATATAATTGAAAAGGGCCTCTGCCTATCTATGATTAGTATGACACTCCGTTCCTCCGTCCCTAACTTTTGCCTAGTGACTTTACTTTTGACTCAACTCATATACTTTAACATATTTTATCATAAGCATATAGACAAACCTTTCATCCAATCTAACAGCAATAGGACGCAGTGCCACCACAAAGTGATTGAAGTACACGGCGTTGTACCGCGGTGGGGCACGTGTCACCTCTAATGACACATGTAGGGCGGGAATACTGCCGCTTTCGCCCAGGCAGTATAGTAATACGGGGCTTGGAGTGTTAGGTAACTGATGGAAAATGAAAAAAATCACTGTTAGGCGTTTACGTTACTAAAGATTTGTTTTTTATATATTTTTTTATTGGAAAGATGGTTACTTTGCAGCGCAACAGTTTGGGTACGATTTCCACTGGGCGGAATAAATTATTTAATATATTAATTTCTTTGCTCTGGTAGCGTATTTCGTAATATGTATTTATATTATTAAAATAATAAATGAAAATTAAATTAACTTTGTCACATTCATACATTTATTAAATCGTTTATATTTTTCAATATACAATACATACCTGATTATCCCACTGCATAGAATCAACCGACAGTGCGAGATGCGCGTGCGCGTGCGCCCTAGCCGCCGTCAGACGCACGTGCGCAAAGTGCGCGTACAGCAGCTCAGCGGGCGGCCAGCGCGCTACCAGCGACACCGACAGCCCCACCAACGACACCTGCAGGCCCCACTCACGATAACTACCATCGTCCGGTATGCCCTCTGTGCTGTCGTCATCGTCAGTGCGGTCTATTGTTTTCTTGTCCTGTACATGATAAATGTTAATGATATATATAATTGAATATCAAAACATAGCGGCAACGATAGCAGCACTAGTGACACATGTAGGCCTAAATGACGATATTATTTTTGTTGTTAGTGTCCTGTGTGTTGCATATAAACTTAACAAAATGTACAAATTAGTTTTCAGTTTATTAAATTGATAAAAGCAAAGTATGAAATACGCAATAAAATAAAATTCATAGTTACGAAAGAAATAAGTATCTTACATGCAATCAAAATGACTACTCCATTTTAAATTTTAAAACTAGCCAAAATCAGAATACGAGTCGCTATCGGCTACACTACACGAATACTTACCGCATCTGCGTAGTCCTGTATGCGCACGCGACGCGTGGGCCCGTCAGCGCATAGTGTCACGGCGAGGCGGCCGGAGCCTGGCCGCAGCGTGCGCCACCACACCGCCTGCTCCGGCGGCACCGCACCACCACCCACGCTGCCACCAGGCAATCCTAGCACCACGCGACCACCTATATATATAAAAACATAGCATTAAATTAATATTTTTTATTTTATAAATGATGTTGGTTGGTTATACAGGTTGGAAGCGTCAGCGCCCCTTTTACGGGAACAGCATATAGGGTAAAATATTTCAAACCTATACCTAAAGAAAATAAGAGGAAGATACCTCAACAGTTTAGACGTAGGATTTTTTTTCATTTCACGATGTTTATCCATGCCTGTATTTCCAGTGACGCAGTTACTCATAGATACCAATAACGTAAACACATACTACTACAAAAATACTACTAAAGGTTAATCACTTTGTATAATTGGTCATCATTGCAATTCACGATAAAAAAGATATGTAAACATATCTTTTTCTTGTTAGGTTTGATATTCTATATTTAAGATATTTTTAGGGTAGGGAGAGGAAACTTGGAAACCTGGGGACTTGATTAATTAATTAATTTTAATAGTTACAGGTAACTACTAATACTTTTTCAAAAGGAACGAGTTCAAATAAATGTAAGGGTGCTCACTGCTAATTTTAAATATAAAATAAGAATAAAACCAACCAGGAGCCAATCCCATAAGTCCATTCTCAGGTTGCACGCACAGATTAGCGTGCGCACAGGCCATGCGCGTGCGGGGCGCGGTGTGTGGAGTGTGGGGGCTGTGGGCGGGCGCCACGAGTCGCCACGCCTGCGTGGAGGCGCGGCGCGGGTCCGCGCGACGGAGAACCAGCGCCGCCGCACGACCAGGACGGGGCGCTGCTTCTTCTATGTCTAATACCTGTAAAGAACCAAAAATCAATAAATCGATGACGGATGCACAGATTAGACTTTTCTTATATAAGACTATTTTACTCTCGAATTGATATATTAATGTTAAAAATATAAATGTAAAAAAATTGTAAAAAAGACTCGATTAAGGCAATAGTAGAATAGCCTTTTCTTTTACTTTTTACAAATGACAAATAACATTAAATGGTTTTCACAAAATATGAATAGTAAAAAAAAACGCCTAAACAGCGCCATCTATTAAAAAACTATCCACTATTTTTTATCACTTCTATTATTTAATTTATAGCTATTTATTTTAAAGATACCATTGAGTGGGGTGTCAACGTATTTTCTTCCGAAAGCGCGTCAGTGGGCTGCGGCGGCGAGCTACCTTCGTGAATGAGCTGGTCGTTAGGACCACGGCGCCAAAGCTGTGACCTATTTTGAAAAGCATACACAAGTCTAATAAAAAACCATCGAAAGAAATTTAAATTATATTACTAAAATAATATTTTGTTTCTATACCTATCGCCATATCGCTTGCGCGCTAATTGCACACGCGTAGAACCTAAAGGAACTTCCAACACCAAGATTCCTTCATCTTCAGCACCCGTCCCTGCCTGCATATTACTATAAAACAATTTAAAATTCCATTATGATCAAAATTCTATTAAATATACATTTTTAACAGACTTAGTTAGGACATACCTGGATGACTGTTCAGGTGCAGTAGCAGCAAACGCAACATATATAAAGTTCTGATATAACAGCGTTTGCGGTGCAGCATGTAAGGCATTCAAGGGCACTACAAGTCTCGGCCCACCGGGGGCCCGTAGTGCAATTGCCGAAGTCCCCTCGGGCTCCGGTAGCGCCCAGCGAGCCCTGCCACTAGCTCCCACCACGCACTCGTCAATACAGCCGACCTGGTGGAACATGATGGCGACTGGCGCGAAGTTATCTATGCGCAGTGGTGGTGGTGCTCCCGTGGCTGAACTTAGTACTACCAGTAATGCAGCGCCTTGTGATACTACCTCTACTCGTAGGATGCGGTATGATCCGCCAGTTTCTCTGTGAAGACACAATATACACAAATACACACCACAATTTGTTATTACAATTAAATGAACGGATTCGCAAGGTTCTATGCACAAAATTAAGATTTAAAGTCCGTATTTTTTTTGTTATACTATTTAGTTAAAAAAGTCCATGAGATACAATAGTGCGACTGTAAACGCGACAGATGGTAGGTTCGATTCCCACTTTTTCATTCTCTCGCTCTGGTACAAGGTTACAAAGCAAAGCGCGGCGTTGAGATCTTTCACTCAACACTATACTATAATATAACAAAGTATAATTGTAAATCGACGGTTTTATGTATGAATTTCTCTTGGGGGAATGAATTATTTCCATTTCCTCGCTCTGATAAAACGACAAAGCGTCACGTTTAGTCACGCCACTCAACACTAAAAATAAAAATTTGGATGTGTACGGTGAACGGAGTGTACTTAACACCAGATTCCCCTTGGATATAGATATTGAAGCTGTAAGAAAAATAAAAAAGACAATAACAATCCAAATAAGTGTCACCTGCAAGCTATATGCAAACTCCGTGGCATATCAATCCTGAAGCCACCCGACCACGCAGTAAGAGGGCGCGGCCCAGTGGCGGTGGTCGAAGAAGACTCAGAAGCTAACACGCGCACGCACAGCAGCTGGTCGCGGTCCCAGCGCGCCCAATGCCATGGTAGATAGCAGCCCGCAACTGCTGATACGTGCGTTGCTACTGCGCCTGGATCGTTCTAGTTACAAATGTTTACTTTAACCATTGAACATATAAAAAAAGTACAATGTATAAGATGTATAACAAGTACTGTATATAGAGGGAAGTTAGGGTTAAGATACACTGTTCCCTACTGGGGACATATTTAATACAATACAAAGCCATCATTGAAATTTCTAAAGATAAAAAATTAAATTCTGAAGTGACATTAACGTTTCTGTACGCGCTAAAGCCTTACATATTGTTTTCAGAGGTTTTTAAGTAACGTAATTATGAAACATATTTATATAAATCGTGCTAGCGACAAGAATATCTGTTGTCTTTTAAATAATAACTAATGAATCAATAAAAGTTTTAACTATCAAGTAATCTTTTATACGCAAAGTATCGTCTTTAAATTCTACAATTTTCTTATATGAATAACAGTTAATACACAAAAAAATAAAACCAACCAAAGTAGTGGCAGTACATTTCTGAGCAAACTGCAAACAATGATCCGTATTGTTATGCAATTGATATCTTGGAGTCAATGTAACTATGTTAGTCCTTCGGTACCGGCCGCGTCCCGCGCGCACCGCCACGCCTATTGCGTACGCACGTTCCTCACCCGCCACGCCGCCTGCGCCGGTGGGACCTGTTTGAAGACGCTTTACTGTGACACCCGGCCCAAGACCGAATGGGGAACACCACTGTAAGGAATAGGAAAATGTAAATGTTATTTTTTGTAATAAGACAGCTAGAAGAACCTTAGTTATTCAGCGTAATTAAAATTTCCTAGGGATACTCATTTTTTTTAATTGCATTGAATTGAATTATTCTGACAGAACTGCACTCAACTATATAATTGTGATAGCTTTAGTAATAAGCAATTTTTGTTTAATTTCATTGTATAACAATTTTGTATTTTTTATAGCTTATAAACACATTAAGTACAAATCGAGACACTTCAATAGCCCGTTTTGTCGTATAAGTAAGTGTATAATGGTGTGGTGTAGCCACCTCGGCGTTGGGCGCGAGCGCAGTGCCGAGGCGAGCGCTGACGGTGGGCCCGTCGCCGTCGGCGAAGGCGAAGGGTAGCGGCGCCACCATGCGCGCCACCTCGTGCTCCGCGAACTGCCCCGCCGCCGCCGTTTCACCGCCGCCGCCTCCCTCCGCGCGCACAACCAGCGGCAGCCCCGTGCGGTTCACCACCCAGTACGCCGCCGACACGGACACCTAACATTATATTATATTCATTAATATCATTCTATTACCATTAATCAACACGCCATGTCTGGAAAGGTGAAAACGGAAAACTTTTTAAAATTCTATAATATATTATTTTAATTATCTCTCAATTAAGTCGTGGCGCAGCGCTTCAAGGGTGTGAACGCGACGGTTGTGGGTTCGATTCCTACTCGAGGAAGTGAAATATTTATTTACGTTTATATTTCCATTTCTTCGCTCTGGTGTCAAGGCAAGGCGCGGCGTTGAGTTCTGTCACACCCTTGTGCCGCTGCGCCACGACGGCGAAAAAGACGGTATTTCACTTAAAACAATTAATTCTAGACGCAAATAGAAAAACATCTCTCACCTTGATACCGTCAGTCTTTTTCACAGTGACTCGTGCATTCAGATAGAGACGTCGACCGCGTTGGTCGCGCAGCTTGAGGCGCGCCGAGAAGGAGCCGGCGTTGGCAGCGCCACCCACACTGAGCACTGACGACCAGCCGAAGCCTTCCAGCTTGACGGTGAGCTCGACGCCGTCCTCCACGTTGAGCTGGTGGAATGGTTGCGTGTGCGCGGGCGACAACGTACCGGCGGCGCGGTCCGCGCGGTACTGCAGCTCCAGCGGCAATAGGTTCTCGAGGCGCAGCGCCGGCACCAGCGTGATAGTGTGCGCGGCCAGCAGCTCAGCGCGCTCGCGCTCCGGTGGGAAGCGCTCGCGCACCACTACGCTGCAGAAGCGGTACACGTGATCGTGCGGCGCGCGGCACTCGTGATGCAGCAGCGCGGCGGGCGCGGCGGGAGCGGCCCGCCAGTCCAGCGCGGCGGGAGCAAGCACGGGCTGTGGCGCTGTGTGCGCGCGCACCAGCGGCCGCGCCCACACCACGCCCGGTCGCGCGCTCAGCGGCGCCGCCCAAATCTCGCCCGCGCCTACTTGTGCGCTGCGTGTGCCTGCACATACATTATTGTCTTATACAATGTACAACAGAACAAAATATTTCATATAGACCATGTATTTTTTCTTACACTTTACAACGCACAAATGTATATAAAATGCTACAATATAATACACTGACAATATATTTAGCAATAAAACATCAATATATGAACAAAATTAATACCTAAAATAACAATTTGTTACACACTAAACTTTTCTTTTCATTAATATTCGACAACAATCTACATGTCAAACTAATATAATATAGCGAATAAAGCTACAACGCTCTAAAGTACCGACTTAGCTGCACGACACGATAAATACAATACACACAGTTCCGCGCCTGACAGTGTTAAACAATCACCGTAACTAAGAAAGAGGGGCGCTGCTGCAGTGGTGGCGGCAGCGGGGGCGGGGGCGGAGACAGCGGGCGGAGGCCGCGCGGGCGCCGCCAGTGCGGCGAGGGCGGCGCGGCGTCGTATAGCGGCGCACGAGGCGGCCCAGGCCTGCGCCGCGCTCGCCCCGCGCCGGCCTGCGCACCAACCCACCACTCACCACATACCCTACTAGCCTAACCTACACGACAACTTACTCCACGGGCGCTACATTGTAATTTAGTTTTTTGCTATTTTTATAAAATTACCTTTTATATTCATTCAATATATTGTTTTATAAAAGTTAAACACAGATGGTATATCTCATGCAATAATAATCATAAAAAGTGTATGTACCCTACTTTTGACATAATTAAAGGGAAAAAGAAAATGATAAATTTATCACAATTACGGGCATTAAATGAGTCATTCTACAGTTTTTCAAAATCACATTTCTATCGGACCTAACGTAACTAAAAAATATTTCTACATCGTAAAACACATCGTAAAGACAAAAAGAAAAAAAACACCAAAAATATTTTACTTGTACCTATATGCGCAGCAGAAAGTACGGAGGCCGCGGAGAGTGTGGAAGGTACTGCGGGCGCGCGGTCGAGGCGCAGCTCCACGGGGTGTGGGAGTGCATTGTGCAGCTGCAGCGCCGAACGCACTGCTACTAGCTTGCGAGCGGAGCCCTCCAGCGACACTTCCAATACTACATGCGCTTCTATGCCGGTTTTCTGTAATTATATTAATTTGAGATAATCAAAAAAAGAAATCACTATAATTCTAAAGGTGCGATACCTTTAGAATTATAGTGACCTAATACAAAAAGAACCTTGATTTTAAGAAAGAAAAAAGATATATAGATAAATAAATCAACAATTAATTTCAGAAGCATTTACTAGTGTATCATCTACACTGATTTTGTAAGCCTAATTTTTGTACAAAAACGTAATTGTACACATCTTTATTTGACGTTTCCCAAAACTTAATGTTTTTAAAAGGTCTATATAATTGTAAAGGTGCGATATTATGATGCAATTTGGTATTATATGCTCTATAATTATACTCGCGTTGTTGTTCATCCCACTAGCGTTTTTCTCTGTCTTTCGCCCAAAACATTCTGTTAAGTGGCCAAATTTAACTTTGTGCTTTGTTTCACTAAAACAAGGAAATGTCATGAAAGGAAATGAAAATCAAAATATCGGTCAAGTTAAAAAAGTTTCATGAGCTTCATCATCACAACATGTACATTAAAAAAATATAATAAGTGAAAATTTAAAAATAGAAAATTTTGACACTAGACTCAATAACAATCGTGTAAACAAATTAAAAATTGTCCATTTCTAACATGCGGACCATTGATAGATTTTTGGGGCGGATACCATGTCTAAAATTTTATATTTTCTGGTTCTGTTTATTTCTCTCAAAAGACATGTAAATATATAAATCACCGTATGGGTAATAGTCCTGAAGAACACTCCAACCCGATCGACGCACACGGGGTCGGGCGGCGCCCATCCGTCCACGCGCAGCACGAGGCGGTGCAGGGGCGCAGGCGCGGCGGGGGCGCGTGGGGGCGCGCGCGCTCTCCGGGCGCCAAACGAGAAGGGCTCCGTGTCACCCGCACGGACCATCACCCAAGAGTCGTCAGGACTCGAACTATATTCTGATTCGCCTGATTCACGTAGTCTAGACGACATTTTGGGTTAGCTTATATTTAAGGTTAGTATTAATTATAACTATTAACAATAGAACACTTTTCAGATTATTTCTCAGGGAACTAATCAAAAACTTTCCTTTAACGGAAAAGTGAATTAAGCGCGAAATACAACATAAAACATAATAGGTTCTGGTTTTGTGTATGTCTATTATAAAAAATGTAAGTGAGGTAGAGGTTACATACATACGAGTATAATGAGCGTATTACTTTTTAATTAATCCCTTATTTTCATTAACAAAAGATTATTAGATAAAGAAAAAATTTGATGCATAAGAAATTATCAGATTATTCAACTTAATTTTAATCCATCAAAGAAGCTAAATAATTATGTTTGCGTAACATTAATAATGTCAATAAGATTATCATTTATCACATTATCATTTATGAAAGCAATTATCCCACTATCGTGAATTAACAAACAACTCGTTATAAAACGTATTATAAAATACTCACTCTTCCTCGGTAGTGGTGAGTGTGGTGAACCATAATCGTTGTCCGGTGAGATTACGTAACGCGTACGGCACAAAGGGCGAACGACGCCGATGACCAGCAGGGCTACCTTTAGGGGACTGCTCTGATGTCGTCGTCTGTATATGTATATATAATAATGTTTTTTTATTTATACAGACATCGAATAAAGAAATAAATACATTTAAGAATTCTTTTAGTTTTGATTTTGATTTAACACGATGTGCTTATGAAATAATCAATGTCTATCATATAGTAAGTATATGTCTTAAAATATATTAGTTAGTGTACGGGATGCCGTACGAGTGTTTATAAATAAAACAGTTTTCTATGACAAATATATAATATTAAAGCATCTAAAAGTATAATGAATTAAATGCAAAATAAATTGAGCCACGCGCGGTACTCTTAATGACCGAAAGCGATGAACTGACGTATTATAATTAAAATATTGGAATTGCGTAATTTAGGTCATATAAAAGAAACGCAAGCTAAGCGCTACATGTAAGCGCTTGCTCGTACAGTTAGTATTTTTTGTCTCCCTGGTTTATTTCAAAAAGAGAAACTGCTAAAGACATAAGTTGCTCAGCTTCAGTTCCCTTCAATTACCCTTTCAGTACAAGATATGCATAAAAACAGCATAATAACAAGAATATATTAAAACATATTGCACCTGAGGCGCATAGTAATCAGCGGTCCAATTATTGCGCACGAGGTGCACGAGGTCGACGAGCGCGCTGGTAACGTTGGTGTCGAGGGTGTCACGGGAGCGCACCGCCAGCGCCACGCGACATCGCGACAGCGCGCTCGATAGCGTGTACTCCCAGCCCGCGTCGAACCTGCACAGCCATTGACACTGTACTGTAGTGTAGTGGTGTATTATGTACAGTACAGTAGAGTCGCCAAGCCATAGCCGCATGAAGTTAGTAGGGTTTCTGAACTTTCTGAACTTTTTAACTTTGCTTACTCCAGAAGAAAAATATATAAAGTAAAAAATATATATAAATCAAAACTGCGCAGCCACGACTCGTCGACCGTCCAGTATTGTGGTATATTATAATATTAAGATAGCATTCAATATATTCAAATATAAGAAAAGCTCAACATTTCTTTTAACCGTCCGCTTTACATAAAAAGACTTATATGTGTTAGATTGTGGCTTAATATTGCACTAACTTTAGAAGGCAAAATGTATATAATACATATTGTTTTAAACACAAATGACGCCGTCGCGGCGCAGCAGCACAAGTGTATGACTGTAACGGGACGGTTGTGGGTTTAATCCCCATTCGAGGAAGTGAAATATTTATTCACGTTTAAATATAAACGTGAACAAATATTTCTTCCATCCATTCTTCATCCTCCATTTCTTCGCTCTGGTGTCGAGGCAAAGCGCGGCGTTGAGTTCTGCGACTCAACATGTAATGCCTCCAGAATTCGGCAGAAAGTGGGAAACAGAGTGTCTTAACACTAGGTTCCCTCTGCCTACCCTGCTGTGTGCGGGATACAGCGTGAAGCGGTTTTTTTTTTGCTTTAATTTTTAGCTCACATTGAATAAGAAGTGACATACAATGCAATTAAAATAGCAATTTTTTTACCTACCCTCAAATATAAACACAAATCATAAAAAAAACCAAAAATATTACCTCCAAGGCTCTATAACAGGTTCCCACCCAGACAATATCCTATTATAATAATCGACACTAAGTTGAGCTCGTAGTCGCCCTCCGCCAGCACCTACATTGGAACCTCGGCCTTCGCCCTCCCCTTTATTATCATCGCCTGTGGTGCCCAGCTGGGGCATAGAACCGGCTGGACCGGACGGCGTTGATACTAACAGAGGATCCTGAAATGATTCTTCCACTTTGCGTAAGTCCTGTAATAATATATGAATAAATTTACGAATGTAAAATATTTTTTACATCGCCATGCAGTTATTAGATTATTTTCACTTACTTGTTCCACCTCTAGGTCGTTTAAAGACACTTCAAGTAATGGCACATCAGAGTCCAAGCAGTCATCTATTACACACAACGTTACGCACTCTGCTTCCACCTAAAATGACAACAAAAAAAACCATAAACCAATAAAACTTTATTCTACTTTAGAAAAAAATGAAAGTGTTGTCATATCACAATTTTACTGTATTTTGTAACCAAATACAATTATGAACATGTTTTAGATAAATGTAGCATAAACGGTTTCGCCATATTTTTAATTTTCTTTAGTTGCCCACATAGTGACTACATGTCTCGAAAATTGGGCGTAGAAAACGCAGTATGCTATAACTATGTTCCTTCTGCCTAAATCATATACGGAATGAATCGTAGAAATAAAAACAAATAACTAACCTGTACAGCCCGTAGCGGCCAATGCTCGTGTCTATCAGGAGGTGGTGGAGCAGCCACAGGTGTGGGTCGTAACCAACGAGGTAACGTGCCCACGCCCACACCAACGCCGTACCCGCCCACGGGGGCGGCCCGCATGTGTATACTGTTGGCTGGCGCATCTGGTGGCTGTTCTTCAGATTTACCTATAGAAATCATATATGAGATAATTAAATTACCTTTTTAAGGGAAAAGTCTAAGTCATTACATTGAGAAACGTGCAGGGATGAAGTAAATAAACAAAGTTTATATAGCCCAGCGTGCTGACCGGAAACAAACTATCACCATGTCACAATGTACAATCTAATATTATAAATAATATATTTAAAAAAGATGTATATTCAAAATTTATATACATAAATACCTGAGAGTGCAACCCTAGCTTGAGCAGGAAGCGACTGCAGCATGGACGCAAACATGCGCATGTCGTGGTACGACAGCCGCAAATTGAGGGTGCCCATGGCAATCTACGCACAAACATACATCAATAAATGAACCAAACACGTATATGTATGTATGTGTGCCTATATGCATATAAGAAAAATAACGATTCTCATTTACTCGAGGCGACATTTTTCTTAAATTTGAATATGTCGTGTTCCCAATGCCTGCAATGTCAGTTGTAATGTAAAATATTAAATTGTTATAAAAATAATAATTAAACTAACAAACCATCTGGAGTAAAAGCTTTTAATGTGGTTTTCTGTATTTATTGCAGGTGAAGCTATTTTTTTACTTAAGTATCTTTAAAATAGAAATTAAATTTTAAATAAACTGTATTTATTGCAGAAACCCAACTTGAGTTTTTATTTCAAAGAGTGGAATAATTAATATTATTATATGCATGTCAAAATTAAATTAAAATTAAATCAGCTTCACACCGTATCCCGCACACAGGAGGGTAGGCAGAGGGAACCTAGTGTTAAGACACTCCACCCCTACTACTACCCTACTACCCCACTACTACCCCACTTTCCGCCGAATTTAGAAGCATCGCGTGTTGAGTGGCGCAACCCAACACCGCTCTGTACCTCGAGACAGCCACCGCCAGAGCGAAGAAATGAAAATATAAATATAAATAAATATTTCATTTCCTCAAGTGGAGATCGAACCACAACCATCGTGTTACAGTCACACTCTTGTGCCGCTGCGCCGCGACGGCCACATGTTGATATGTTGTTGTAATAAATACTAAAAATATATAAAATACATATTTACTTTCCTTAGAGATGAATGCGTAGAGGTATGTGTATACACAAATGTGCGTGTGTTTAAATTCCATATTAACAAATGTTTACGATTTGAAAATGGCCATTAAATAATAGGTACATTATAAGAATACAAAAAACATTTTATACAACTCACTCTCAACACCCCATCACCACGTAATTCGGCGTGCAACGCCGCGGGCTCCACTATAGACAGCGCCGTCTCCTCTTCGAGGCCGAGTACGCATGAGAACAGCTCGAGCTCGCTGAGCTCACATACTACGGGACGGGCGGCTTCCGCGCCGCGATATGTTATTACTGTTGTACTCTGAAAATCAGTCGGGGCGCAAGGGTATAAGCATGCGACTGTAAACGCGATAGGTTCGATTTCCCCTTGAAATAGAGAAATGGAAGTGTCTTAATGGAAACGGAGTGTCAAGAAGTACAGTCAAGCAAATTGAACAAGCTATTGACCCTTTACATATGAAGACTGCTCTGTGAAACATAAGAAGGAAGGATAAAAAAAATAAAGCATTTTTGTATTTTCCAATTCCCACCTGTTACAAATAAAATTTAAATAAAACTCATTACCATAACCATAAGTATCTTTACACTACATTCCCTTTGCCTACTCTTCTATATGTGGGTACAGCGTGAAGCGTGAAGCCGGAAAAAACGTACCTTAAGTATAACAGCATTAGTATCCCACAGTGAAGCATCCTCTACCAACACTAATTGAGAGTCGGTAATATTAAGCTTAAGTTCCATGTGGCCGCTGCCATCTTGTGCACCGCCGTCGCCTTCACCGTCGCTACTGCTGCCGCCCAAACCGCCGCCCCACTCTCCATCCACGCTGTCCACTGATATATCCTCTCTAAAAATCATATTTTATTAATCAATAATGGCTTTAAATGGAAGAAAAACATTATGTTCTCTGAGACAAATATAATTATTAATTTACAAACAAAGAATAATATGCATATATATCTTACAAGTGTAGTAAATCAGGGTCTGTAGATGGTAAAGGGGGTTGCATGATGAACTGACTGGCTGCTTCCCACCAATCCAAGATGGCCATTAATCGCATGTTGTTTATTAAAATTGTATATGCTGAGGAGTCTGGTCTTTTTCTGCCATGAAAAAAATATGTTAACAATATAACAGTTTTATTTTACTACATATGAGCACATTTCAATGTCCACTTTCCTCATTTAAATATGCTAAATATATATTTTATATCCAATCAATGACGATAGCACTTCGCCACTCACTGATTCAATAAGGAATCAGTAGTCGTACAGTAGTCGCTGCAGCGCAGTATCTGACTTATAAAGTTCGCTTATACGCCACAGTTGTGGCTTTGATTGTTACTAGATAGAATAAATCATTTTAATTTTCCTCCCTCTGGTAACAAGACAAAGTGCGGCATTTAGTTTCACCACTCAACACGGAATGTATAAAAAAATTAGGCTATGCGCGATTTCTTAACACTTCTTGTGATCCCTTTGTTTACACTGCTATATGCGGGATACAGCGCGAAGGTAATTAAATCATTTTTTACATAAAACAACAAATTTAACATAAACCAAGTAAAATGAGTACCTGGCATGAACCTCAGCTTGCACGCTGTGTTGATGATCAGGCAAGGGCTGTACAATGTGGCTAAATACATTGCCTCGACGATTGGCCGGTTCAGCGGCGTACCGGGTGTCACTTACTAAAATCTCCTGTAATATTTAAGTTATATACTTCGTAGAGTCAATGACCAGGCTACCTGTTGCGTTATTGCACAAACTAAGAATTATCGTTAATTTGCGAATAAAACTTCAATTAAAAAAAATGTTGTAGAAAAATCGTACGTTTCTTTACAGATATTGATAAGTTATGCATTATATTCATAGATCACATATTAATTTTAAATAGGCCATCAAAATTACTCAAGCCTATTATAACAATAGCTAAAATCTGTTTACCTGTGAAACAAGATCAATATCCTGCGACTGATCCGAATACGATTCGATAAGTAATCTCGACTTGATAAAATTGATATTAGCTAGTGGCGGCGCGCCACGGGCTCCCCTTAGTTCCACACAAACATCCTGCAAGTCCAACTGCAAGGACCACGCTATCCATACTGCAGCATCTACACCAGGTGTAGGAGGGGCCAGCACTGGGGGTTCCAGTAATTCGGTGCAGGGTTCCGCCAGATTGTGAGCGAGAACGCCGCGTACGACGCGGTATTGCGCCGCGTCTAATGACAGCTGCAGCGTGGCCAGACGTCCCTGCACCGTCATCTCCGGTACTGTATGTACGTACGAATATTAACATTTAAATTTAAAAAAAATAAAATCATATTTTGTTTTAACAGTTTAATAGGGAACTGTATAGACTTATTCTGATATGCGGAAAAAGCGTAAAGCTGGTTTTTTTTATAAAATTATATAATAACCATTATGTGTATCGCAACAATTCCTCTCCAATTGCAGTGTAAGCCTGGCAGGCGAGGGCAGCAGTGGTTGACCACGGCATCGCAGGCGAAGTTCACCGTGGGGGCCACTTGTAGCGCGCGCGCATCTTAAGGAGAGCCCCTCGATACTGATTGTGCGTACATCTAGGATCTCGCGTTCCGCTGTAGAAACAACAACAGGCCAATTATTTGTGTGTCCATTATATGTAAGTCATATGGTAGTATTATATATAAGTCATATGCTAGATACTTGTAATCACGAATATTTGGAGCAGTTTCCATGTCTCCTTCTAGTGATTGTTGGGAATTTGCACGGTAAGATTTAAGTTTGGAATGTTTTTGTATTCTGTATGAGTAAAAGTATAATTTATTTATGTTGAATTACGAAACTAAAGTGGAAAAAAAGTTGAAAAGAATGTGTACCTCGTTTAGGATCAGCGATCTTGCTAATTGTATCTGGGTCCCCAGCGCGTCGGAAGCAGTTGTCCAATAGCAGCAGCTGCAGCTCGGCGGCAAGCGCGGCGCGGCTGCGCGCCGACACCGGCACCACGATCACGGGCGCTTCGCAGCGCAGGCGCACCCGCATGCGCTGCAGCTGGGACGAGCCGCGCAACTGACTTGTTACCTGGGTGCCAAAATATATTTATTAATGTTAGTCTTGTAATTAAGTCTATATCCAATACCTATACATAACCGACATGAAAAAGGTAAATTTTGAACTCCAAGTTGAGTACTTTTCCGTAATAAATTGATAAGTGAAGAAATTATTTACCAAATTTAAATATGTAGGTAATAATTCTAAGATATTTTAAATCATATTACTAAAAATATTTTATTATTTTTTATTTTATGTAATTGCCAAATTGTTCCACAAACTGAGGAGGAACACATTTTGAAAAGTAATCAATAATAATAAAAGGTTCAATGCGGGAGCACAATTTATTTGTAATATATATTTGTATTATTAAAAAGTAATAAAGACAAACAATAGCAGACCTTTTGCCTCGCCTGAGCTATAACGCGTCTCAAAAGACTAAAATCTCGTGCAAAAGCTTGTAGTTCCAGTACAAAGCGTCGTGTGTGCACGTACGTAACAGGACCCATTTCTAAAGACAAGCTCGTCTCGTAGCCGACTTTAGCCGCATCTGCTGCACTTAATCTGTAAAAAAATATATTGCCACTTAATCTTCTTGCATAAGCTAATTTAAGTTAAAAATAGTTTTATATTGTGCAATTTACTAACGACCTCAATAAGTTAAGAACACTTATTTTTTGTATTGGCATCAAAATGAATGTAAGTGATGTTCTAATGCATTCATCGCCATACCTCTGATAATGCACATCGAGTGCATGCGTGGTGCGCATGCGCAACCGTTCCCGCCACAACACGGCTCGCGGCGCCAAGTCCGCCAAGGCGAGCGCACCGAGCGTCGCGCGCACGTCCCGCCCTCCCGCGCGCGCCTCGTCTATCACGCGCACGCGCACGCGCGACACAAGCGCGCGGCACGCGTCGCCCCGCGCGCCCACCACCACTACTGAGAGGGAACGGACTGACATTTCCATTTCAGTTGCACCCGCTTCGAGAGTGTTCCATGTATCAGTACTTGGCTTATTTGTAGAGCCTGTTGATTAAAATATGGGTTTTTGGTTTATTTGTATATATATATTTTCTTACATATTCAAAATTTTATGGGGAGTTGACGAAAGAATCTGGTAAATAATAAATGTATAAGTGCACGAAAATATATTTAAACTTAAAGAAGACAAATATACACACATAATCGCATCTCTAGAATTATAGTGACCTAATCCAAAAATATCAAGTTTTTGAAAAACAAAAACATTTTGGATGATACGCTAGTAAATGTTTTTTAAATTAATTCTTGATTTATTTATCTATATCATTTATGGTAAAATAAAACAAACGTTATCATATATATATATTTTTTTTTCATATTTCAAAAAAGATGTCGATATTGGGTCTATGTAGAATTAAAGTTGCAGTTTTTTAGAAAGACTCTTTGAAAAATAAGTCTCTCTATTTCTAGATACTCGGTCAAAATAAGGCATAACAACCGAATTACTTAGAGACCTAAGTATTCGTTTTGTAGCTTTTTACGAAGAAAACGATCTACGAGTATATTTTATTCAGAGTCGATAAAGATCGTTATTTTAGTAATCATGGTTTTTTTGGATTAGGTCACTATAACTCTAAAGGTGCGATATATCAATTATCTTTTGTTTTACGTTATTGTTAAATATTTGCATATTAAATATTTTAGAACATGCTACAGCGTGAATTCAAATATAATTCGGGGGAATTAATTATTTAAATTTTTTCACTTAGTAGCAAAAGCGCGACGTTGAACTCTGCCACTCGCCACCGAAAGGGAAAGTAAAGAAAGCTAAGCGAAAGTTGGGCCAAAAATGGAGAACGGATGACGGAACACCGTCTATTAAAATTGTTAAAATATGTCAATTCTTACAAAGGATTTAAATTCACAGCAATCTTATATAATTATAATATAATATATTAATCTCGCATAAGATTAATAAACATAGCTCACTTTGATTATGAGGATCTACTGTCGGTTCGGGTCGATCGGGCTCATCGCCTGCGACACCGAAAAAGTCGAGTACCGCCACCCAGCTGTCAATACTTAAAACTAATTTTAAGCAGTTGAATTCCACCTTCGTCAATTTCGAAACCTGAAAACAAAGATATTTTAATAAATTTTGTATTTATTTTAAATTGTGAATTGGACTGAAAAAATAACACTCAGTTGCGGGATCATTCATTGTAAGGACTTTTAGTCTGTTTCAAAGAAAACAATTTTAAAAGGCGAAATTAAGTGAGCTATGAATAGAGGCCATCGTAACGCAGAGGCACGAGTATGCTATTGTAACTGCGCCGGTTGTGGGTTCAATTCGATATTTTCATTTCCTCGCTCTGGTAACCATGCAAAGCAAGTTCCCCTGCTATGAACGGGATATAGCGTGAAGCTAAAACAAAAACGTCTTTTAATTTACTTTACACGCAGTTTCATATAATATACCTATAGCTCTATATCTTTATAAATTCCTAAATATGTTTAAATTGAGAAATAATCCACTAAAAGTCAAGGAAAAAACACAACTTAATATAGTATTTGTTTACCTTTTCTTGCGTATCGAGTCCGCGTGTGTGCACCCACACCCACACGAGGTCGTCTCGCGGAGCTGCCTCACGCTCCGGAGAGCACGGCGGCGTGCTCGGCTCCTGCTTACTTGTACGACTCTGGAAACAACACTCATATAAATTGTTATACTTACTTTAATATTTAAACATAACTGTCATGTATGTAACATATTTAAAAAAGAAATAAGAATATTTCTTTTCATGACTCTTTAACGAAACTAACTTTTCGTGGATGAGGCCTTAATGGACCATTTTGCACTATATCGACCCAAAACTCGTGACGACCATCAGTCAAGGGCTAGCGAGACAGATGTCCACTGGTTGTGACATACGCGCTAAACGAGGTTTATAACATAATCAACTCAGCCGGACAGACAACTCACTCCCTGAGAAAGTCACGATACACGGGTGCTTCTATCCCTATATTCAGATTCCCGATTCCCCCCGCCCCCAATTCTCTGTACCTGGTCCAAACACAAGCAGAAAAAGCGGATCTAATCAGGAAAGGATACGGAAGGAGGGGAAACTCGTGCACCCTGTCCATCAACGAATCTCAGGGACTTACATATGAATTTGTAGTAATCATCCAAACTAAGACTAAAACTTAATCGAACCTACACTTAAATATTCGTATGGTACACAAATAGCAATATTTTAGTTACAGTATATAATCTTAATTCTTAATTGTTTTTTTTTATTTTTGAATATATTAAAAAAATATTCTCAATAAAATATAATTTATATCACATATATGTAAGCAAAGTTTCATCTTATTGATTTTTTTTTAGATTCTTAGCTCTGTGGTCACAACACATATTGGTCGATTTTGCTGTAAAAGCGATCAATCAGGGCCAGCGCCTAAATAATTTTCGGATAGTATATAATTTCGCGAGAAAAAATATGAACATAGGCATTGTGTGTTGAGTGGCAGAACTCAACGCCACGCTTTACCTCGATACCACATTATTTCACTTACTCGAGTGGAGATCGAACCCACAACCGCCGCGTTACAGTCACACCCTTGTGCCGCTGCACCATGACGGCCTAATGTTACTTAATTAAATTTTAAAAACTATGTAAAAATTACTTCTCTTTCTGGCAATTTATCCAAAACATGAAGCTCAGCCGGCAACGAGGTAGAACGTAGAACAGGCGGTGAGGAAGAAGAGTAATGAGGTAAAGAAGACCAATTAGTCTCAGATGGGAAGTGTGTCACAAAGTCTGGGCAGGATGTAGATACGAAAACAGCTTTGGGCGGCATGGGCGGCGTGTGAGACACCATCAGCATACGATGACGGGAATCTGGTTCCTTGGTCAGATCTTCCATTGTTATTGAGTGGAGAGATACCTGAATAAATAAATTCACTGTCAAAACTAAGATATATGGGATTGATTTTTATCAACTAAGATATATAGGATTGATAATAATCAATCCTGTATATCTTAGTATTGACCATCGTCGATTAAATAAAAAATACAATTAGTCTTCCTAACTCTTTCATTATTAACTAGTCTCGAAGTTGCAAAGTCTAAATTTGCAATCGAGTTTAGAGTCAACTTTACTATAAAATCGACAATATTTTGTACTAGTTTATATTTCTCTATACTTATTTAAAAACGTAGTAGTATATTTATACTTATTAACTGACCTGTAAAGTGGACTCGTGCGGGTGCAAATGATCGCGACGAAGAGAAAATTCCCGGAAAGTTAGGGCTACTAAGCTGCGTTCACCCGCACCTAAATCTGCTCGAAGTTCCACCGTGAATTTTTCCAATTCAAATGTTACTGTAGAAAGAAATAAAAAAAGTATTAAATTTTATATAATGTTATCATCGATTTTAAAATATAATTATTATTTTGATATTGCAAGCGTGGCTTGGTATGTGTAACTGTTGCTACATCTTCGCAGTCATTATGAATTAATGCAATTGTTGTGTCGACCGTACAGTAATAAACAAGTATATAAATTCAAGTGATATATATATATATATATATAAATTTTAGGTATAAATAAAATTCCGTATAAGCTAAAGATAAAAAAAAAATTATACCCACCAGTAAGTGGTGTATGAGCTCGTGCTGGTGTCGGTTCGTGTTTGGGCGGCGGCACCGCCAACACTGCGGCACGTAACTGCGGGTCCAGCCGCAACGTTGGTACTGCTGGCTCCACTACGGAGACTGGCTGCATCAGAACAAATATAATAATAGTGTGGTGGTGACAATTATAATAATAGGTGTTATAGTATTGTAACTAAAAAAAATATAATTTATTTATTTTTTCTTTAGAAATCGTAGTAATCAAAATCGGCTATAAAGTTTAAATTAAAAACCTAAAATACAAATTTACGCTTGTAACTACGAAAGCCCAAAAATGTTACTATTGGATCATCCATGTAATTCTTCTTTAATAATAGCAAAAACCTTTTTATACGATAAAACAGATATAAATAATAGCATACATCAGGATGCTGCGGCGGCGGCAGGCCGTCCGGCTCGTCCGGGGCGGAGTTCCCGAGCCACTGCAGCGTGTCCAGCAACTGCTCGTACTGCTCGCGACTCGCTGTCACGTGTAGACCATCTACCACTTTGCCATCCACTGTACACTGTGAGATAAAGTTGACTTAACGTGGACTGTCATGTAGAATTAACTTTCTTTTCGTTCAACGCTTTAGTTAACACTAAACGGTTACAAGGAGAATATAATCAAAATTTACCGTCAAATAAAATTAAAACGTGTATTTGGAATTGTCATTAGAAAAAAGTTAGTTATAGTGACTCTTCTTCTTCCTGGCATTAATCCCGGCTATTACCAGGGTCTACCTTCCTACTCAACCTACTCCACTTTGCACGATCTTTTGCATCTTCGGTGGTTAGACCATTGGCTCTCATGTCCTGCATCACGACATCCAACCAGCGCTTCCTTGGGCGTCCAGGAGGTCGCGCCCCAGGAGCTGGTATAGCAAGGCACTTGCGTCCGACATAGTTCTTAGGCCGGCGCGTAACGTGGCCAAACCATCTCAAGCGACGCTCTTGGAGCTTATCCGCTACGTCACGGACCCCAAGACTACCTCGAATGAATGTGTTGCGTATGCGGTCAGACCGCGTTACGCCGCACATCCACCTCAGCATCTTCATTTCCGTGACGTGAAGCTCCTGAGTGTGCCGAGATAGTGCCGGCCAACATTCGCTGCCGTATAAAAGAACCGGTCGGACGATGCTCTT